>JBAGKK010000366.1:124986-162734 GCA_037177015.1 Euceroptres primus | reverse complement strand
TATATATACGTATATTTCACTTGGGGGTGAATATGGGTGTTGGGGTAGGCCGGCAGACACATCCGCCTCCCCAATCCGGCGACGTCACAGTCTCCATCCAGCGGTTCTGAAAATCGAAGTCTTGCACTCCGGGTTAGTCCGGTGCATTCCGCCTACAAAGTTCCACCACTTTTTCATAATTCTCCAATTTCTCTGTTTTTCAAGTCAAGTTCCACCACTTTTTCATAATTCTCCAATTTCTCTGTTTTTGAAGTCCTCTATTCCCCAATTCTTCAATTTTCCACTTTCATATTTTCTCTTTTCTAAAAATGACACCTACTTTTAGTTCCTAAAATTCTATAAAATTTTCGAGAAACCTTCTCCAGAAACACTATAATTGATAAACCTAAACTATGATTCCCTGATGAATCTTCTTCTCTCATAAATTCCAAATTTTTATACAATTCCTTTAAAACTGATTCGTAAAATATATGAGTAAAAGTTCTCTCGCGAAATCGGGTTTGTGGGCGAAAATTGGACCAGATGAGACAAGTTCGATGATCACTGGATGACTGAGAGTGCTGATTCTGAAAACAGAACACTTGTTAATGACGGGACGTCATTAAACAGGCCAATTACACATCATGTGGAGCGGCCGGTTTACACCGGTTAGGAATTGACGATGGTGTTGCGATCAAAGCGAGAAATGTTACGGAAGCCGCGGAGGAGGATCTCTTTTCAAGTGGTCGTGGACAATTAGCGTCGCTTAGCATTCAAGTGTCAAAATTCAAATAAAATATGAACTCTTGAGCATTTTTGAAGTCACTTCATGCTAGTATCGAAAGTCGATAGGAGTAGTTTAAAAGCCAACAAAAGTTTGGGACTTAAAAATTAAAGCGATGATTGAAAATTGTGTAAAACAATAAAAAAATGGGGGGGAAAGGCTGTAAAAGTGTAAATGATGGATTTCTTGAGGAAGCGGAATAAGTCGTGCAAAGTGTGAAGCGTCGCATTCATTGAATTTAATCGATTAGGAAACCCTTCAGCCCTTTATCCTGGCCTTAATTTTTTGACATTTGCTCAATTTTTATATTTTTATTGAATATGGAAAAGAAGTTTATTGCCTTCTGTCGATCGGGAATAACAATTGAGGCAAATTTGATTATCAATACTTTTGAGTGAAGTTTGGAACGATGAGATAGCATTTACGAGATTAGGATCATTTGATCTTTTTTTTTTGTTTATTTCCGTGGAGATAACAATTGATAACAATCTGTGAAAATACGAAAAGAAGTGAGTTTTTGGAGTAAGTGAAAAATTTGAATTTAAGTTTTTGTTAGGCTATTTATTTGCAGTATGCGTAAAGCAATTATTGAAGCATTGGATGGATAGCAGTTTGAATAATTAATTATTTATTGAGGTTGAAAATGAAATAATTTTTAAAAAATAATTTCTTTTTTTATAAAGTTTTATTATCTGCAAAGAAAATCAAAGAAACATGGTGAATCAGAAAATTGAAAAATATTTTTTTAAATTTTTTGTTCTTCTATTACATAATCTTCATGTATGTGTGACCTCGGGGTCAACGAACCTTCGCCGACATCAGGGCTTTGAAGTTAAATAACAGTTTTGTGAATTCAGTGGCATTTGATGTATTTGTAAATTATTAAAAAAGACATTGGAAAATGTTATAATTAATTTAAAAAATTTTTTATTCATTCAAATTCAAATTTCTAATGTACTGGATTAGTGTACAATTCCAAACTTTGAGTTGAAATTCCAAGTTGTTTTGTAATATTTCAGAATATATTTTAGTTTGTGGGAAAAATTTGCGGAAACATAAACTTTGTTTCCTGTCTGAAGAAATTTCTTTGCTATTTTTAGACTATCGACTTGCAACCCTAATACAACAATTGATTTATATATTACGAACTACTCATTTTGTTCAGTGTTTTAAAAAAATTTCCAAAGAAGCAAGCGTCCACTTTTTTTCGAAATGGTGCTTTTTTCCTTAATTAAAAAAAAATACTAAAATTAATTTCCAAGTCTCCACCCAGCTGTGGACCATTTCTGGAGCCAACTCAGAGTTCGGTTTTGGATCAGAAACCATTTACCAAGTATTTGACTCTATTTTTTTGTCTTCTCTTTAGACAGCGACTTGAAGGTGGAACGTTTTAAGATCGTTTCATCCTCCAACCCTGGGCACTTGAGTCTCGTTCACCACCGCTCCATTCGTACTCTGTCACGATTTTCCCGACTGGCCGTGCTATTCTAATTCTAGCACTATTCTAGTCCAAGCATCAGGCAAGCAGAGTCAGCGGCCACCAATTCAAGTTCCGCTCCCCTCGCTCGACCTGCAGTTGGATTTCGCGAGCGAAAGGTATCAGGCGTGTTTCGGACTCCCTCTTCACCCCCTTTTGAATCCCTTTTTATCAGTTTCATCCCCGTTGGTCCCCGCCCAATTAGGCCGATTCGAATTAACCAGATTAGTAAGGTCTCTACCGCGAAGGCGACATCTGGTGACCTTTTGTTTCCACCCATACTGGTCACCAGTTACTGGTGGTGTGATTGTTTTTCTTCAAGAGACAAGAGCTTCATGAAATTGGTACTAAGTCAAAAACGGGGGCAAGGAATTGGGTAGCGGAAGTGAAGGTCAAGAGGAAAAAGAAATGCAGTGGCGCCGACAAAAGAGAGTCACCCACGTGATCGGTTCCTCCAATCACGTTCTGCTTTTTGCGAGGTACCAAGACGGTACGAGCTCTGAGGCTAAATATTTGCAAGGCTAAACCCCTTTTTCCAAAACAAAAATATTTATTTTTTATTTATTATTATAATTATTTTTTGTATTCTAACAGAGGCTTTTTTCTATTTATTTCTTTTTGTTATTTTGTAATATGGTAATTCAAATTGAGGTTTAAATTGTGAGACTATGGGAAAATTTTATGATAATTTTTGAGTAATTGATTTAACTGTTTAGGTCTATTTTAAAATATGACTTAGGCTCGAGTCTTTTGACCCTGGCACTCTACTCTACGCAATTATTTTTACATTCGCATTCCTCTTGGTGTATATACCCATCAGAGACAAGTCTTACTTTAATTGCAATCAAATTTGAATTTGTTTGTGACTAAAACCAGAATTTTTCTCTTTTATACAATTTTTTAAGAATAAAAAGTTTTCTATCTTAAGCACTGAAATTTAATTTAATTTTTTCTTCCAATTTAGCAAAAAATATAGCATTTATTTATGATGTATAAACAAATGCTGCAGTTTAAAATATTCTATTATGCTGAATGGGAAAAAAAATTAAATTTCACTTCAGTATTTAAAGTAGAAAAATTTAGATATTTCAAAAATTGGATAAAAAAGTAAAATTTTAGTTCCATGAATTGTTTTTCCAAAAAAACTAAAGCCATTGTATATTCGAGATAAAAGATAAAAGTTGGACAAAATATTACCTAATGCTTGCGTATTTTAATTTGCGATATTGTACATCAAAATTGACTTTTGAACATTCGAGATACGAGTTTTTTTGGTGGTCAAAGAGCTTTTTTTACAAGAAGGCATCTCTGTATCGGTTACTGTAATTTTAGGCTAATTAGCGGACGCGTCGATGCAGTGACCACGTGATAATTAGTACGTCGCGTCGTGCGAACAGACTCGTTACGATCTCCTGGAAATAGTCTTGCTTGCTTGCAAATGTAGTTTGTTACACCGTTATTCAATTATTTCATGAATGAAAATGGTTTTTTTTTTCTTTTCTTTATCCTGCAATAATTGACAGAGGCCAGGTGTACTTAAAATATTCAACGAGCCGTGCCAAGGAAATAGGGGTTCTGCCTTCTGTTAATAGTTTTGAAATTTCTATATTGGTGATCGATTCTAGTCAACAAATACTCTAATTTTAATTTTAAGCACACATCTATATAGTTTATTTTTAAATCCTTTTGTCAAGAACGTCAAATAATTTTGATCCATTCTGTTTTCATATGCTTTTATATTTATTTACAATTTAATGAAAATTTTGTTACGTCCAAAGATTTGCTAAAACAAAAATGAACACTCCTATCATCTCAAAAAGGCAAAAAAAAAGAAAAAAGGAGCAAATAAATTAGAAGGCACCAACAAAATTTGTTTACATTATGTATTTTTAAAAAAATCAAAATTATTTTTGGAAGAAGGGAGATGAGGGTACAAATAATTAAATGTACTCTTTTTTTGCAGCTCCACCGGACGAAGAAGACGATGAAGAAGAACTAAAAAACGGATACGTGAGAGGACAAGAGAATGGTACGAACTCTCGCCCCTTCGATAGGAATGGACAAACGGGGTATAAACCACGAAGAACAGGAACCGGGACCACGACGAGCGGTTACACAAGCGGCAGCTCTAGGTCCAGAAGAGACGACTCTACTGGATCACCCTCGCAGCCCAAGATCATTTTTAACGAGGAAGAATATACTCGGATCACGACACCGCGACAGGATGTCCTTTTCAAAAAAGGCTACCTATCACAGAAAAAACCATGGACCAGCACCGCAAGCACCAGTGCGACACCATCGACCACCGAGAGTCAATCAGCGTCTCACTCCACCGCAGGTAGAGGTATAGGTAGAGACGTAAATTTTCATGCAGTTTTTGTTTTCCTCTATTATCTCTGATTGTGAGATTTTCTAACCGTTTCTATGGTTTTTGCCTCGGAGGATTCTTGTAGAAATTGCTTTTGTATTTTGAGAGCAGCGTCGCTGCTAGGTAGGGAGTTTTTTTTATCTTTTTGGAGAAAAGCTAGAAAATTACAACAAAAAAATACTAAAAAACTTGAAAAACAATTTGAGCCGAGCAAAAAGGAAATTATAGTTTGGCGTCTGAAGGAAGTAAAAAAAAGAGTTCCAATGGAGATTCAATAAAAAGGATATTATATTATTATTAAGCAATATTGTTGTTTCAAAAAAAAAAATTACTATTGTCGATTCTTGCTTCCAAAGGAACCATTTTTGTTGATAGCATGGTTTGATTAGAGCCAGCTTTCTAATTCAGAACACCTAGTTGATTCTATCAATGGTCGAAAATGCTCCTTTTAGTTAGGCAGTTGAATGAAACGAGTAAAACTTGGCACTAAATACAAGACGAAAATTTAGTGGCACGACTAACAATGTAGTAAATTTCTATCAAATGCTTGAGTCAACATAAATACTTGAGTTCAGTTCTCCGATGGCATAAGGTTCTGCACAAGGGAAAGTGTATAGCGTTTAGTGAAACCGTGTAAATCTTGGCACTGACTGATTATTAGTAGATAGGTACTGAAAATGTAGATAGTGCTAACAATGTAATAAATTATGCAGCTGACGAAGCATAAGAGTCTGTAAAGTAAAGGTTCAAATCATATAAAACAACTTGATGCAAAAGTCAAACTAAAATCAAGATTCTAATTGTAAAAATTTATTAAGTTTCCAAAGTATTTTGTTTTAGATTTTTTTATTTATTTTATAAATCGATCAAATAATAATTGTAAAATTTTTCTATTTTTTTATCTTCATTTGCTCTTTGATAAATAAATCTTGAATCTTGACTTGAACGAGTGATAATCGCGTTAATAACATTATTTCTTTATCGTGGTCAGAGGTTCTATATTTTAAGAATGATATAGAGGATTAATCTTGAATCAAGGAAATGATTAGTGCTGTAAGATTATTAAATGATTAACAAAATTCATATTTTGTGTGCATTATCAGTTTTCGATTTATGTACATTGCATTTTAATTCAGAATATTTTTTCAAAGAGTGAAATCACTACTACCGCAATTTCCAAGAATCTTCCGAGCGTTATGGTTTCTAATTTTTTTGTTATTTTAACAAAATCCCACTACTTGATTTTATTCAATATTCCTTTATTTGACTTTCACACTTGATTTCCGTACTAATGAGGCTATTTACTCATCATCAATGCTGCATTTTATTTACTCACTGAGATTTAATAATTTTTTATTATTTGTAATAATAAGAATTTGTATTATGTATAGAAGAAATTAGTAAATTTTTGTATTTTAATGAAATGACATTATCATTTAAATCACACTTAAAAGTAGATAAAAAATTATTCAAAGTGTGACCAATAAAAAAAGGTGATTTACAATTATTGTACGCAGTGATTAAAAAAAATCATTTTGAATCGATAAATTTTTTTTAGATGGAAGTGAGACGACCGAGGATCAACAGCTGCTGGACAGCGGTACAGGAGAGTACCCACCGGTGGTTGAACCTGCAGCCCAGTTAGGATATGGAACCTTTTACGATCATGCCAGCGGTTATTACTATGAGTATCCAGTGATGTTGGTGGGACCACCAATGCCTGAACAAGTCGAGCCAAATTGCTTGGCAGCAATGTCTTGTGGTCCGGTACCACTTAGGCCCATTGAGTGGGTCAATCCTGCCTTTGTTCCAAAACTTGCTGGCCAGCAATTCTGTTATACGGACTATCAGGTATCCTCAAACCCTTATCTAGAAAAAATTAATAAATTCGAATAGAGTCTAATCCTCCAGTTTTTTTTTTCTTTCAGTCGACGCAAAGTGTAGATTGCGCCGCAATGGTAGACGCACAAGGAACCATGGTGGCTGAAGAAAATTCGACCTTGAATGGAAACGAGAGTTGTGCCGGAAGTGCGAGTTGCAATGGAAGTGTCGTTGGAGAAGACGTATTAGAACAAACGGAGGAACCCACTGAAGAGCTTCCAGTCAACGAAGTTCCGGACGGTTACAACGGACCATTTATTGAGACAACTCTTATGCCACCGATGCACATAACACCAGTGGTGCAACCTCTACCGCAGCCCTACATGTATCCTGGTCATTATATGTTCGGGCCCTCGCTCGTCAACGTAAATGGTTAGTTTCAATCATTCTCGATCTTTCAATTTTTTTGCTATTATAGATTATTTCTTCAATTCTGTTGCTCCGTCAGAGAACAGAGACCAATTAAAGAGTCTAGAATTTTTAATTCACGTCGCTTAGCATTGTTTTTTACGATTTGAGGGAAGGAGTCTGAAACGTTTCACAGTGTCGTGCAACGTTACGTGTTTTGTCTTCTTACGTAACGTTTCGCGAGTCTGAATAGTTCTGACAATCTTATTCTGTGTTATTATTCGAGTCTAATAGGTGCTTCGTTCTGCTGTGTGCTTAGACGACGTTTGTATGCTGCGCAATTCAAAGTTTATGTATACGGATGAGATTTTTATGGCTGACTGTAAATCTCAATGAAATGGGTTCAGGTCTGCTGGAATTAGAGTTGGCTGTAAATTTCAATTAGGATTTATTCGCGAGATAAATCTTCTGTTATTGTAATTGAATTGTATTCGTAATTTCTATTTGATTTGTTTATGATATACAAGAAGGGACCAAAATGTTTAAGTCTTGAAATCTTTATAATATTATTTGTGGCTCCTTCCCATAGAATATTGAGCAAAAATAAATAAAACCCTCGAATGTAAATCATTATAATGTTAATCGAGAACAGTATTAAGCGGATGCATGGCCAAGGGAAAGGAATTTACACAAATTCATGACTGCTGTCCCGTTCATCAACATCATTGCTGTATTTTTTCCGCCGTACCACTGCCGCATTCAAGGTAAAAGGTAATGATACGCGAAGAGAGACTTGTCGCTTTAGATACGATCGTGCGAGTTATCCCAGTTGTTTCATTAACTTCTTCAGCCAGGCGGTGATTAAATTCAAGCCTGACTGCTGAGACAAATGACCTACAACAGATTCCTCATTCACGATGCACTGTAGTCTAATTCAATAAATTAGGAGATGATATTTGTCAAATAGAGTCTAAATTTATGGATTCTCGACTTCTCGTCTCTTGGAAACCTAATTGCCTCCGCATCTATTTCATTTGGGGAAGGAAAGGCTTTGTTTTGCAGAATTTATCTTGACAAAGCTTCAGTTTACCTTTCTGTGAAATCCTTACCTGTTCAATTCGAAAGCTGGAATCTCATTTTCTCAAGCAGATACCGAAACTTAATGTTAGAGAGTCGAGAATCCCTCAAAGTAGTTTATTATTTTGTTGAAACATTTTTTTAAAGCAATCGAAATCTATTTATGACTTGAAATGAAATATTATGAATTTTATTAGAATAAAAGAAACTCGTTTCACGATCGTAACTAAAAAAGTCCGACACTTGATGTATTAATTGTTGTAATCATCACTTGGAATCTCAGTCTCACATCAGAGAAAATCAATCACTCGCAATGATATCCCGCAATTGAATCCAAAACACCAATAAAAAAACAATAAGCACTCTCACAGGTCCATTGACTTGCACGAACCATGAAGGGACTCGGTATTTATCATTGGAAATATGTAGTCGCGGATGCGCGAAGGTGAAAGAGAGTGCTTGGCAGATTCGAACATTGCTGCACTCCAAATAGAGAAGTTAAAAATAACCGTAGCGTTAATCGCGTCGCTCAGATTCGAAGAGACTCGCGCGCGTGGGGACTTTAGTAAAAAGCCAACTCGCCATTCATCCGTGTCCAATTTGATTTTTACCCAGAGGCGCAAAAATCAGTGTTATCTGTCAATTTTTTTTGTCAAACTTAACAGTAATGGAGAACAATTTTTGTGCCCAAGGTGTCACTATCCAAAGCGGGCCAATGGTCAGGTACAGCGATGTCATGGCAACAACTACATCAGTGACGTGCGCCAAGTGGAGAAGAAAGAAAAGGAAGAGAAAGCAGAAACGACCTCCTGCTCTTGTAAGTCAAAATCAACTGTGCCATTTGACTCTTTTTTAAAAAACTAGGTTCATTCACAAAACTTTTTTTCACTCAAAGTTAATAATAAAAATTATTCATTAGGTCGCTTTTTTTCTTTCTGACTTCAGGGAAACACGGAGGACGAAGAGGAAGAGGAATACAGTTCGGAGTGCGAGAATGGTACAACTCGGCCGCCCTGGACTGCGAATTCATCCACAACGACAACGACAAACAGGCCCCTAAATCCTGAGTGCCAGGAATTTCAACTCCGATCCATCGCCGAACTTCAACAAACTAAGGCTGGACCAACGACCCCCGAGAACTCAGTCGTGGAAACCACCTCGAATCCGCCCTCCAATTCTCCTACCCCTGAAAATTCCATCCTTTCGCTGACCCGAGACTCTTTAACCTCTGATGGTAAAGTAACACCAGATTCCATCACGACCATGCTCAACGACTGTCCCTCGAATAGGGACGAATCAAAAAGACTGACTGAATTCCCCTCAGGATTCTTGAAAGAAACTTCCGCAAACGAGACTGACGGAGGCACAACAGAACCTACAGGTGCTTCGGACACACAAGAGTCCACCTTGCACGATTCCTCCAATCTTCAGAACCCCTCCAATCACATTTCCCCGAATCTTCACACTTTTCCTATTGTTCACAATTCTCCCAAAGTTCACGGTTCCTCCAATGGAGATCTCAAACACGAAGAGCGCGAGCGGCTCTCTAAAGACACCCTGAGTTTGAAACTGCGAATCAACGGTATTAAAGAGCCAGAGGAAGACCTTTCTAAACTGTCCAAAGTCCTCACTTCGCTGGAAATAACTCCCCATGGAGATGAGAAACCGCGTTCACGACCTGCTAGTCCAGAAATTAACCGTACGACGACTCCTATAAACGCGGAGACGCAGCGTCTTCCTGAAAGTTATGAGTCTCTAGTCACGAGACCTGTGGCTCCTCCAAGAAGGAAATACAGCTCTAAGAATGCAAAGTTTGTCAGAGAACCGACTCCTGGGCCTGATCTCAGTAGCGAGGCGAATCCGGAGGTGGAGAATTTGAAAGGAGAGAATAGCGAATCGAAGAAAGTTGAGGAAGATCAGAGGCACAATTGTTCCTTGGAGAGTTGTAATGAAAATACCAAAGCCTCGTGCGAACGTTTTGCTGACGTTTCAAACGAAGATTCTGGTTTCGAGAATCAAACTCAAATAAAGCATGAGGATCCAGAACTTGAAGTTCGAGTGAAATTTGAAGATCGAGGGAACCTTGAAGGCAGAGTGAATCGTCCTATAACTGAAGCGGTGACGGAGTGGCTGCGAAAGGCTAACTCTCCCGACCTGTTCATCACCTCGAATCTAGAATCAGATAGCGAGAGCGAGCAAGATGGCAAAAATTTGGAGAGTAAGCCGCCAAAAAACTTGCAGCGCAACCCCATACCTGCACTATCTGCTAATGGCAGCGTAAACAACGAATCGTTGTTGCGTTTGGCCAGCTGCGGCGAATTCGCAAGGACCAACAAAAAGATTGGAGAACAGCTGAAGAGTTTGGAGAACCAGTCAGCGATTCCGAGGAGAAAACGAAACTCGAAGAACAACAAGAAGAAGAACATCACGGAGAAGACCTCAAAGAACGAGGATAAAAATCTTGAAAAGATCTTGAAAAAAAAGAAGCATCTCGCAGACAAGACTGCAGACTGCAACGAGAATATCAGGATAGTTAACTCTGGTGAGAAATGTTCGTCGTTTGTTGGTGATTGCGAATTTACTGAGGAGGATAGCGATGCGGGTGTGAGGGTTGCTTCAAACTCTCGGATAAATGAGGAGATGAAGACTCTGCGAGTCCAGGGTCCGGAGGAGAAAGACGAAGATCCGGCAACTGTGAGGACTTTTGAAAAGGGAGAGATTGTCGTCTCAATTGACGGAAAACTCTTGCCAGTTACTAAATTTAATTACGAGCCGGTACTTTGTGGGGGTAAAATTTTCAGTGAGGAGCAAACAGAGCGATTTGAAAAAGACAAAAGAAAGAGTGTCGCAAAGGAAAATCAGGCTCAAGAGAATGAAGAAAAGAGCAAGCAAGAAGACAGTGAAGAAACTGAGATTGAAGAAAATGAAATGGAGGCTTCAATAGGAAGTATTGAGGAACCGGATGTTCTTGAATGTTGGGAAGCAGAGACACTGGAGCCGGTTGCGAGTCCCAGGAGACTTTTGAGGAGCAAGATTAGCTTTCATGAAGGAGAAGCTGCAGAGGACGATGATCTCGACTCGGGGGTGGAGCACGTGAAAAAATATTATAGATTAGCGAGAGAGAGTGTAACAACGAGTGGTACCAGCGTAGAGGAAGAAAAAAGTGAGGAGAACATGAACTCAGGAACCGTGCCAAACAGTCCCGAGAGTCTCCAGAGCGAGGAGATCCCGGTTTTCGTGTCTGCTGAAAAGCAAAGGATACCGATTGATGAAGCTTTCGAGGTTTATGAAAGCTGCTATAATGGGAGCCAGTATATCACCCTGGATCCGAGATTTAGGAAACGATCCATGTACGGTCGTGAGGACGGACCCATCCCTTGTAAAGCAGTCTGCTGCAATATTCAGTAAAATTGTATCTGCAGGGACGATATTTTTTAAGATTGGTTTCGATTGACTGGTGTCATTTTAAAAGTTTGGAAATTAAAGAATTTGCTGAGAATTATTAAACAAAAGTACAAACTTTTCAGAAAAATTTGAAACAACAAAAAAAACAGTGAAAGTTAATTAACATAGTCTTTGATTAAACCAAATTAAAATACAAGACTGTAAGTCAATTTTTAACACTTCTTATTATTTTCAATAATTTTTTACTGTATTCAATGTTCTTACTATTTATAAAGAAAAATAACATTCAATACTGTATTTGACATAAATTTTATTTTATTCAATGGTTAATTAATTTAATAATAATTTAATAATAAAATTCAATAGTTAATTAAATATTCGAGAATATTTCTTATAATTTATCTCATTATTCAAAATGACACTAGGCTCTCCTATTTTAAAAATATCTAATCAAAATAGGCTTTACATTTTTTGAAGCGCTTTTTTACTCTTCTGTCTTTTCTTTGTTTTATTGATCATTGAAAAGCAAAAATCTAAAAAGGCGTTTTAAAATCGACTCGATTCACTTCCAAGGAGGCAGACCTTTTTCAGAAACAAAAGCCGTTTTAAAATTCATTTTAGTTTAGAACAATTTTCTTTACGTTGCTTTTTTTCTCTGTTTCTTTTTGTTTTGTAGCTTAAATTTATTTCTGGAAAAGATCTGTTTTTTCGAAGAGTGATAATATCATCTCCAATTGAAAAGTTGTCCCTGGCTCGTACATTAAGACTTGAAAAAAAACTAATTGAATTCGGTAGAAAGGATTAGAAATACCGAGTCGTAAAATTTGGGATCGCAGTGGAAGGATCTTCGCCTTGCTGTTTGTGTTTGTATATAGCTTTTAAGCGCAATCGTTGCCGTGTTGTGAATCGTGAGAAAAGCTCCTGTGTCTTACGATTAGGTGTAATTAGCGTGCACCACAGTTTATTAGACTGTCTTTTCGCAGAGCATTGCTCATAATAGTCTTTCACTAAAAATGTTAAAATGATTCAATTTTCGATGCGTGTACCCTTTTTTTTTTTGGTGCTGGAGATGGACTCGTGTTGTCATTGTTATCTTGCCTACATGCGAGCTTATAATTCAACTATGGCGATCATTTCTCTGGCATTCTGCAAAATTTCAAAAACTTTTTCGCAAAAACTCGCTTATCCATTCAAATGTGAAATATATAGTCTCATGCCAAAGATCCAGTTATATTCTTTTATTTTTATTCCATTTTCTGTTTTAAAAGCAATTCAAATTATATAATTATATTCAATATGAGGAGTTCAATTTGGAGAATTCAATTAAAGAATGTAATTTTGCTAATTTAAGTTCTGTTTAAATGGGAGAGGCATGAGGCTATCGAGGGTACGAAGAATAAAAACAGTTTAAGAAGCGATAATTTGTTAATGGAAAAGAGAGGCTAACGACGCGTTGTTATTGTTATTGTTCTTATTATTCTATAGATGTTAAACATTAAAGCGAAAGAGACGTAATACGCCTCAATGTTAGAGGATATTTTTTACAACTCCATTTGGAATTTTGAAATTGAATGTCGAGTAGATACCACGTTTTAGACGATTTCAATCTAGGGAAAAGATAAGCTTTGACTTTGTGGTCGCGCAGAGATAGCCTACAAATTATGGTTTGACTGTTGGAAGGCTAAAACAAGTTTTACCAAACAGAATCGATAACTCTCGCATAATTGGGTGTTACCAGATGAATTTAGAGTGCCAGCCAAAATCATAAAATTTTATGTTCCTAAACTATTTTCAATCATCTTCAAGATAAAGAAAAACTATTACATTAAATCTCAGTTTACGTATTTTTACACGAAAAGAGACCTTGAGTCAAAAAGGGGTCATTTGATATTTTTTTAGATCTACAGTTGCAAAAAGTTTTTCCCGCCAAGAGAGTAAAATTTGGTTCAAGTGTTTGGGAAGGTAAAATGATTTGATTTTCGCTTGGACATTCTGTAAAGGATCTTATAAAAGATATTTAGAAGTATACATTTTAGATGGCGATGCATGAATGATAAAGGCTGCAGTAATAACGAGTTGAATTAGGAATATTAACGAACTTAGTTGGCAGAGAGGAAAAGTTAAAAAGAAATCATTTAAAAAAAAAGATGCAAACTAAGTAGATTGTACGGTAGTCATGAAATAACGTTGTATATAGGGTAAAGCTTGTTAAGGCTCGATTCAAGCCTGAAATGTTTAGATGAGAACGAATTTTGTTGCAATAGATGAGGATGATCGAGTTCATATTTAATAGGCAAAGGACACACTCACGTATAACATGAGTTGATTACAGGTCTATATATCGCTAAACTAAATGCGCGTTGCATCAATTGTGTGCCTTATTCTGTGGCGGCCATTTTTGTAACCATTTCAGAGCAAATTGATCCTTACCGAGAGGTGTGCAAACAATGAAATCGAATTTAAAGAGAAAAAACGAAAACCGAGTAGTGCGGTGTTGATTGATCAACTCGAGATCCGATTGTTAAAGACAAAAAGACAGGACTATCGTCACGAGAGTAGGCGATTTTGATCAAGCGTGCGAATATACTCAAACGAAAAAGTCATCGATTTCTTTCATGTAACTACATACTGATTCATCGCGTACGTATGTACATACCTAATAACTTACACACGGCTACATCCATACGTATGCATTATGACACACACGATACATTTGCCCCATACATATACATGCGACGAACACAAGTCACTTTTAAAACTTTAGTTGTATCGGAATAAAGTGTAAGGTTTAACTGTATACTTCAATTTCGTTGTGTTTTTGCTTAAAAAATACGAATAAAACGATTCAAAGAAGTCAATAGATGGTGCTTGTATATTTGATTTAGGAATTAAGTTGGAACATTAATTAAAAAATAAGAATATTGTGTAAGAATCGCTTATCTATTTGTACTTTTAGATTTAAAATTTTACGCTCTATAAAAAGTGCACCATGTAATTTTACATGATATAAATCATTGAACATGAAAATACCAGTGATCACCGAAGAGGTGATCATAAGAGAATTTTGTAAATATTCATCAAAAATTCTGTAATTTCACAGGAAAGGTAAATTTTTAAAAAAAGTTGTGTAATTTTCCTCAGTAGTTGTGTAAACTTTTCTGTGCTATTTTTGTGTCCTATGATATATTTTCGCATTAGGTTTAAATTTAAAAACAGATTTAAAATTAAAATTTTTTTATTTTCTAAAATTAAAGACTTAATTGATTGCCAAAAAGTTGAGAATTTTAAACGAGATTTTCGAGAAGAAAAAAAATTTCCAAACAGACTAAAGTATATTTTTATACCAATTCTAACCCAATAGTTTAGAAATTCAAAATTAAGAGATAATTTGTTTAATTCAATAAACAGTATATAGATACGTTGAAAAAAGGAATTTTTTTGTTTTACTAAATATTGTAAGTCTGTAAACTTAATATTAAAATTTACTAATTGCCAAAGAATTTTTTTCAGGTTAGTAGAAACACCTTACTACTTTTTTCAATTTCCAAGATAATAGAATTTTAAGAATAGTCTATATGGATACGTGGAAGAAGCAGTTTAAGAAAGTGACTATAATTTTCGAAGAAAAAATTTCAGAAATCGACTTGCTGCAAATGTGAGGTAGTACTTAACAATTTCTTCAAAAACATTTTTATTTCTCTTGAATTGTATTTTCGAATATAAATAGAGTTGATCAAACAAATTTTCTTTTAAAAATAACCTGTTTAAAATTAAAAAATACACTTTTGTGTGTATATTCGATACACTTTTGATACATTTCGATATATCGCAATCGATAATCGACATCAGCGCCACCAACCAACCACAGTCATTTATTTTAACCTCAAAGTGACATTTCACTTGGTTCCAAAGGTTCCGAAGGGCGAACTCAAACTCACTTGCAACCACCGCACCTAACCCTATTCTACATGTGTGCAAGTGCTACATTTTATATGTATATATATCAACATTCTATATATATACCTAGTGCTCTATACCCACTCGCTGGTAAAGCAGTGTGAAACGGTGGAACAGTGAGCGGGCGAGCGCGAGCAAAGAGTGCGAGTTGGGCTAGGTGGGTGAAGACTGTTCGGCGGTCGGGCCGTGGAGTGAAGTTTTGCGAGTGGTGTATGTTGGTTGGTTGGTAGGTCGGTTGGTCGGTCGTCGCGCTGGTCGTGTCGGTATCTGGGCTTTTTTCCAACTTGGGGCCCACTGTTTTCGCTTTCCTGGAAAGACGCGAAAGTGAGTACGAGAACGTGAGAAGGAGAACGTGTTCTGGAGCCATGTCCGAAGAGAGCTTGGATGATCAGCCACAAAGTAAGGCCGCAGCCCTGCGGAACTTTCAGAGTGTACACGTAGTTTAAGCATTTGTATTATCCGTTTTCTGAAATTCAAAACCTTTTCAGTGCCGCGCGCTCTGAAGTGACGGTTGTATTCTCAGAACTCGGAAACGTCCTGGTTTTCCTGGGTCGAGCTTTTAAATGAGAGGGCTTGATTTGCCAAGCGGATAGAGTTTTCAGCCCTCGTGGCGTTCTGTCAGACGCGGGCTGAAAAAAATCGCTATTTTTCGCAACTTCCCAGGATCCAAGATGGCTGGTTGCGTATCGGTTGGTGCGAGAGAGAAGAAAACACGATTGCTTTTTCTGCCTGCTACTCCCCCGCTATCCCCCTCGGAGTTGTCGTTTCCGACGTTGATTCGTCGCACTGCCGGTTTCCTGCAGTGAGCAGAGTGACCCTTTTTTTCCAAATTTGGTTTTTGGAAAATCTAGAAAGGTGGTCGGTGGTCGAGGAGAGGAGAGATTTTGGAACGGTCCTTGGATGAGATGATGGCAGATGCTTGATCATGATGTAACTTTCGCTTGTTTCTATCTCTCGGCACACGCATAATCACAAGAGAAAAAATCATTGGCGCGTGCACACAGGAGGTTCTGTTTGATTAGAGTAAATTTTAAGTTACACGTGCCATGAACTCGGTGGAATTATTATCATTGAATCTATTTATTTTCTACATAGTTGTGTTCATCTATATGTTTGAATTGCGAAAGGAATTAGAAGTTGATTTACTTTCTGATTATAATTGGATTCCAAATTTATTCGGTTTAAACATTTTCCTAGTGTCAAAATTGTTTTGGATTAGCAATTTATTCGATTCAATTTTAGCTTCCACCCCTAAATTTGCAGTGGAACAATTCCGTAAAGGATAGACAAGTAGTTGCGAGTAGTTTTTGGAGCACTGTCGCTAGGTCGGATCGAAGGTTTGACATTTTTGATGATGGTGTTACTGATTTCGAAAATACAGCGAGTTGAGATTAAGTTTTATTGACAGGTGCGTGTTGATATTTTTAGAAAAAAATCTGGTGTGGTGGATCAACCCCTTTAATATTAATATGTCGTTTTGTCAAAAAATTATAGGAGACAGTGTTGCCAAGCGGTTGGAATTTAAATCAGGGGAAGGAAAGCGGGGTTGCTATGCAACGAGATTAAAGACTTCAGAGCTGCAAATCAAATGTTAGGTTAGGTTTTTCTAAGCAATTTACGTCAGAAGGAAAGCAACTGGACTTGATATTATTGTGTTATCTTGGTATTAGAATTGCTCATTGATAAAAAGTTACTTGAATCAAGAAAATTTGAAACAGTACTTATCAGTATTTCAGGGTTTTTAAAAAATCTATTTTAAACTCCATTGTTATTGATTGCTGTTTAGATATTGTTTTCCTTTATTCTTTAGTAATATGTATATTTTTTGTATTGTAATAATAAGTGCAGAGTTGCTATACATATAGTACATATTATGTCAACGAAAGAAAATTATATTTGTGCCACTTGGTGCATATGCACTGTAGCGAATACCGAATGACATACTTTTTAGATGTTGAATCAAAACACAGTTGCTAAAAATTTAGATCTTGATAAAAATTCAGTTTATTATTACATATTTTAATGCGGATTAATTCAGCCCTTGATATAAGTAATTTGTCGTGTTTTTTTAAATGTTAACTAGATACTAGTGCCTAATTTAAGAATATAAATGTTATTGTATACTGATATTTGCATTGTTTATTTTACAGAATATGGAAATCCAGGTGGCATGGATGCCGGAGGTGCTGACTTTGACTCTGGTAAGAAGTCTTACACTAATAGCGCAAAATAAATTTCCATGACAACGTACGGTGATCAGTTTCTGAAGAGTAATGCATTGTTAACAGTTGGTATGTTACATACAAGTCTTTACTGACCAAGACTGCTGTTGAAAATATCAAAATAAATAATGTTTGTAGCATTCAAAACATAGGTGAATATGTATATTTGAATACTTAAAACTTAATTTTGTCTCCTATAACTATGAATTAGCAGAAATAAGTATAAATTCGAAAATAAGTATAATTTCTAATTTTTTAAAATCCACATTTAAATTGACAAGCATGTTTTAAATTTCGAATGTAATAAAAAGTGCCTTCTTGGTAAAGCAACAAAGTATGGCAGACGTTGGAACTAAAAATATCCGAGTTGTTAGAGATGCTCCAATTTGATAAATTGACGTTCTGAAAAAAAGCTTGAATATTTAAGTGATTTCAATATCTTTATGGTTAAAAGCTTCTGATAGTAAAGAAAGCTTGTTATTGGAAATCCATTGAATTTCGAAAGGCTTGTATTCGGATTGTGTGACATTGGCAAATACTTGTCGACTCTGAAATATATTACAAAAGTACAACTGTAAGTTAGAAACTACATTCTCTCATTTCTCAAGTACCACCTATCTGAACATGTTTCAGCTCATTCAACTGAAAAACTCGCGTCACAGATCCAGGATATCTTCTTTTCAACTAAATTAAGGGTATTTGATACACAATGACGTCACGAATTACCAACCGATTTTTTATTTACATTCAGCGGGTTTATTAAGAGAAAAATGCAAATATAATGCTGAAATTTTGGGAAATAATAAAGAATATATTTAGGCATCGATGTCTGGTGCGTTTCAGTTTTTATTTCGAAAAAAAAAAAAATTTCACAAATTTTTTTTCTAAATAAAAATTGAAACGCACCAGTAATCGATTCCTTGATATATTCCTTATTATTTCTTCAAATTTCAGTATTATATTTGCATTTCTCTGTTCATAAACCCGCTGAAAATAAATAAAAAATCAGTCGGTAATTCGTGACATCATTATGTGTCAAATGCCCTCAAAACATTTCCATTTTCAAGATACAACCTTCCTTTTCAAATTTCGTATCACGCGCCCAAACTCGTGCTGCCGCCACCCTCAAAACCTCCAACTACAAAATATACACGATTCGATCGTTTTCAGAACTTGCACGAAAATTCAAGCATCAAATGTAAAGATAGAGCCTAACAATTTCTATAAAAAGCACACTCACTTCATCGCGGACCAAGCAACGAGTAAAAGGATCAGAGCAGCAAAAGGGAGAAGAAAAAAAAGGAGAATCTAGGAAAAAAGAGAAGAGAGCATCTAAGGAAAGGGAGAAAGGCTAATCGTTGAGATTGAAGGGGTGACTCGAAAGGCTAAATGAGAGAGAAAATGAAAGCATCTCTCAAGAAGATGGAAAGAGACACCCTCAGCTCAGAGGAGAGTGAGAAAGCACCTCCGCACGAGTACAATCAGCTGTCCGTGACGTCACGGGGGCGGGTGGGGGAGTCAGTCACGTGGTCTGTTCGTGTCATGTGGCGCGTGTGGAGTCAGAACTTTTCTCTGATTGGTTGTTATGCGCCACCATGATGCGCACATTCCTGCAGCATGACGGCGGGCTCCATGAATGACCGGTACGTCACCGGCACCGATTTCACGTTTGACGACACGTACGTCCTATCCGTCGTCCGGGTCGGGGCAGCGTGTGCTTTCCTCTGTTCGTCACACTCTGCGTACTCGTGAAACGCGATGTGTCATCGCCGCACTGACTCTTCAATCGTCGTAACTTGCACCAGAGTCAGCTTTAGTTGTCCTCCTATCGCGGACCGCGAAAGATTCTCCGAGCTCCTAGTGCCTTAAATGCTGTGAACTTCGGGGGGGAAAAAACTTATGTTTCAGAGCTGGGACGTTATGTTGTTTTGTGGGGTTCATTAGGAGATGTTGATTTTCTTAACAGTAGTTGGTGGATTTTTTATAGTGATTGAATTGGTGGTTAGTGTTGTTATTGAGAGGAGAAATAAGAGGTGAATTGACTGTGAATGGGAGATAATCGCTCGACCTGCCAATGTCCACGTGATTCCTGGTCTGACGAATGTCTGACGTGAGTCATCAAGACGGATGAAAATCCGATCTCTACTACTGGGGGTCGAATCCCGTTTTCTTTAAAGATTTCCTAAAAGGGACCAATAATAGCAGGAAATTTGTTGAAAGAAATTTCACTTGTGTAGCGTCTTTTTTGTTTTGTTTATTTTGTCATATAATTTTAAAAGTGAATTTTCCAAAATTTTCACCCAAAAAAATGTCAGGCAGTTGAAAAAAATTTTTTTTGTCAACTGGAAATAGATGCAGGTTTTTAAGAGACAAAGTACCATAATCAGCAGGGAATTGTTTGGATTAGGGAAATTATAATTATTAAGGTTCCAGTTCCAAAAATCGGATCTAAAGTACAACAGATTTTTTTTTCCTCTTTAACTTTCCCAACAAAATCTTGGAGAGTGTTTTTCACTGGATAAGAAAAAATAAAATTTCCATCCAATGAAAACTTACATTCTCTTGGATCATTGGAAAATTAAATTTTGGCAGAAAGAGAATCTGAGAAAATTTAGATCCAATAAAAAAATCCCTTAGCAAGAGAGAAAATGAAAAAAAAGTGCAGTGGAGAGTCTGACTAAAAACTTATTTTTCTACTGATGTCTTACCATACAGTTTTAGTTTCACTTGTGAAAACTGATCCTTTTTTTCTTATGGGGATTCGTTTGTAAAGATGAATTAAATTAAAGCGGTAATTAGATTTTTAGTTCCTTCCAAAATATTTAACTTTTTGGGATACAAAATTTACTGGAAACTAAAGTTCTCACTGTATTCTTGATACACTTTTAAATAATTTGAAGGAATCTTGATCCTAAGTATTTAGAAAAATTGTCAATACTTATCAGTGACTGATTTTCTCAAATTATGATTTTAAAGTAGTATTTTTGCTTAGTATTAACGCTAATTTGTTATAACGTAAGCAGCGACTTATCACTTGCTTGCAATTACTTTTGTTTCTTCAGCAGGTTTTAGAACTTTGAAGTACGCCAATAGTTTAAGAAAATAAGTTTTTTTCCCTTGTTAATTCCAAATGGCTCACTTGACGATAACAAGTCTTTAAAGAATTAATATTAAATTGTATTTATGCCTGTTTCAAAAAGAACCAACAGCGTACATTAATATTTCTCAATCCATTTATAAAATTGATCACAATAATGTTGATGTAAACTTCGATTAGTTTTTCAATTTCCATTTAACGATTTTGATATATTTGTTGGACTTGATTCCTTTTTAGGTTTCCATATATATACTGTCACTAGTCGAAGATATTATGTCACTTTATAAGATAAGAATATACTTGATGAAAGGTAACTAGCCACTTGAATCAATTCCTAATTATTTTGATTCCTCATTTTCATAAATTTCATCAATAATACTTGTACTATTTAACTATTAATATTCAATTTTTACAGATTGATTGAAAATTTGCTCAAACAATTCCTTGCTTTGATTCAGGCTTGTCGAATCCGTTATTATTTTCTTTATTGGCAGGTCGTGCAAGTCGACTTGAATTGCTTATCTTTCGTCTGACACTCGTGTCTCGTGTGTGACGTTGTTGTGCAATGTTGTACAAGAGAATTAAACGACATTCACAGTTGATATAACATAAAACCTTTATGTTTCCCTCGTGTTCTCCAGCAAAAATGATGTTCCATTTTGTTTTCAGTTCTCCATTTGTTTCTCTTTTAATAGACGCTCAAATGTTTCAAAAAGAGAATATCTGACGTCTTCCAGCATATATCAGGGAGTCTTGTATCCAAAGATACATAACCTAGGCAGGGTTATTCTTGAAACAATTAAAAAACTGGAGGTGATTTGTGGATTCCGGTGACTGCGGATAAGTGTATAGGTTTGTGACGAGATTTCGCGTCCAGTGGACTTTCCGTGAAGAAATCGTGGCGGGTACTGTGTGTCAACTGTGAAGTGACACTCTGTCGTTTAGTGCGTCGATATGGGAGAACTTATTAAACCGATTCAGAGCGAATGCCCTGGAAACGTGCAGAAAACTTTGACCAACGGTTGGGGAGACACCATGGACAAGATACAGTACTGGAAGCCTGAAGGTAGTATTTCAGGCTGTTCTGAAACTTCAAAAACTTGACCAAATTTAAAAAATGTATTTTCATGAGTGTTTGTAATTTTAAATCTAAATTTTTAGGTGATGAATGTTGAAAGCCTTGACTTTTTATATTAATTTTCATGATCTTTAGAATGTTGTATTTGAATTATCTTTCTCGTCTTGGTACATGTCCGCAAGACAATTTTGTCTTGAGAAAAAATCATCTGATTTTATTTCAGAGTATTTCAATTAGTATATTATTTAAATTTCTGATTTAATTTTGGAGTCTTGACATTCTCAGTGCTTTTACAGTTTGAAATCTCAAAACGTCGACGGCTTTCCAATTTGGCCATTCTCTAAATTTCTGAGCTTTCAAAATTCTTTTGAATTCGATAAAGTATTTCCATTGTTTCACATTTGAAGGTTTGATACTTGGCCGGTTTCAGCAATGATATTTAAATTTTTTTAATTTGGAGCAGACACATGATGAAATTCTTAGGCAATTTCATCAGAAATTCAGCATACTGTAACTATTTCGGCCTCGTATTGACTTGTTGAGTCAGAATATAGCCTAAAAGATTTTTGTTTGCAAATTATCATATTTGGAACATGCACTGAATCTATTTTCTGGAATTGGAAAAATATTCTTTCTTGATTAAAACTTGCTTGACAGCCTTATTACAATTTTAATAATCTTTCTTCATTTACATCAAACAACTCGATTACTAATTTTTTTTCTTCAATATACGAAATTAATAGAGTATTCTGGAACATGTTCACATAAGAGAAATGACATCATTGGCAATGTGTCCGATAAATTCCTATATCATTTCACTTTACTTACTAACATTCGCGTAATGAGTTCATTATATATGCATACTTTGTTTTTTTTAATGTCACCCTTATTATAAAATTACATACAGAAATTTTAAGAATATCAAAATATACTTCCTTGTTCTTGATTTTTTCTTCACTGTTATTTCAGCAAGTAAATTTGCATGTAAATTTCCAAAATGAAGATGACAAATCACATCCATTAACTTGGTTCATCAATAAAATCCTGGAACGTTCTCCAACTACTTTTTCCTTTTCTCTTGGCAGTAAGGGAAGTCCTCTGAGATGTCACATTCAGTCCATACTTTTGCCCGCGCACGGTAACGACGATTATTTATAGAAGCTCTTTTAAGACTTTGTTCCCAAGTGATGTCTCACATTTTCTCTTTTTCTCCCCTTTTTAAATCGGTGATCGTTTTGAGAACAAAAGACTCATTCGTCTCTGACACAATCTGAACCAAATTTTTTTGCAATTATATTATTGTTTTATGTTTTCATGGGACCATATAGTAAAATTAATAAAATTTAAAAAACAAGAGACAATGCATTACATTCCCGACAAACACAAAACACGTTAAAATTATAAATTGTCTCCAAACGTGATAAAATTATTTTATTTCATGAGATTTCGTCTCTCTGTTATCCCACCTTTTTTTGCCGGTACCTAGACTACCGACCGGGGGGGGGGGGGGCAAGAAATCGGTTAACAAATTCTGAGAAAGAATTCTTGGCGAAACTGGACTTTCCGGGACAGTTCCTTGGAAGAGATTTCACTGCGTGAGCGGCATTGTAAATTCCCCTGGATAATCGTGAAACGCATACCCACAAGACTTGATTGGAGGATGCAATTCGGATGAATCGTATATGCATAAATAGACGCTCGGGGCAAAGATCTTGGTTCTTTCGTCGAAATCGTAAAATTGTTGTTATTACTGCATTGTTCTTCAGATTGACGAAGTTAATTCATTTTTGAATAATTTTCAATCAAGTACCACCGTGACTATGTGGAAACAAAACAAAAAAAAAAATGAAAAGCGTCGAGTACAGAATCCATGTCGACAAACGTGACAAGAATGAAATGTCATTCGTGACCTGCAGTAATTCCACACGCTTGTGAGTGTTGAGCAGGAATAGCATTTATCGCCGCTACAGTTATAACCGGTAATAAGTGTAGGATGAATCAATCGCTTATAATCATTCGGTTCATTTACCTACTACTACATTGAATCAGATTATTTTGCATTAGCGCTATAATGCGATGAGCTGATATTTACGGTAAAATCCCTTTTCTCGCAATTTCCCAATTTCAACGTGTGTCGTTGCGTTGAAATCAATTAAAAATTAAAAACTACTCAAGTAAATGTCTTGATTTATTGATCAGTGGGCGAAAAAAGATTAAGCAAGAGTGATCGAGTAATATGCTTATCACGTGTGCGTCAGTGGCTGGGAAATTGAAATGAATTCGAGATGGCGGTCATTTCAAATCAGATCGTTTCGCTTAACGAGCATAGAGAAAAAAGAAACGTTTTACTCTCTAGATTAGGGTGGGCCGAAAAAACTTTTGTTTTAGTTTTTCTATCAGGATATAAAAAATCTTATTCTATATATAAAAATAGATTTCTGTGATTTTTTACAGATTTTTAAAACGTTATCTTTCATTAGAAGAAATGATTTAAAGTTTCAAAGTTCAAAAAAAGTGATTTTTTCGACATATTTCAAAGCTGCTTCCACAGTTATCTTCGAAATCATTTCCCCGTCTTCAAATTCGTTCATGGCAATATGCCATATGATTTTACAAAACATTTGTTGAAGAAAAAAAATCTGATGGTAAATACACTTACGTAAAGTCACAATTTTATTTAAAAACTGACGTTATTAGTGATAATTGTTTTTCAATAAGAAAATAGAACCAAGAACGGGATACTACCCTTAGAGTAGATCTCTAAAAGTTGTACTTTTTAGAAAATTGAGAAAAGTAATTTACAGTATGGAAAACGTCAACTTTACATTTAATTATTTCCATACGAAAATAATTTAAAAATATAGTGGGAAAGTTGTATAACAATTTGCTTTATTTTTCACCACAAAAAAGATTGAACTTGTTGTTTGAAAGATTGATACTTTATAAAATTACATACGAGTTGTACGAGTATTTGTCTCGATCTAACTTTCCCACTATATTTATGCATTATTTTTGTATGGAAATAGTTAAATGTAAAATAGTTAAATGTTAAAGTTGACGTTTTCCATACTGTAAATTATTTTTCTCAATTTTCTAAAAAGTACAACTTTTAGTGATCTACTCTAAGGGTAAGATCCCCACTGGTCTACTTGGTTCTATTTTGATATGGAATAACAATTATCACTAATAATTTCTAATTACTAATAAAAGTATTATTATTAAAAATGTATTAGTAGCGTTGTTTTTCAGCAAATTATTAAAGAAATATCATTTTAGAATAAAATACCTTAACTAATCGGGAATGAATTCACAGCCGCAACCATCATATATAAGTAGAAAGATTACACTAAATGGCACACTCGACGAAAAAGAGTGTGAACTTCTGCAAAGGGGTTAGTAGTCTCGTACTACTGTAAATTGGAAGAAAAGACTAATTTTATTTACAAAAAACTCTTGGGGAAATCACTCACAACACAATAATTCGATAATCATGAAAAATATTTTTTTACTCTTTGATACATTAAAGTCACATTTTTAAATATGTACTTTGATGCATCTTTATGTTATAAAAGGCCTGTAAAAAGGTTGGTAAAGTAATAGAACCGATTTTTTTTAAATCGCTTCATTTTGGGGTGTATAATATCGCTTCAGGTTTTGTGACAAGGTTTTTGCCCGGTAACCCGGAAAATTTTTTGAAAAGGGAGCAAAAAATCATATACCTGTGGTTTGTTGCTTTCCTGTGCATCGTAGAGGAAAAATTCATTACACAAAAAAGAAAGTAGATGAAATTCCGAGAAAAACTAAAGAAAACAAGTTTTCTAGGATCGATAGTTAAACAGTTATGGTCTTTTGAAGGAACCCAATTTTTTCGATTTTTTGTTAAAAATCACAACTTTTTTTTGCTTCCGTGTAGTTTGGATCCGGGGTGTCACACGTCAAAGCAGTTCATAGATGAATTAAACTAGACGTTATTATCTGTAATTTAAAACAAAAAAGAATATCCTAAGTATAATAGATTGCGGATTATCATCTCTCAAAGTTGACCCTTTTGTTCTAACCTTATTAGTTTCCGATTCAATGCCTTCCAAAAATTCCGGGGTTTTAAAAATTTTTTACCCGAAAATCGGAAAACTGTGCTTTTTGGAAATAGCTCGTTTCCTAGATGTCACAGGAGAAAATTCTGCGAAGATAAATTATAGTGGGTTAAAATCTGCGTAAATTAAAAAAAAAAAGAATGTCCTAGCTCTAATACATCACGAGTTACCTTGTAACTTGGAATCTTTCTCTATACTGATACATACTAAAAGTGCATCGTGGAATGCAACTATGGCCATATTTTAACATTTCTGTGGCTCAGTTGATTAAAAATGAATAGTTAAGTTATTTTTTATCAATAAACAAAATTATTTAAACAAATCTTACCTCCTCATGCCTGAAATATGCATTTTTCGGCATTTTTGAGCTACAATTTCTCCCAGGGAGGCTTATTGCAAATTTAAAAGATACTAATTCGTTGTTTACTGATTTTTTATGAATAAGCAAATAAATTGTCGCCCGATCTGTTTCCATACTGAATTTGGCTCTTAAAGCCTTTTTATTTTTTAGTGTGCACAATGCTACTTCTAGCATGCAGCAGACTATTCTGACGACGAATTTTTGTGACAGCTGCCTGTAAGTTCCATTTGTTTATTCATAAAAAATCAATAAATATCGTCTTGGTATATTTCTAAGATGTAATAAGAGTTCGTGAAAGAAATTGCATTTAAAAAGTGCCAAAAAATGCATATTTGAGGATGAAGAGGAAGCATTTGTTTAAAAATTTATTTGCTTATTCATATAAAAAATCAGTGAATATCGAATTGGTGTTTTTTAAATTTGCAATAAGTCTCCCTGGGAGAAATCGTAGCTCAAAAATGCCGAAAAATGCATATTTCATGCACGAGGAGGTAACATTTGCTTAAATAATTTTTTGTTTATTGATAAAAAATAACTTAGCTATTCATTTTTAATAAATTGAGTCACAGAAATGTTAAAATATGGTCATAGTTGTATTCCACGATGCACTTTAGTATCAGTATAGAGAAAGGGTCCAAGTTACAAGGTCATAACTCGTAACCTACTAGGGCTAATGCATTCTTTTTTTTTAATTTACGCAGATTTTATCCCACCATAATTTATCTTAGCAGAACTTTCTCTTGTGATATCTATAGGAAACGAGCTATTTCCAAAAAGCATAGTTTTCCGATTTTCGGCTAAAAATTTTATAAAAACTCGGAATTTTAGGAAGGCCGTGAATCGGAAACTAATAAGGTTAGAAAATTCTTTTTTTAAAAAATAACTTGTAATTTCATGTACTTCCATTCATCCTCTGGCACCTGTAATGTCAATTTATGCAGAAACGAGCTACTTTGAAAAAATTGAACTCATGTCATTTACCTCTAAAAATAGGCCGAAAATGGTCAGCTTTGAGAGATGATAACTCGCAATCTATTATAGTTAGGATATTCTTTTTTGTTTTAAATTACAGGTAATAACGTCTAGTTTAATTCATATGTGAACTATTGTGAAGTGTGATACCCCGGATCCGAGTTACACGGAAGCAAAAAAAAGTTGTGATTTTTAGCAAAAAATCGAAAAAATTTGGTTTCTTGGAAAGACCATATCTTTTTAACTATCGGTCCTAGAAAAGTTGTTTTTTTTTAGTTTTTCTCAGAATTTTATCTACTTTCTTTCTTGTGCAATGCGTTTTTCCTCTGCGATGCACAGGAAAGCAACAAACTACAGGTATATGGTTTTTTGCTCCTTTTTCAAAAAATTTTCCAGGTTACCGGGCAAAAACCTTGACACAAAACCTTAAGCGATATTATGCACCCCAAAATGAAGCGATTTATAAAAAAAAATTGGTTTTTTTACTTTATCAGATTTACACCATTTTCTCGACCAGCTGACTGGACTAATAGGGGGAAATGATTTCGAAGATAACTGTGGAAGCAGCATTGAAATATGTCGAAAAAATCACTTTTTTCGAACTTTCAAACTTCAAATCATTTCTGCTAACGGAAGATGATAACGTTTTAAAAATCTGTAAAAAATCACAGAGATCTATATATAAAGATTTTTCCTATCCTGATCGAAAAACTAAAAAAAAAAATTTTCGGCCCATCCTACTCTAGATGTAGCATTTCACATCTTGCCCTACCAAAAACGGGGTTATCCTCTGAAAAAACTAGTTTATAAGTTTATCAGATCAAGTCTTAAAATACCAAATTTCTTTTTGTCTATAGTCAATTCCAAAGCTTTCCTCCAAGCTCATTCCTGATCAATCATCATCTCCCCTGAAAAGGATCACTGCAGCCTCTCTCGGATCGAGTCAGTTCCTGTCGATGGTATCGCAGCTCTCTCCAGTGAGCCTGAATTCCGTCGACGGTGCGCCGCGACGTCGCGTCGTCGACGGTCATGAAAACGAGGCTTTAGTACACGAGAATGCAGTTTGCATCGAGGCAGGTCGCGGGCGCGCAGAGATCAATGCACTTGCTCTCCGAGTGCGTGTCGTCGCCGTGCTTCGTCTAAGTCCACGTCCAAGTCTACCTCCGGACCCGCAAACTCAGTCAGAATGCGACGATCCAAGGGGTCCTGTTGTGCTACCGCTTCAAGAAGGTGGTGGCCTCCATCTCCCTCATTCAACGGCTAGATCCTTGCTCGAGTGGTTCCAAGTTTCAACTTGAGACTGGAGACCGGAAGTGCCATAATACCGTGATAATCGCTCCAGGAAGAGGCGTCGACAAAAGGAGCAACCAACATCCCATCTCGTATCTCAAACTGAGCCTCAGGCACTCTCTCGATGAAGCGAATGACCGGTGAAAAAAAAAATCAAACACTACTCGATACGTGAACCGTGACTGTCTGACTCGTTACGTAAGAAGAGAGGGGAGGTAGGAGAGAACTAGAGTGACTCGAGAGAGAAAGATTGAGAGGGAAATAGAGATTGAAGAGAGAAAAGAGATTGAAAAAAAAGAATAGAAATAGAGAGGAGGAAAAAAGGACACACATAAAAAGAGATTCAGAAGAAAATAAGAGAGGGAGCGAGAAAGGAGGCAACGAGAAATCTTCGATTCGCTGTACCAGGCGCTGCATCGTGTCGCCCTTCGCATTAAGGACGGACTGTCTGGAAAATATGCTTGGCCGGTTCCTGCTAGAGAACCAACCAGTTGAGCAGTCGCTCCGGTTCGCTGGAGCCTTCCCAGTGCTGCATTTCTGCTAGGCAACTTGAATGAATGAGTCGAGCTTTGGCCAGGACCCTAAAGATCCCCAGCTTTCCTGATAAATGGTGACCTAGTGAACCCTCCGGGGTGCTTCGGAGGATGAAGGAATACGTAAACAACCTCAGAAAAGAGATCAACTTTAGAAGAGAAGACTACCTTGGATTGAAGAACCTCAGGTCAAGAAACAACCTTAGACCAAAAAAGAACGTCAGGTCAGAATATAATCTCAAGTCAAAAGAAAAATACCTGAAATCAACTTAAGATTGGAGAACCTGGAACCAGAAAAGAATCCCAGTTTAGAGAATATCCTGAAAATACGAGCCAACTTGTTCCCCAGATTATCACAAGGTTGCGTTGTGTGTTTTGAATTGAGTGATGCGACTCCAAGAAGCTCCTAGGTGGACGTCGTGCTCAGAGAGAGTGCGAGCTTCAGGGCGTGAGTTTGTGCGGGAATTTAGACGAGGTAAAAGATAACGAGGGGACTCTGAAAATGTGTGAGGAGAACAGGGATTTAGGATATCTTGAGTGATTGATATCAAAGAGATATCTATCCACCAGGTGTCCTGGTTTGTGAGAGGTTGTGGAGAGTATGTATAGGTATACGGATTACCGCAGCATTGACAAGATGTTCAAGAGCAGGATCTTCCAGGGCGACCTCAGCCCCGTTCCCATTCCTGGCAGCCTGCAAGAATCCACCAGTACGTACCGCGATTGAAACGCCTCCACTTTTTAATGCAGAGCTTGGATCCGAAATCTGAATTTAAAATTAGATTCTGGATTGGACAATATGCGATTAGGATGATGTGAGATTTTTGGAAATCTTTCCAACGTTTTTGTAGTGATTTTCAAAACCCGACCATTTCTGTAAATTTTCTGAATATTTAGATTAATTTATTAAGGTTCTCTATACATTTGAGGAAATGTTCCATACAAGAATAAGGAAATTCTTCATTAAAAAAATGGAATTTGTTTCAGTATAGATTATGAAATTTAATTTTCCTAAAATATTTTAAATTTCCAGGTATGCTAATTAGGACAAGTTTTTCCATTTTACTAAACTCATAAATCGACATGATTCATCTCTTTTTTAAAAGGACTTAAGAGTCCAATTCCCAGGAAGTATTAAATTTTACATTGCAGTTGAACTCTTAAAATCTTACGTTTTGTTCAAGTCTGGCCTAATGCTGCAATTAAATCAATTTTAATTCAATTTTTAGCTCGCTTAGTTCTAGTGCTAGTTTAAGGATAGTCAAATTTGTGGGATGAGATTCGAAACGGATTAGCGATTAGAAACTAGAAACTAGTCTCCTGGAGGAGCAATGATGATAGTTTGATGATAACCCAGAACTAATCTCTTCAGAAGGATTATCATAATTAGATTAGAATGGGGCATCTATTCTCTAGCATATTAGACTGGCCATTTGGAGCGGAATTTCTGAAATTCCAGAATTATGAAACCAGAATCGATATTCTCTTATTAGAATATGAGATGGGAAAGAATTATTTAATTATATTAGAATCCCAACGACTTAGAATTGAAGGACCATATTTCTTCAACAATTGTTCACTCCAAATAACACAAAATTTCCCATAAACCGATGAAAGTGGAAATCAGTTGGATCTGTCCCTCTCCCTCTTGTGTTCTCGGTTCTCCTTCACCTCATTTCCCAACGTCCTTGACACAGTGTCAACCCCCGTACTTTTCGTGGAAATCGAGCGAATCCCCTAGACTGGGATAAAAGTATTAGCGTAGGTCACGAAGAGAAGAGAGAGGGCTAAAAAAGTGGGTGGTTTAAAGGGACAATAAGAGAGGGGGGGAGGAAAGTGCGAAAAGGGGTTGTTGAACCCAAGGGGCAGCTGTTATTGATCGACTAGGACTGGCAACATCTCTACTGCAACCAAGTTCCTGCTTCAACTCCAAAAGATCTCCATTCTCTTTTTTTAATTTTTGAGTTTCAGATTTTTCGCCAGAAAATCTCGTCCAAGGCTTATGGGGGGTTATTTTCGAGTTATGCAAAATCGTCGGGCTGGGTTGGATTAGAGTCGCCACCCGATTGTCCAGAGTGACCTAGTGAGCTTAGTTTGAGAGAATGAGAGAACCACCACCCCTTCCCCCAATTCTCTGACGTAGCCCAGTTTTCCGATGATCTCTCCCTCTCTCGAAAGTTGGAGGGATCAATTCACGCACCTCTCAAAGCTCCCCTATAAAGGGGAGAATAGTCTCCACGTGGGGAGAAATCTCCTTGTGTCATGTTAATATGTAATCTGTCTTGAGGGAGATTTTTTTAGAATGATTCAGATTTAGTGGTATTAGGTTCAGGAGTTTATTGAGAATTTAATGACTGAGAATTGTCTTTTTTTAGGGCATCAATAAAAATTGAATACTTACAAATGTAAATTTTGAATTTAAAACATTGAAAATTTGGTTGAAAATTGATTAAAAACTCGCTAATCTCTCACACGAAAAATAACCACAAAAAGAATGATAAGCATAACTAAAACTGATCTTGAACGTTTAGAACTTTAAGCATTTTCAACCAAATCGTCTTCTCCATAACTTTGTAATGGCTGGACACCGTACGTTTTCTTGTATTTGAAAAATTAAAGAAATACTTTTGACTGCGATTATAATTTATTTTCCAGGCCAGCAAGGTCAGCAGGCCGAGCAGGAGTTGGCGACGAAAATGTTGCAAATTCAAAGCAAAAGGTTCTACCTTGACGTGAAACAGAACAAGCGTGGAAGGTTCATCAAAGTGGCCGAGGTAATAAAAAATTCAAACCCTTTCACAAGCTGTTTTTTTTCTTTTCAATAGAAATCTGTTTTATAAGTCAGATTTTGACAATTTAAAATTGACTTTTATTGATTTAATACTACTTTTCTAGATCGGAGCAGACGGTAGAAGAAGTCAAATCTTCCTAGCACTTAGTACAGCATCCGAGTTTCGAGATCACCTATCGACATTTAGTGACTATTACGCATCTCTAGGTAGAGTATCTCTTATTCTCTTTGCATGATTCTTTTCATTTGTTTTGTTTTTAATTTTCGCGTCTCCTTCGTTCCTTGGTTGACCTTTGGTTTATCGTATTGCGATGATTAGGTCCGCCAAATCCGGACAATGTACCGGATGACGGAAAACTCAAGTCGGAAATGATGGTTAAGGACAACAGGCGGTATTACCTAGACCTTAAGGAGAATTCTCGCGGCCGTTTCCTGCGGGTGAGTTCCGCTGTATGTACCGACCAGCAAATACATAATTTATTACACTACTCTTTGCCAGTGAGAAAAAAATCATGTTTTTTAATTTATCATTTCAAAATGTATTGTGTGGAATTTCGAACATGAATCCAAAATCTAAGGAATTTAAGTTTGGATTCGTTTTTGAGAAAACATAAACTTCTTGACTGATTTGTGTGATTTGATTTCTCATTGTAGAAGCAAAATCATCTTTCATCACGCTTGAATAAAAATTCTTTAATCGTATTCTATAAAGTTTATCTTAAAGTTTGGTAGTGATTGTAGAAAACTTAACCATCAGAAAATTTTCATTAAATTTAAATTTAAATTTTGTAAAAGAATTATTTTGCTTTCGCAGGTATCGCAAACAATAACGCGAGGAGGACCCAGAACGCAGATTGCGATACCAGCGCAAGGAATGATTGAGTTTCGCGATGCCTTGACGGATCTTCTCGAGGAATTCGGAACAGATGACGGTGGCTTCAAAGGTGATCTACCAGAGGGGCGTTACATGCGCGTGGACAATAAAAATTTCTATTTCGATATTGGACAGAACAATCGAGGCATCTATATGAGAATCTCTGAGGTTTGTAATTCTTTTCTGAATTGATGCATTTCCAATTTAGATTCCTTGAAATTAAAAATTTAAAAGCAAATTATTAAAGCAAGACAGCTTTAAGTTAAATCAATTTACTTTTTTTTTTAGGTGAAGACAAACTTTAGAACGGCCATAACGGTACCGGAAAAATCGTGGGCTCGATTCCGCGATATCTTTGCAGATTACTGCGACAAGATGAAGGAGAGTGGTGTCGGCGCCGGCAGTGGAAGCAGCGTTCTGTCCGAGGGAAAAGGCTCGGTGGTGGCACAGGTACCATCACCATCATCCACTTCGCAACAGCCCAACCCCAATCCGAATCTAGATTCCCCTCTAATCAAGTGAAAAAGGCTTTAACTTAACTCGAACATTGGAATTCTAACCGTAACTCGTTTTCGAATCGTTAAGCGTACTAAAATAATTTGTCCGAGTCCGTATGCCGTCTTCATCGCCATTTCAGTCATCATCACCCTCGTATCCTGTGGCGCTCGAGCGCTAGGAAAAATTGAAAAAGCGTCCACTCGACTCTTTTTTTCAATCAACCCTCGTCGTCTCAACATCAATCACTACGTCACAGAGGCCGGACCAGTTTTATCTATTGATGAATTATTATTATCAAGCAACGCGAAGAAGCGAGTTTTACGAAGATTGTAGGTATTTCAAAGGTGGATCTTGGTGAACGTATCGCGCCATTTCCTAATTTGAATGGGAGTTGCCGTCGATTAACGTTGTATATACTACCGTTCATTTCCTCGTTTTTTTGCCCCTATTCACGTTCTATCAACGACATCCAACGCACCCTCTTCACTCGCGAGTAGTTTGTTATCAAAACGCAGTTTTCTCTCTCTCGTCAGCACGCCTCACGTCCAACGAGAAAAGGATTCCTCGCGGGAAATGGACTGTAGTCGAGGTTACGTTTACAATTGAATTTGATCGTTCAGAATTTATGGATAAATAGTTGTTATATTAACGAACGTCGACCGTTCCAGGTGTCGCTTTTCCGCCTTTAGCCGTTGGATCATTAGGTTTTTTGATCGACGATCAATCCACTCGAGCTTCACTGAGAAAACCATCTCTTTTGCGCGTTAGAGTTTCAATCGTCAAACGATACACTGCGACATCCTATACGCATTCACACACATCCTCGTTTTAAAACCGATCGACGTCTCTATGCAAATAATAACGATGAGATAATATATAGAAAAAAGTTGAGAGACAAAAGAGATGATGGCCGATTACGATCCATATAATGTGTATATTATATATTACATTACAGTCACTCGCGCAAACATTTGAACGTACCCGAGTATTAAGAGGGGGAAAAAAAACAAAGGTACGCTCACAATGTGAAACGCGTTTCCAAGTCCGTTACGTTTGAGCTCGACGGCCGACTTTTAACACAATGACATATTAGGTATGTATTATACGAATACATATTAGGTATTTATATAGAATCTATGTAAACTGTATAATTGTAACGAAATGCCAATGTCCGCGGACCCAGGCGACTGCGAGATCCGACAAGAGCCGTAATGATTTTAATTGAATATTGCACTAATTATTGTCGATAGGCAGCCACTTGGGTCCATTTCTTCGGACGTAGGAAGACACGAGTTTTAAAAACAAAAAAAAACGAATGAAAAAGAATAATGGATAAAAAGGCGATTTAATCGAGATGTAATACAAGACCGAGTCGGAGATGGATATACGTTCGAGTTAATTCCTGGAAGAGAAAAGAAAATCTTATACGCTTTCATTCTGCAACGCTGTGCTAACAATGATGTCGACAATTTACGTTCTTATTATTATGATACATATTAAAAGAAAAAGAAATACTGTCCGAGAAAGGAACGACAAAACACTCGTGTAAGCATTTCGCGCTGGTGCGAAATCAATATTATTAATAAGCGGCATAGATTATCCAATACACAAATGATAATACGTGCTATTTAATTGATAAACGCGTAGCATGTGCAACTATTGCACATCGATCGCGATTCAAATAAGAGATGAAAGAAATTTTATTTATTTTTTAGTGATGAATCTTACGATTATTATCTATTTCGATTAAACGCATAAGATGCGTTTTCTTTATGTGTGATCATTCTTATTCATATTATTGAATTATTAATCATATATTATTAATTGTTCGTATTGTTGCATCTTTGGTTTTTCTGTCTCTTTTTTTCTTCTAAATCAACAATTTCGGCTGGTCTGAATTTAACTAGGATATAGAATTTGAAGATAGATATAAATCACAATATGGAAATCCGAGGAGACTTAAAAAGAAATTAAGTGGAGCCAGGATCGCAAGGCGTCTCTCTTGAATTTGTCAAGCACCGAATTGTCTTTTTTTAAATAACTGTTACGTCCACTTTATATCGCTAAAAAATGACTTATTCAGTACGAACACTTTTTTCAGTCACGTTATTTTTTTGTACTGCTTCCGATTTTCAATGTCTTTTGTGCAACGTTTTTAGTACATAAAGCTACAAATCAAATGTTTATATTGATTTATAAAGTTTCAAGGCTTTCCATTCCGGACGTCTTAAAAGGCTTTCTCAACTTCGAAAATTTGAAGACTTTAATTTTGGCTTTCTATTTGAAGCAAATTCATTTTTGACTTTAAAATTTAAGAGCGACCTGCGACGATCCAAAAATAGTCATGATGCAAAAGTTCTGAAGGAAACGAAAAGGCATAGAAAAATCGTTCATTGGCGCAGGTGGTATGACATTGTGATCTATACAAATTACAAATTACAAAGCATCAAGAAGTAGTAGATATTTAAGATATAATACATTAAACACACCCACTAGGAAAACTCACACCAAGACTACACTCGTAACATCTACACACCTACAAAAATAAAAAAAAATCCAACCCTCACACACACAGAGAAACAGATTTACAAAACGTCTGACAAGTAAGAGTAAGCAAAGTAATATAAAATAAAAGAAAGAAAAAACACGACGCTCCTGCTACGCAGTGAGTCCTTAGACAGCTTTAAGATAATAATTATAAAATGATAAATAATAACTATTAAATAATAACGATAAACTTTCTATATGTTGAATCGTGTCTAGTGAGAGAATTACTATTGAAGTAACAATTACTATTGCCACACACATACATGGATTAACACAGTTTCTATGACTATTAGTTTTCTATCTGTCTCTCCTTTCTTTCCTCCCTCGCCCTTCTTTCTCTTTCTCACCCCAACTCACCCCCTTTTTCTGATCTCTTCCCTATAGTTCTCAATCTATCTTCATCGGAGATGTTTCTTTTTTCAAATAGAGGAAAAGGTGGTTGTTAGAGGATAGTTTTGCTGTTTTACAAACGTTGTATGGTTAATAATCGGCGGGCGTCGATTAGCTGCAGATTATTGTCGAAAGTGTAGGCGATAGGCGCAGAACCTACGGTCGTACTTGGAGGGGAATAAATCTTTACTGTTATCACAATCACTGCTACTATTATTATGGTTATTGCGTTGCCCCATAACCGGTCTTTGTCGTTTATTGGGTTCACAAATTGGATATCGATTGAAAATAAAATAAAAAATAAATTAAAATACGTATTCTTTTCTGGATCTTGGGAGAAAAACAAATTGGGAACATTGAAATCCTTTTGCATTTAAAGTTATTTAAATTGTACAACTAAAATTTGATATTTCTGACGCTCTGTGATTCGAAATGTTTCAACTCGTATTTTAAAAATTACTGCCTACCTCTTTGAATGTTACAAACTAAGAAAAAAAAAGAGGAAACGAACCTGCATCTGTTTGTATAGATTTTGTTTTCGTTTCACAAAGTTGCAATTTGTAAAAAAAAAAAATACAAATCCCGGTTGTGAGGAGGCTTTAATTCTTTACTGCTGCGATTATTAAAACTATTACGATTATTATTATGATTATTAATATTGCGATGATGACTATTATTATTACTATCATTACTATATTAGTCTCTTTATTACAGTTATTACACTACCGAGCTGCGTCTTTAAAACGACTACATGAAGAAAAAATGTAAGATGTTAAAAACGAAAGAAAACAAAACTGACAAAAAAAAGAACGAAACTGTGCAGCACGGATTTGATGCAACCCTATTAGAGCCACTTCGTTTTCAGTCGACGTTATAAAAAAATTCGATCGAGTTGATCGCTAAAAAATACAAACACTGCACGTCTGCGTGTGTATTAGGAAAACACGAGTATGTTTGTTGCCCTAATATGCTTGCGTTTCTTGCATGCGTGCTTTGGTATAATCGTGTGTGTGTGTAAACGAAAGCAGAAATTTTATTCTGCAGTGGTTAGATTATTATCTGTTAAGTAGCGGACGCTTGGGGTGATATCCAGGATCAATTTTTATTTTTCAAACCCTCAATATAATTGGTGGGTATCGCGGTTTTTTTTTAGCGAAAATCGAGAAATTGATTTGCATTTTATACCTTATTTGTTTTAAATTTTTTGTGTGTTGTTTAATTTTAAATCTTATCAATTAATTCAATTTACCTGATTTTTTATAATTTGTTTTTCTTCTGATTCTTATCCCTCGCAATAAGATTGCGAGATTGACCTGAACGCTGACTATCGCCCCAATTGTTTTTCTCTTAAAAAAGAAAAAAAAAAGGAAATGATTGTCACCCTGTTTCTTCGGCAAACGGGCGTTTAATGGTGTACGATTTTCGACGTTAATTACATGGGCATAACGATATCAGCATAATACTATTAATTGTTAATACCGTTCAAAAGAAAGAAAAGAAAAAGCAAATTCACAGTTGAGTGAGGGGAGTTTGACGTAGCCGAGTCCCCAATGATTATTTCTTTGATTAGACGTTTTTCGCCATAGTTTGTAATATTTTAATATATTAAAAATTAAATAGGGCGAATTCTTGCTTCAAAAAGCGTTTTCTATCTCGCCTGAAGTACGAGTAATCTTTCGCCCTCTCTCTGAAATGAAAAAATATAGTTACAGAAATAAACGATTT
>JBAGKK010000363.1:11724-28540 GCA_037177015.1 Euceroptres primus | reverse complement strand
CGAGGCGCCAAAGCAACAAAGTGTGAGAAACTTTTTCACGATATGTTTGAATGCTATTGCTTTTCCAGGAAAATCAATCCGCCTGCCAGAATCGTTCGTAACACATACATATTCACGCGCGCACACCCATATATGACGCCCAAAAACATTACCCTCCTTTTCAATCCAGGTCGGGTAGTAACATAATTTGCCTAAACCTTGATGAAACTTGATTAAACAGTAATTTTCGGTACTTGAATTCGGTTTTTAAAGTACAATAAAATATGAAGGAAAAAGAAAATCACCGGTATATTTTTTCTGAGAGCTTCACGTAAAAGTTGGTCAAATGTCTTCTTATCCTCATAATTCACTAATTTGTCACAATAAACTCGAGTGGCTTCATGAATGTAAAGTCGAATCACAGAATTAATATTCGGTATGGTATCGCCGTTGGAAAATAAAATTCCCTGCGATTATAATATTATATGAATAACTGAAATTATATTTTGCTGAAGTCAAGACAGTTGGCCTTGAAAACTTTCGAGTGATAAAAGGCCTCACCGGATAAGCCTGGTAAAGCTGCGCCCAAAGGAAATTCGAAATGAGGTTAGCTCAAAGTTTTGTTATGTTGAAAGACTAACTCTCACCAAGTATTAACCCGCTACTTTCATTATTGGTGTAGTAACCTCTAAAAATGTGATTTTCGGTTTTTTAAAATTATCTAGAAGTCTTTGATAGTCATAAATTTACCAAAAATGTACGTAAAAATAGCCATCAGAGGACATATAAAAAAATCGATTTACTCATATTAGCGAGAAATTTTAATTTTCAAAAAATAATAAAAATTTCAAATCAAATTTTCCAAGTGATGATTCCAAGTTATAATCTCAGGAAAAAAAGTTAAATCACCGTATTTCATCCCTTTTTTACGCAAAATTTTGGTAACTTAATTGTTCGGTGGCCACAGACAAAAAAATTGAAAATCGAAATTTTACCGCGAAAACGGGGTATTTTCGAGTAAGGTTCTTTACTAAATTTTTAATTTTTCTTTCTTATGTAAAATTGTCCTTAACAATATTTTAACAAACAGCTAGAAGAAAATGTAACACAGTTAAATATTATAAAACTTAGTTATCGTGGAAAATCATTGGCTTTATATTACGAAATAATTTATATTGAAACTTCTAGCCTCGCCTCTAAAAAGTGATATCGATTTTATATATCTTACTGATAGATCTCTATCATAAAATAGTCTTTGAATTCATTTTAGATAGTATCCAGATAGTATTCATTCGAGATAGTATCCAGAAATTTAAATTTCTAACATAACAGTGTTGTTAAAAAATTGATGTTTAAACTTCTAACAAAAGTGATGCCGCTCGTCGGAGACATCCCTATCACCGATAGCATAACAGTTGGTAGCAATCTTGCCTGAAGCTTGCGGTGCAAAGTTCGGAAGCTTGCGAACAGGTTCGGCCAAGCTTGCTAGAAAGAAGAATATGTCCGTTATGTGGCAATATTGCGAAGAATTCTCGAAGAAACCTTTCACCGTCAGCTAATTAACTAAAAAAAACTAACTAAATCATTTACGGAATTAACAAGTATGTAATTTAATTATTTATTACCTCTCACACTTTATAGAAGAATATTTGAAAAATATAACAAAAGCACAGTTCCATTAAACATTAAGTGGTTTAATTAATTATTTTTCACTTCCCTTCTACTTCAGTAGTGTGACATTATTGATGAAAAAACGTTATGTGGAAAATGCCGCACAAGCTTGCCTGAAACTTCGCGTTGAAGGTTTCCTTAATATTGCTTCTCAAGGTTTCCCAAACATTGCAGTGCAAGATTTACTCAATATAGCTTGGTAAGCTGTAACAGTCCAAAGTTTTCTCCAGAATTCTTCGAAATATTGCCACATGGCGGACATTTTCTTCTATGCGGCAATCCTGCTTGAACCTTGCCGTGAAAATTTCCTAGTCTTGTGCCGCAAGCTTTAGGAAAACTTGGGACAAACTGTTCTTCTATCTGGGAGAATTCATTTTGTTACGAACGAACAATAATAAATTAATAAGAATGTCAATTATTAGTAAACGTCATTGGAGGCTATCTAAGCTGCCGAATTCGGATTTCTCTAAACTCGTTTGATTTTTAATGAAACCGTGTCCTCTCTTTCCGGTCTGAGAATGCTGTCGCAGCTCACGTTGATGTACCTACTGTTTTCAGAAGGGAAGGTGAATTTTGCAAATAATAACTAGAATTGTTAGGCCCGAGGATCCCAAATTAACGGTTATTTTACGTTACCGAAAATAAATTTGAAGGATCGGCTAAATTTTCCATACAAGTTAAGAAATCATGGAACGATACATTTCGCTTATCCTAGGTTACACAATCTTAGATCACCACTCATGTAGGTTTGATGAGGAAGGAGAGAGTATCGTCCTTCTTGTCCAAAGAATGAAATGTGCAGATGATTTGCATGATTTTCATGTGCACTACACGTGCATATTAGCTAATTCTCAGAACAAGAATTTTTGTTCGTTGAAATTAGGTGAATAAATTTGCTACCGGACCGTTTAAACTTTGCTGGGCTTCCGCCGGATGAAAGATTTGAGAATTATTTATTTTTCGTCCGATCGCTTTCGTCACTTTCGAAAGCGAAGTGGACTCAGGAAAATGAAGTACGACTTGAAATTATTTTTGTCAATCGTGTTCCGTGCCTCGGACGGGCAAAATTTGTTACCGAGCTCCTATTAGAGGTCTAAACCCAGCAAGGAGCGCCGAAACACTGCGATTTTTATTATGTCTATTATGCCGCTCGTCGATACACAGCTAGGTGAAGTGCAAAGGTTTTTTTGTAAGTTATGGAACGTATGATTGCATATAGGCGAAGAAAGGTAGGAAGTGATAGATTTGGTGGGCACTGCGATACTATGTCGCCATGTGATTTTACTGCTGACAGCAAAGTTGCATGATTTTCCGTGCGAGTTGAAAACATCTCCTCGAATTCTTTATCGAGTTATTGACCTTACATTTGTCAATAATTTCGAAATGAAGAATCAAATCTAAAATCATCTTTTGAGAGTTGTAAGAAAAATGGTTTTAGCTTAAAATCTGAGACTGTGAATGCTTAGATTTGAGTTGATGTTGATTGTTTGAAATTATTAATTATTTCAAACATTGACTCTTTTCCAAAGAGTCAACAAGCGCATGGCTTGTCAAATGGAATCGGCTGTGGCTAAGAAGGCAATGGCAGAAATAATTTTAGGGGTCAGATGGGGATATATTTGAAAGTGTAAGCATAATCCTCGAGTTCCATCGTCGAGAAGCATAATAGTGTGCGTGACATGATTGCCATGGCAATACAAAGTTACGCGTGCGTGTGTAATAAGGTAGCAGCTAAGCGATTGGACTCATGTTTCTAAACCTTCACAGGTGCGAAAAGGACAGAGTGATGCAAGGTGCTTCGTTCTCTCCCGCCCCCCTCTCTCCCTCTCTATTTTAGTTGTTCTCGCGATGACTCTCTTTTCTCTTCTTTTGACATAGGATTGGCGTTTTTTATATTAAAACGCACAATACTATTCCGTTTTTCACAGACGGTGATGTAATTTAACTAAATACTTATAAATCTGATATCATATGTACTTGAAAACGTAACTTTTACAGTACTGAGACTGAAAAGCATGTGAGAAAAATGTGGAACGTTTATGAACATATTTTGGAGTACTTAAACGGGCCCTTTTTGTGTTTTCCTTTTTGAAAAAAGATACATCTAAAAGCTACATCAATTTTTTCGGTAAGAATTTGCAACCCTTTTAGTAGAAGTTTGTTTCCTTCCTTGGACCGGCTAGTCAGAATCTTAGCCTGGTTGGCGAAAATGCTATTTCGACAGCTTTTCAAGGCGCTCAGATTCCGAGAATTTTAAAGTATGAATTTATCAATTTCCGAGCCTTTGAAATAATCTGTATGTAATAAATTGTGTCTAACATTGTCACGAAAAAATAAATAATTAAATAATTAATTTTTTTCGTTCAAATAAACATTTTAGTTTAGGAACTCATCACGGAGTTGGTAGTAGGTCGGACTGTGATCTATTAGTTCAGACCTTTTCTTCCTGACTTTGAGATTAGTTGAGGATTTATTCTGAGTATAAAGTAGACTGTTGCCAAGAAATTATTTATTTTATGCCAAAGGATTTTCAAACAAGAATGCCCAATTTAAATAGAGAGTACGTGTGTTGTGTGTATGTGAATGCGTGATTTCGAATGTTACTTACACTTTATCACAGATTCCTCAGGAAAGAATAGAGGTGTTAAGGATAAACTTATTCTCGATCCTTTTTAATGCCGTTCCCTCGTAATTTGATCCGTTCAAAAATACGTGATTATTTTGAATATACTTAAAAATTACTTTTTTTAGAAGGAAGGCAAGATTTATGGATTTGAATTTAGATTTTAACAAAGATTTAAATCTCCATTTAGTTTGAAATTTTGAATACAATCCGCGGACAAATAGTAAGTGTTGAAATTCGAGGGATTATGGTAGTATTCTACAATTTACTTAAACTTAAACTTTCCCTATAAGGTGGAAACGGATCCTTCGTAATTAGTTTCAAGTTTTACGTCAAGACCGGGCACGAAAAACGAACAATGAATTAAACCGAAATCACGAACCGACGGGCAAGACAGGACTTATCGCGAGGGAGAGAAATGTTTCCCAAAACGCTTCGTGATTATCTGCGAAGAGAAGTAGCTCTGCATGTATGAAGAAAATTAGGATTACGCGCCTAATTAGGTTGGAAGGAACTGCTTTCTGTGGATGCGTTAACCTATGGATGGCTATTAGGTCATTATGGTCATTAGGTCATGATAGGCTATTAGGATGGCTATGCGGTCAAGAGTTGCTGAATTGCATTTTCCACTATAATGAGGTTTTCTTACGCTGCGGTTGACAGGTTGCAGGTGTTTGCATTTGGCGAAAGTAACCATTAAATTTCCTCTTTTCCAAAAATCTTTCCGTATTAACATTCTTTACCATGACGGTTCCAGTAAATTTTTATAAAATTTTGATTTTGCAGGATTTTATGGACGACCTAAATTTTATGTTGAATATTCATATATCCTACTTAATGCATATGTCAAGTTCAATTGCAAAGTTTCTTTTTTTTTAATTCTTGAAATATTAATTAAAATTCTAAGCTAGTAGAATAGCATTTTAGGTTAGTTTATTTTTTTTCCAAAATTTTTAGAAATTTTGACAATAATTTTCAATTTATAAATTGATTATAATAGAAAATTTTTTAATTGTACAGATAATTTAAAAATGACTGAAAGATACTGATTCAGAGTAAACATTCATTTTTTTTTAATCAGCAGGACTTAAGGTTAATCTGTGCAATGCATTTGATACGGAGAAAATTTTACTTATTATAAAAATGTATGAAATTTTCAGTTGCGAGTGAGTAATTTAAAGATTTGAAAATCTCACTTTTATAAAATTCGCTTAAAATACCTAGATTTTCTACACTGAGAGAAAAATCAAGCTTTGAAAGGATGAACTTTCTTGCTTTTGGAGCTTGTAATTTTTACATGCTTTCAAAGCATTAATTTGACGAGTTATATCGTTAAATTAATCCTTTAAAAGCAAGAAATCTATTCACGAGATAAAAGGAGGACATACATACTTCAGCTGCATGGGCTTTGTCGTCTGAAAGCACGTAGTCGAACCTTTAAACGCTTGTGATTAATCCAAGCTTCAAACCCATGAACTCCACTGTTTGAAACTGTGAATTTCGGTTTAGAACCGTGAAAGTCTTGCTTTCGGACGTTAAGCTATTTCGTGCTCCTGCCCTGAGCTACTCATGCCTCTAAAAGATGAGGTTTTTGCTGAAAAAGCATGATCGCCTTGCGTTTCGACCATGGGCACTTTGCATGCTGCAGAAGCCTAATTTACGCCTTTAAAAGGATGGTTTTTTCAAGCTTTGAAACATGGAATATTTCCATCGATTCAAAGCTTGATTTTTCTCTCAGTGTACGCATCTTTTATATCTGATACCTAGGTTTCTTCGAATATTATTCGAATAATATTCTTTGAATTGATTTGTCTTTTTTCTTTTCTTTTAATTTCAGCCAATGATTTAACTTTGAGCATCGATAAAACAATTAAGTTTTAAAACTATATGAACTTTAAAGAAGACAAGCTTGGTTATCTTACAATTTACGAGAAACCTAATGTCGTAATGAATTGCGTTAGCGAAAGTACTGTTCTTCATAAAGCAAATACTTCCGAAAATTGCATATATTTATTCGTAATAAATTCTCCAAAAAAAGATTAATGATCCAAATTTTTCTAAAATTAAAATATAGTAAATGCGCTTAGTATTTTAATTTAGTTTCATGTGAACAAAGTTTTAAAATTTTGTGGTAGTAATTACTCATTGTAAATATCTAATATTAATTTAAAAAATTTTGAAGTTTTCGCGACAACTAAGGAGCTGCCAAATAACAAATAGTGTTAATGATGATGTTCTTGAAGATCTCTGCATACTCTCACTTGTAGCCAATATCTTTTGGAACGGCTTCAGCTTCTGCTAGACCGATTGATTCACATGATGTGAACTGAGAGATGTTTTCAATTTTGTAAACAACAAATGTTTACCCTTAATCTACGTTGACTTTTGATAACTGCCTGCATTTGGTGTATGAGTATCTCCAGATGCTAGTTGATATTAATTTGGAAAAGTGGTTTCCCCAGATGCTGTGGTGCAGTTAATCGAGGGAGCCATAGTTTGCCATATAGTATAGGAATTGTTAAATGTCTATGGTGTTCTTCCGAAACAGATTTTGATGTAACTAACTCTTGTTGACTTCGATTAATTTCAGCGTCGAATAGATGCAATCCAAATATGTATTGTTAATATTTGTAGACTGTCCTTGAAAAGTTTTCTAATAAGGTCATTTTATTGGTATAAAAGGTAAATGCTGACTGTCTGATGTTGTCATGGAAAGTTTCTTTTCGGGAGTAGATTTTTCAATTGATTAAAGGTGCACATTGATAGGATGTTGAATATAGAATAGTACCTTTGACAGCTTAGTTGGGTTTAGATGTAGTTGAACCTCACAACTTGCTTCCGAAGTCCTTCTCATTCTAACTGTAGTAATTTCGGAAAGTCTGCACTTTGCAAAAAATTCGGATGTTGAAGGAGTTCTCCAAGGATCCATATTTTGAAGTCAAGTACATCAATAAGTTATCTTCATCTGCAAAAGGGCGGAATGGTAGTGGTAATCTGCCAGGTCATAGATCGTCGACTTTTTAGAAGTCATGAACTTATCTACATTTAGGAAGGTCGTAGTCCTTTAGGTGTGAGTACTGCTTTTCACTGTACACCGCTGCTCTTCGTCAGGTCCTTGATTGGTTTTGGATAAAAGGACACAAATCTGCATCCACAAAAAATCCCATCATCAATGAAGTTTGATTAAAATCTGGAAAGGATGGGCATTAGATTTTTGTTCACTACTATTAAGGATTAAAAACAAAATACATGTGACCACAGAAAACAATTTCAATTTTTAGAAAAAAAAATGAGCGCTCATTAATTATTTAATGTTGAAAGCTAAGAAATATCGCGAGAATTATAACTTTTAGAAAAAACATAATCTGAGAGACTTGTATTTACTTTCAACTTTCCTCTGACATTGAGCTCTTCTCAATAATGAGCATCAATAGCTTATCCGAAAATTTAATGCAATATTTTTCATTTTCATAATAACATAGTTAAAATTTCTAAATCTTGATAGATAATAACGTACGCTGCAGAACAATTGCGCGATTGATTTAGTAAGACTATAAGATTTTCAAAATCCTATAGTTATTGGAATGTGAGCAATTTTGATCTTGTTTGAACCTTCCAGTTTTGGGTTTAATAAATAACCATCTTTGGTGGTGACAGCAATGTCGCCACACCAGAATTATTTTGTCTCCAAAATAATTTCAAATGAAAAACTTTCCATATTCTTAAAATAATTAATTATGAAAATTACCATTTATTAAATTCTTTTTTTTCAATTTAAATTGAAGAACTGTAATGAAATTTGGAAAATATTAGAATTTTCCAATTCAATCCAATAAGAATAGGGAACTGTGACAACGAAAGATATTTTGTGCAAGGAGAATCGCGCAATTTGAGCGACCGCTTCTTAATTAACTTTTTCAAAACCTTCTTTCTTCGGGTTTTGCAAGTGCAACCTGTAAATTTCATATTCTCTGTCATTAGCTATTTAAAAGGCGAAAGGGAAAAGTATTCTCTCTTTTTCTCCTTTTTTCTTTACGGTGGGTCGAGGCAGAAAATTAATTTATTTTGAATGATTTGTTTTAGTTGGATCCTGAAGTATCTACTGGGTCTTCGGTAAGGGAAAACGGAAAATGAAGGTCATTAACAAATGAAAAAAATGAAGCAGGAAGGGCTACTGAATCAATTTCTTCCTTGGTTATTGCTTGCCAAGACGGAATTTCTGGAGTCTCAAAAAGTTTTCGCCGCGGGTCGTCTTTATGAAGACGACACTTATCCGGACAGGGTCGACTACTTTGAAAAGAGCTTTTAAATTTGTAGAGGTTTGTAACCCAAAACCCGTCAATCTCTTCGCTTGCCGTTACGTTAATGTTTGCCACGTTATCGCTAACAGTTCCTGAAGGGCCTGGAGATTGGATAGGGGAAATATCGACGGTAAGAATTTTATCTGAAGTTGAGGTTTGTTGAGGCTTCCCCCGTTCCTTGACAAGGAACCGAGGAAGAAATTTCAGGAACTGAATTTTTGGGTGGTGATCAAACCTTTGTTTTATGCATAGCGTCGCGTAGAGCTTGTCGGCGTTTCTTATGCCGGGTATTAGTACGGTCCATGTGATTAATAATTTATTTTATTGAGTTACAATTAATTTTTATTTCTACGCTTCGCTTCTAATAAGTTCTCAGCTTTATTTAATAATATTTCTAAATAATTGAAGAATTTCCAAAAAGGGTTTTTAGGCTTTTCTTGGGGTTCAGCTACTTCAAGGGTATTAGGACTTTCTTTTGAAAAATTAGAACAAGAAGGTTGGTCAATAGGATATACGGATGATGCGGCCTGTTTTCCTGAAAGTTGATCAGTAAGCAACTCAAGCTGTCTGCGAGCGACTGCACGTTTAATCTTATCTTTAGCATTTTGTCCACCACGTGATCGTCTTTTTAATTTTTGAATTATTTTCTTTTTGCTAGGTTCAGGGAACGGCATGAAAATGGTATTCTAATTACAACTGAAATCTTTGAAAGGTGTTCGGAATGGTTTATATACGAGGGTTGTCCCAAAAGTAATGCACAGCGCGCTCTAGTGGGCGTTGTAGGCAATGCAGACAGCTGATCGAAGCGTCAGTGTGTAGATTGTAGTTTCAAGAACACGTTGGTATCATATGGTAGTGGGATTCGTTTAAAGGGAAAATGCCAAAAATTCGAAAAGACAACGAGAACAGTCCGTCGGCTCGGATGTCAGCAATAGAGCAACGTGCGTACATTCGCATCGAAACAGTGCGCGGTAAAAAAGTGCCCGAAATTCATGCCGCGTTAAAAGAAGCGTGTGGAGATTTACTGTAAATCGTAGCACAGTACAGAGGTGGTACACGAAGTTTCGCGAAGGTCGAACAAGCATCGAAGACGATCCGCGCGCGGGGCGGCCGTCTACTGTAACAGTTGACAACACAAACGCTTCAATCATTGCAACATTGGTCGACGAAGACCGGAAAATCACAGTAAGAGAAATTTAGGCGAAGATAGGAATCTCGAAAACGAGCGCGCATCGTATTTTAATACAGGTGCTAGGCAAACGAAAGGTGGCGACGCGGTGGGTACTGCACTTCTTGTCAGCCGAATAAAAAGCAACACGTTCTGAAATTGCGCACGAATTGCAATTGCTTGCTCGTTATGATCGCATCATATTATTTGCAATTGCTTGCTTCAATCGCATCGTCGCAATTGATGAAACCAGGTTAGGTCATTTTGAGTCCAAAATGAAGTCTCAGAGCGACGTTTGGAAGAGTCCAGGTTCGCCGAGAGCAAAAAAGTTCGTCGCCAACAGTCGAAAATGACAGAAATGATGATTTTCGCCTACGATAAACGTGGCGTAATCGCCACAGATCGAGTTTTGAAGAGTACTAGTGTCACTGGAGCGTACTACAAAAACTTTCTTCAGAATGTCTTGCGCCCGCAAATCCGTAAACTGTGTCCAGGAATGTTGCAAAGTGGTGTGTTGATTTTGCACGATAATGTGCGCCCGCACATCAGTGCAGCGATCAAAGAACTTCTCGAAAAAAGCGGCTGGAAACGGCTCCGCCACCCGGCTTCTAGTCCTGATCTGAGTCCACCTGACTTCGATCTCTTCCCCAAGCTAAGAGAGCCCCTTCAGGGGGTGCGTTTTCCGACGCTGGAAGAGCTTCGAAGAGAAGTGAGCTGACAGATTTGGATGCTCAATAAGAACGGGACGCTGAACGGAATCCAAGCACTTCCGCGTCGCTGGCAAGCGTGCATTGATAAGGGAGGAGATTATATTGAAGGCATGTAATCACTTGTATCTTCTTCAATAAATATTTTCCGAGATAGAGCCAACTGTACATTACTTTAGGGACAACCCTCGTATATCTCTCTTCTGATTATCTCCAAATATTCAATCATTAAGCTTACTTGACTAAATCAGAAAATCTGTTTCCCCAAAGTGTCTATTACGGCTTTGGTTCAATCAGCATCCGATCATTAAGTCTTTCGAACTCAATTAAAAACCCTTTAAACCAAAGTGCCTATTCCGGCTTTGGTTCAACTTTGTCGGAACAAATCAGGAGTGATTTAATTGTAACGATTCCGTAGAAAAACTCAAGGTAGGACTTGATACTCAATCATTAAGTAATCCAAACTCAATCGGTAAATCTGCTTTCCCAAAGTGCCTATTACGGCTTTGGTTCAACTTCATCCGATCATTAAGTCCTTCAAAACTCAATTGAAATCTGTTGAGCTAACGTGCCTATACCGGCTTTAGTCCAACTTCGCCAACCTCTATTCTTGGAGAATTTCAATCTTCAAAATTTTCAAGCAATCAACAAAAACCTTTAATATTAATAGATCGGGATATTGGTTTAAGGAACAGAAAGTTTAGTCCTGAATCAGGTTTTAGTAATCTTGCTCAGGAACCAAATTTTTTTACGTTCGTCGGCACCCCGGAAATTCAGTCTATTTGCTAGAGCGCAGCACTTTATTTTTGGAACTAGGCAAGAGCACGTTAAGCACCCCGCTTCGTAATCCAACTAACTAGGCAAGAGCGCGTTAACTACACCGCTTTGTAAATTTTAAATAACTAGGCAAGAGCGCGTTAAGCACACCGTTTTGTTATAAGCAAGAGCGGATTGAGCACACCGCTTTTAAATAAAGTGACTTACACACACCGCTTTTAGATTGGAACCTCCTAGAGCACTACCAGAACGTATGTCTTCAAATACGGGTAGAAGGAATACAATAAATAAAATATATTTTATTGAGATTTTTAGGAAATTTCGCTATTAACGTCAAGCATGTGGTAAATTTGGAACAGGCGATAAATGGGGTAAATTCTCTAACAATTACACTATAAATCCAAATATAATTTTAATAGAAGATAGAATAATTATAAAATTTTTGTGATTAGTCTTGTCAGAGTTTAGAGACTGATAGATAATAAAAAGATAATAATGTCAAAATTAGAAGCTATCCTACCGCTGCCACCAGAAAAAAGCTAGCAGTCACGTTTCGCAGTCAAAATACTGAGGGTATTTTGGAATAGACTTGTTTTAAAAGAATGTTAAAATCGGAGGCGCGATGAGTGTCACTGAAGGTGGCACTCGCTGGACGCAGCCTTCCGTCTATTCGGCAAGATCGTGAGGCGTGAATGGGATGATTATTACACTTCAGAGGTGTTGCCTTTTTTTAAAACAAGTTGGTAAGGCTTGCTATAATTTATTGTTGTGGGGACGTTGCTTCGTCGGATCTATGGGATCCGTTATGACATAACTTTCCAGGAAATATGTAGAAAGAAGTATGGTAAAATTGCAGTAGGTTGTGTAATGATTAGCTTTTATAATTAACTTATAATTAAGAATACAACTTATGCTTGCGTGAAGTTGGTTCGAGGTTCGGTTTACACTGAAGAGGTCGTATTAACGTTCTATTACCGATGACTCAGTTCCCGAAATTGTCTTTGTTTTAAAGGTTACAAAAAAATATTAAATGGTCAATTCTCTTCCATTGCTTTACATTATTTTACAGGGTTTATAACGATTCACCTATCTGTTGGTTTCTTCGGTGAGAAACTCTGACTCGGTGGAAACGCCTTTTATTATCGTTTTTCTGCTATTTAAGGATAGCTAAGTGTTAATCGAAGAGAATGACGAGACTCCCGTGTTCTAAGAACTTAAGTGAGTTCTTACTTAAACAGTACGAAACAAAGAGACGCTTCTGCTGGCGATGCACGTGTTTTTATAGTTGAAATTTGAGGTCAGCAGAAGTGGTAAAGATGAGGAGCAGGATATGTAAATTTTAGTGGGGCTTATTTCGTAGAAGCGAGGGATGGGTTTTTCGTTGATTGGCTTAAAGATCTGGAGGCTAGGCGTCTTTCAGATTTAAATTAGAAAAAGAATATTCAATAGGGAGATTTAGGTATAATGGATATGTATTTATTAGGAGTAGGAGAGGGTCTGGTAACTAAAGATGTGCAATTTTGGGAGTGGCGAAAGCCAATTGGTATATATTAAAGATGGGCGTTTGAGCAGTCGGGGATATTCTGATTATTTATTGTGCTTCCAGATTTATAAATAACGGAATTATGGTGCGGGGAATATTGGAAAAAATGATGGGAGGCAATAAATGGTGGGAAATGATATAGATGTGGATGTGAGAAGAAATAGATATTATAAGCGTAGGGAATGTCTTATTAACTAAACTATTTTTCCCTTTTAGAAAATAATTCATTTAGATGGACCTTCGGAAAGATTTTGCTAAAGACTCTTGGTCCTTGCTAAAATCTACACATCGCATTGTTCGTTTTTAAGATTAGTTATTATTTTCTTATTATTCTTAGAACTCGTGATAACAGATAACTCCAGAATGCATTGCGAAACTATTCTCTTCGGATCCGTCTAGTTCGATGCATTCTAGGTTCACTTAGGTCAAGCTCTCAGTTTACTTTCGATAAAAATGAAAGGGATTTAACTAACGAAATGAAATTTATTTACCCGATCGCAACACCCGCCCCCCTACTTAAAAGCGTTATCGTCCTCTATAATTCCTGTGAATAACAATCAAAATTCTATATAAATTGTCCTAATAACATTTTTAAATTCGTCTAGAATTTAAAACGTTAGAGCATTTTCAAAATTTAGAAAAACTGTGTTTTAAGATATATAGTAAGTTTAATAAAACTTCTTAAAAATCCTTAAAAAGCTCTGGAAATTATCTTCATGACAGTTTTCGTTCCGCCCTAGATTAAAAAATTTGGAGCACTTTCAAAATTTTGCGTATCACTTTTTCAAAATTCTAAAAGATTTAATGTCGGTTCTTGGTAGTTTTCAAAAAACGCAACGAATTGAGTTTAATAAAACCATAATGATCAGAATTTAAAAGAATCGAAAATCAAGTTTTTGAGGGAAATTTAAAAATCAGTCCACCGTAGCGTCGGTAAGCACATTCTCATCAAAAATGTATTTCAAAATACATTTAAGGCACGCAGAAATCCACGACTAACCTTGATAAGGAATTAGTGAAAACATGAAAAGGACTAACATGAAAAGGAATTAGTTTTTTTCTGAGAAATCTCGAAAATATTAAATATTTTAATATTTTAATATAATTAAAGTTTTCTTCACACATTCATTTTTTTCTTTCAGCATATATTTAAGCGCGCAGCACAAGACTCGTGTTGATAATGAATTCCTCAAAGTTGAATTAACTTTGAGCAAATTATTTATTTTTCTTTTGTCTAGAAAGAAAGCTTAGGATGTTGCATTCAAACATGTATAGGTTAAAAAATCTTCTTGGCCCCCTTCGGGGGCGCGGGGACATTCTCATTGCGCTTCGCAAGCGGGGTTCGCTAGTTTGAGCGCGCAAGATACTTATGGCTCGCTTCGTTCGCTAATTTGTGCACGACTATAGCGCGCGGACTATTCGATGCACTTCGCGAAAAGTTAATTTTATACCTCATAATTTACTATTGCTATACTGTAATAAATTTTGTAATTCTATAAATGCCAAATTAATTTGCTTAAAGTTATATCGACTTTGAGGAATACATTATCATGACAAGTCTCGCGCTGCGCGTTCGAATACATGCTTGATATAAAAAATAAATGTGTGAAAAAAACTTCAATATTTATTTTTATGTTAGTCAAAAAAAAACTAATTCCTCTCTGCGAGCATTGAATGTACTCTGAAATAAATTTCTGATGAGAATGTGCCCACTTGCGATAAACTGATTCCCACAAAAACTTAATTTTTTAATCTAGATAAGTTTTATAAATGGCATACTTCTGTTAGTTCTGGCTTAATGAAAAAATGTCAAAGAGATCATTCATAGAGTTTCCTGAGAACTACCAATAAGTGACATTAATTCTTTTGTAATTTTGAAAAAGTAAAACTGAAAAATTTTGAAATTGCTCTTACTTTTTGAGTTTAGGGTGGAACGAGAAATTTCATTACAATAATTTTCAGAACTTTTTGAGAGTTGTCAAGCAATTTTATAAAAATTACTATGTTTTATAGAAAGCAGTTTTTAAAAATTTTGAAAATGCTCTAACTTTTTTAATTTTAGAAGAATAGAAAAATATTATGAAGATAATTCATAATGCTTTTTGAGCATTACCAACAACATTTATTAGAATTTATGTAATTCTTAAAAAACTATTTTTCGAAATTTTGAAGATGCTATAACTTTTTGAATTTTGGACAAAGTAGAAAATGTTATCAAGATCATCTACAGCACTTTTGGAAAGCCACTAAGTTTAAAAATTAAAAGTTTTAGATTCTTGAAAGTTACATTCAAAAATTTTTTTGAAAAAGCTTTAACTTTTTTAATTGGAATCGAATATGGCTGGTTAACGAACTTAATCTTACCTTTTAAACACTAAAAAAGTATGCCTGGGCTCAACTTGATTCGTCAATTCTTTCGAAAGACAAGCAGACAGACAGGACCGCTAAAACCGTTTTTTCGGATTCAGGTGGTCTCAAAATCACCTGATTTTTACAGGGAGATGACCGTTGTGAGTGATTGAAGTTGCGGGAGAGGTCTGGTTAATCGTTGTCATAAAATACAACTGCTTGGTGTATCGTACAGCCTTGCCTAAAAACATCATACTTATTTTGATGTTCTGTCTATTTTGTTGATTGAGGAGGATACTTGTATTTAGTTACTGGTCTTGCTAGGAGTTTAGATCTCATCTTGTCTCTCTATAATGTGGACCAATCTTTTTGCTGATTAAATTTCTAAATTTGTGTAAATGAATTGTGGTGTATGTTCATAGTAAAAACATTAATCTTGACTGCCCACCCAATTGACTGATAACTCCAAACTCAAGTCGATATTACAGATCCCTTGTCTTTTCCATGATGGGCCTGCTGCGAAATACAAAATAACCTCAAATAGAATAATCTCGAAATGCTGCCAACCTAGACCTACCTCTCCAAATTCCACTATTTCTACTGAGACATTGAAAGCCCTCTTGTTTAAATTACTTAATAAAAACCTTAAAGCAATAAAAGTTGAACTCGCCTAATACAAGAAAGAGTTCAAACACTCCTTGCAATACATATCTAGAAAATTGTATGCTGTTACAAGCCGCCAAGAAGCCAGTGACGAAACAGTGGACCATCTTAGGATAAGGATGGACAACGTAGTAGCTTCCCTGATAGACTTAGAAAACATGAACTCATCCCCAGGAGCCTATAATGTTGTGAAAGTGGTTATGGATCGATAATCAAGATTAAAAAACATTATTGCTTACGGTGTACTAGAATCTCTGGCAACCACTGCATAGTCCAGAATTGCTGACGATAAATCTGAGTTATTAGTAATGTTTAATAAAATCGAGATGTCAATGGAAGATTTCAAAATTCATCGGGTGGGTAAGAAATCAGAAACATCGTGTCATCCAGTTAAAATCATCTTTAATGATGCAAGTTCTGCTATCAAATTTTAACGCGATAAAGCTAAGTATGACGGCCGATACACTTTTTATGCAGATTAAACTCAAATGCAAAGAGAATACTATAAGAAAATAGAAGCTGAACTGCAAACATTTCGAGATCAGTGCCAGACAAACCAAACCATCCGCTTCACCAACGGAGTACCAATGATCGTCAATTTCCGCTTTCTTTCCAAAAATTCAAAAAACTGAAAGACTGTTCGTCAGGGATATCGTCTACCTTATCGACAAATATCTCAATTTATTATCAAAATGTTCGAGAACTAAGAATAAGACTGCAAGATCTCCGAAATGCTGCAGCTGTCTCCTCGACATCTTGGGATGTTATAGTCTTTACGGAGACTTATCTTCATAAGGATATCGGTAAAGCTGAGTTAGGCCTTTAAAATTATTGTAGCTACAGAAAAGATAGAAAATCGAGTATAAGTTCCTATGTAAGAGGAGGCGTTGTCTTAATAGCTCTAAGCAAAGTGTTATCCAGTAGTCAAGTTTTCATACCAGAAAGCTCAGTAGATAAAGTAAAGTACAGTCTCACGTACACTTAGGAATTGGTGTATACCAATACACACTACTACTGTGCGGCGACAGCTGTTAC
>JBAGKK010000361.1:14518-49629 GCA_037177015.1 Euceroptres primus | reverse complement strand
TTTTCAAATTTGGAACTACCCTTTTGAATTTGGAACTACCCGTTTTGGTTGGTACTACCCCTTAAAATATACCCTGCTCAACAAGTGCGAAAAAACGTTGCAAACAGCAGCTTGATCTCAAAAGGCAAAAGATGTCTGCAGAAGGCCGCATCTTTTGACCCGGCCTCTTTCCCGAGTAAGCAATGAATCTAGATTCTAGACATCTAGATTTTAGACATCTACACAGTAAATCGCGGTATATTATTTTAGTCTGCAGCAATATTATTTTAATCTGAAGTTGATCATTTATTCTATTATCACAGTTTTTTGTTTTTCGATTACTCATTTTTCTGCAGATTAAAATGAAACCTTGGGATTTTCTGTGTAGACCCAGTGATCACTGCAGCCGCAGAAGTGGGAGTAAAAGCGAGAAATAACATGGCGCCTGCTATTACAGGCTCTCGCACGCGAATGAGAAAATCAATGCCACCCCGGACACGGACTGAAATGCCATGCCGGTCGTCCTCCACGAATGACTCTAACTCTAGAGTCAAAGCAAGACGAGAGTGCAGAGAAGGTCGTCTCCCGAGACTTCGATCATGCGAAAACTTTGCCCAAGAATCTAATATCACCTCTCGTACACACACATTCTGCAGATTCCTGATATCGTGAGTCAGGGTCCCGAGACTTCTCCACTCGTCCCAAACCTGCACACACGTGTCCCAACCCGTACGTGCGGGTCTACACAACCACCCCCGCCACTATACAGAGGCAAAAGGTTCCTCGTCGACGGAGACAGGCTGGGAATTGCTATCTTAGCCACCACAAAGCCGTGATAACATTTTCCCTCCTGGATAGAAGCCTAGCAACCCTCCGCCGCACCAGGTCGATATCCAGATAACGCCGACGGTTGTCCGGGCAACCGGAAAACCACGCCTCCACAAACATGGCGGCCCCCGGGGGCGGATGAGCACAATTCACTATAGGGAAGGCTTGAATTATCATAATATTGGTCATTGCCTCGGTGGATGAGGTGAAGTAGCTACCTCCACTGAAGGAATCCGTGCATCGGAATTGAGATGCTACCCTCGGTTTCCCAATCTTTTTCTCCCCCTACTCACCCCCGTCCTTTCTTTTCACACTGCCTATCTGCTTCTAACTACGTTTCCTCCCCCCGCAAAGAATGGAGGAGAGAGATTCTCTTTCTCGTTTTGCTGTAGACAAAGAAGGAGAGTGTACAACCCTTATAGAGTATGTACATCCCTGAGCTTGTCACTGTTCTCTGGCAAGTCCAACTCCCACTAATTGCCTTTAAACCTGGTTTCCATTTTGAGAGACGATTGATAGCGATTTATTTTCACGTCATGGCCTCGAATGGTCGATCAAACTTAACTTGCGCAACTGCTCAGATTGTTGCCGCGTGAGGCAATTGTTTTCTGATTCAATGGAATGGAGGGATGGGTTAGGAAAAAGAGTTTGGAATATTGATGAGGAAGGAATTAGTTGAGAGATTTTGGTCATCAGTGAAGCTAAGTTGGAGTTGAGGTATTTGCACGGTAAAAATTAAATGACAGAAGGTGCTATTTAAAATTGATAGATGTGCCTTAGAATCCCAAAATTTGTATTACTTTAAATTAGGACTTTTATCATTTAAATTGTACAAAGAGTTAACTCTAAATTAGACAGTGATACTTTCCTATTTAAAATAGAACTTTGAATTATTTTATGTTAAGACTTTTACTATTTTAAATATGAAAGTGTCACTGTCTAATTTACAGTTAGCTCTTTGCATAATTTAAATGGTAAAAATGCTAATTTAAAGTGATACAAAGTGCTATTTTGGGATTCCAAATACGAAAGTGTCACTGTCTAATTTAGAGTTAGCTCTTTGTATAATTTAAATGGTAAAAATGCTAATTTAAAGTGATACAAAGTGCTAATTTGGGATTCCAAGGCACATCTGTCGATTTTAAATTGCACTTTTTGTCATTTACTTTTTACCGTACGGGACTGTTTTTCCTTTGGATAACACTACTTTTGTTGATAAGTTCATTAGAATGATTTTAATAATTATGGAATTGTTCTTTGCTATGGTTAGCCACTAGGGTGGGCCGAAAAATTCAAAATGATTAGATTCCTTGTATTTGAAAATTTCTTGTAGCACTGAAAAATTCAAAATGATTAGATTCCTTGTATTTGAAAATTCCTTGTAGCACTGAAAAGTTTCTTTGTGTCTTTACAAACAAATTCTAAAAAAAAATTCAAAAATTTTTCACCATTAAGCAAGTCGATTGAAAATTTTCAAATTTTGAATTTTTTAAATTCTTTGTGTGGAAAAAAAATTCCTTTCAATTTTTTTTGTGTAAAGTTTATGGAAGTGAATAACCTCAGATGAAAAAAAAGTAAGAAAACCATTTTTTCGTCGAAAAATAATATTTCAAAAAATGAAGAAAAATGCACTTTTGTTAATTTGTACCTAAAGTTGCAAAAAAAAATGTTTTTCGTTTTTTTATTTTTCGATGCTCTTTTTAATAAACTAAAGAAAAACGTACATAGTTTTAAGTTTCAAACAACATTTTTGTATTTTTTACGGATCCTGAAGCATGAGCCATTTTTACATAAAAAACAACCAAAGTTTTTGATCGCATATTATTATACGGATAATAATAAAGAGACATGTCTTTACTTCCTTCCTTTTATTTTTCCTTCCTCATCAGTAATCATTGGAATCGTCATTAGAAGGTTTATAAATAATTACAAAATGGCTGAAAAGTAAAAGCGAATACTTCGAAGTAAAGGAAATGAAGTTTAATGTCAAAATGATATTAGAATTACAAAATTGTTCGTAAAAAAATTATGTTAATACCTTTAAATTTGATTTCACTGCATACAAACACGGTGGAAACTGAAGAGTGATTGGAAGGATCAACATTCCTCTATCTGATGTAATATACGGTTCGAAAATTTTGGTTGGTTTTTGTATGAAAATGGCTCATGTTTCAGGATCCGTAAAAAATAGAAAAAAAATTTTGTTTGAAACTTAAAAATATGTACGTATTTCTTTAGTTTCTTTAAAAAAGCATCAAAAAATAAAAAAACGAAAAACATTTGTTTGACAACTTCAGGCACAAATTAACAAAAGTGCATTTTTCGTCATTTTTTGAAATATTATACTTCGACGAAAAAATTGTTTTCATACTTTTTTTTCATCCAAGGTTATTCATTTCCATAATCTTTACACACAAAAAATTAAAAGGAATTTTTTCCATACACAAAAAATTTTTAAAATTCAAAATTTGAAAATTTTCAATCGACTTGCTCAATGGTGAGATATTTTTTGAAAATTTTTTTTTGGAATTTGTTCGTAATGCCTCAAAGAAACTTTTCAGTGTTAATACCAATGAATCTATTCATTTTGAGTTTTTCTGGCCCACCCTAGTAGCCACAGAAAATCGTGGGACATAAATTTCTGTAATCAGCAGCGATATGTCAGTGTTGGCGGGGTGCCAACTAAAAATTTCTCAACCGTGTGCGCAGAAATTCCCGATTTTTCCCGGAGTGCAAAAACCTTGATTATTTCGTGGAAACTGCTAGTAGTTTCCGAAATTTTCTTAAATTAACGAGAAATGATCGTTTAATTATCCGGTAATTATGTAAATTTTCAAAGTTTACCAGTAATTACCGAGAAAAGTACCATAAATTTCAAAAATCCCGCAATTTTTTCATTTCCCGCAAAATCTCCCGAGACCATCAAAATTTCCCGGGTTCCGAGAAATTGGCAACACTGGATATTATTTTAGTCTGAAGTTGATCAGTACTGAGTAGTAACTGGTTACAAATATCTAAGTTACTGAAGAAGATTAGTGACTTGTATCTTTTGCAGTAACTTAGTTACTTTAAAAAAAAAAGTAACTGTCAAGTAACTTGGTTACTATTTTTGCAATAAATTGTAACTTTAATTTTAGTTACTTTCGAGTTAATTTGTATTTTTTTAATAATTTATTGAGCAATTCATTTCATTGTTGTAAACAAATTAAGTGAACAATTTTCCAAAAATCGTTATGTACGGCTTAAAACTTTTTTTGCTAAAACTGTTTTAAATTATTACGGCAGTGATTTTTAGTTACAAAACTTTTAAGAAATTAACAATAATTATTGTTATATTATAAACAATTTTTTGGGCATTGTATTTAAATTTCACAGAGTATTTCTAATTATTTTAAATTTATGGTTTTTTCAGATTCGGATTTCCCTTAATCTCTTGCATTCTTACAAATATTCATAAAAATGATATGTGTTTAATTATATTTGTTAAAGTACATCAATTATAGTTTTTATAAACAAACATGAAATTTTGGCATTCTAGCGTAGAAAAAATTGTTTTTTTTTTATTCTGTAACTGCTTTATGATATATTGGGAGTGGCAGTTAGTCATAAAACTTAATTAAATTATGCCAGAATTTCACATTTGTTTACAAAAATTATAATCGTTATATTTTAACAAATGTAATTACTTTTTTTTCCATTTTTAATAATATCTGTAGCAATTAAAGTATTTATGGAAAGTTCGAATCTGAAGAAAACGCAAATTGAAGTATATTGCCAGAAAAATTGTTTATAACAATAGGTATTGTTAATTTTTCTTAAGTTTTATAACTAGCGACCACTCTCAATGCACTACAAAAAGCAGTTGCAGCACAAAAAATAATTTTTTTCTGCGTGAAAAAGCCAAACTTTCCAATTTTTTAAATCGTATTTGATAATCAAAATTATAAATGTTGTATTTTAACAAATATAATTAAATAAATATTATTTTTAAGAATATTTTTAGCAATTCAAGAGATTAAGGGAAATCCAAGTCTGAAAAAAACGCAAATTTAAATATATTTCCCGAAAAATTGTTTATAACTGTAACAAGTTACTTTTTTCAAAAAGGAGCTGTAACTGTACCTAGTTACTTTTTATTGCAAAGTAACGTAACTGTAACTAGTTACTTTTAAAAAAGTAATTTACCCAACATTAAAATGGATCATTATTTTATTGTCAATTTGTCACAGTCTTTAGTTTTTCTCTATTTCTCATATTGCTGCAGATTAAAATGATACCCAGGAATTTTCTGTGAGATGGTATGTTGAATCAAATATGTGGGATTTATATTAATCCACTGAATAAAAAAAACATGCTATATCGTTATAGAATCTTCACTTATTCAGTTAAAGCAACACAAAGGGGAGACAGGCTATTCTCACGGAAAATTCCGTAACAATAGCCTCGATCCATTCTATGTTGTGTACTAGTTGTAAGGAAATCTCCGAAATACTAGTCACTGCCTTATTTTTAATGGCATTATGTTAATTTTAATTCCTTTCGAAGATACTAACAGCGTTTTAAAATAAATTAATCGTGTATAGAATTTACAATTATAAATTATTATGAGTAATCGATGTTCAGAAACGTTATGTACAGTCTTAGAAAAAAATCTTGAAGTTTTAACCACTTTTCATGTACTGTGATTGAAAATTCATTTACTGGTGATTGAAATTTCATTTACTACGATTAAAAATTAATTTTCTTTTGGTTGAAAATTCATTCATTTTGGTTGAAAATTCATTCATTTAGGTTGAAAATTCATTTAATTTTGGTTGAAAATGGATTCAGTTTCGGTAATTGAATAAAACTTCAAGTAAAGCAATTGAAGTTTTTTTAACATTGTAACCTTAATAATAATAACAGTGAAGTTATTATTATTATATAAAGCATAAAATCGCAACTAAAGTTCAAGTGAAAGAGTTTGTGTACTTTGAAGACCCGCATACTTTAGTTTTCCTTTTCAGGTTGACCAAACTCCGTCCTATACTACTTAAACTGTTATACTGAGAAGAAAGTTTTATAAATACGAGAAAATCTTCTTTGATCCAACAAAATGTTTTTTTAAGACAATCAAACACATTTTTGTTGTTTTTAAATTTCTGTTACATTTATCACACCTGTTTTTTAAGTGTACATAATGTATTTATTTTACATTGCTTGAAGAATTCAGATTTTTAGTACCTAGTAACTATTTTTAAAATTATAAAATATACGCAAATATAAAAAGATTTCATCTGGGTTTTAGAAAAAACTTATTTAACTTCACAAATTCTAGTTAATGAAATAAAAAAAGGATGATTATTGTTTATACATAGTATGTTTTAGAATTCGAAATTATTTTAATTAACTAAATTAATTAAATCAGATTTGTAAGATGACATTTATTCAAGTGAAATATTAGCTTCGTACCCTTCAATTAGCCTCAGATTTTGAATACGATACTGAATAAATAAATAATAAATAAATAAATTAACAGTTTTCTAAATTTTCTGTTATTTGAGTTTGATACTACTTTCTTTCAAGGGAGAAAGGAAATAGGACTCTGAGAAAAGAAGAAAAGCATCTATAATGCACAGGTTTCTTGGGAGGGTTCGGATATGTGTCTCAAAACTTTTTCCAATTCTTGTATTAGATCGAAGTGGTTTCTTGGAATGGAATGCGAGTACATTATACATGTAGTATATACATTTCAGGGAAAAAGAAGTGCAAACCTTGTTTAAAAGCATTTCTGGATTTATAAATATTGTTAATCACAAGTTCATAGATCATTGTAGGTATAATAAATTTTGGATAATTTTAGATTTGAAATTTTGGATAAATTCTTTTTTTAGATAATTATTCTTAAAAACTAATTACCTTTAATTTTCAATTAATAATACTTTCATAATTTATTTCGATTAAAAGAAGAAAATTAGAGTCTCAAATTCAAAAATACTCTTATTCTAAATTAAATAGTAGTCTTTATTTGTTTGAGAATCAACTGATTCATACAAAGAAGTTACAGCTCTAGTCTATATTAATAACATTTTTTTTATATTTGTTCCATATCAGATGGCAAGATAACAACTAATATAATATTCAGTAAAATAAACGACAGCATATTCTGTATTAAATAAATTTGATGTAAGTTTTTAAGAAGCTTGTAATAGTAAAAATAAATCCAGCTTCACGGGATAAACATAAAAACTTATTCAAATATAAATAGTCCTACGCAATACGCATCACTTAATACATCAAACACATATTTTTTATTCAAAAGTAAAGCAGTATCGACTCGCTTTAAACAATACAGGAGTGCGAAATTTTCAATTAATATTGCCATAAAAAATATATTAAAAGAATCTCGCTTTGAAGAACGAATTCGTATCGACTAGAATTTCAATCGGCATATTTTTATTTCACATGTCCAATACAAAACATCTCTTCGTGTTTTGCGATAATAATTATTATTATTGATTATTGATATTCGCAAATATCTATATAATTTTGATATAGATTATTAGAATTTTCATATAATGATGCATGATAATCTTTTTTTTAAATAAAAAATAATACTATAAAATAAAAGAATAAAAAAAATTGGGAAAGTCAGTTTTCACATAAAATCAATACCTTCTCATATGATGATGAGAAGGTAATAAAAGAAATAGAAATAATAGAAAATAAAGAATAATAATCCTTGCGAAAAGACAAGTATATCACTTTGATAGATAATGTTACTTAAAAACTAATAATACAAATTTAACTCACATCTTTATCCATTTCTAACGCGAGATTATTTTTCAATTTAGGTAGTATCTAGTATTACGGAAGTTTCTGTACAACTAGCACAGAATATAGTATAGGCCGAGGCTATTGTTTCGGAACTTTCCGTAACCATAGCCCGTGTCCCCTTTGTGTTGCATGCTAGTTGTACGGAAAATTCCTTAACAATATCCCTGGCCTTAAATTTAATAAAATTGTAAAAACATTGTGAAAATCAAAATTGATACAAACTTTTTTAATGTTCTTGAGATAAATTTGAAGGTAAATTTCCATCGAATTTTAATAAATTATTTTTAAAAATTTACAAATTATGTTCTTCAAACATTTAGAGGTTAAACTTGGAATAAAAAATTATAAAAATTCAAAGGAAAAAGGACCTAGAATTTGTACAATTTACAAATTTTCAATTTTTCAACAAAAAATGTCGACAACCGGGAACAAAGCGGGATTTTTTTCTGATGATTAAAAATTGAAATGGCCACCCTATTTACTGTTATAAATTTCCATTGCAATTTTCAGAGACATGAGACTGAAGCTTTATGCAGTTACCGTTTCTGAAATTTCAGTTACAATTTGGTAAATTTAAGAAAAATTTAGGAAAATTCAGTTAAAAGTAACTGAAAATTCAGTAACATTTTGGTAATTTTACTATATTTGTAACACAAAATTCTGAAACTTGTAACTGAAAATTCTAAATTTGTAACTTAAAATTCCGAAACTGGAACAGAAAAAGTTTTACGTTCAGGTAACTCAAGCTTTATGCAGTTACTTGTAACTGAAAAATTACTTAAAGTTTGGTAAATTTCAGTTACAATTTGGTAAATTTAAAATGAATTAAGGAAACTTCAGTTACCGTAACTGAAATTAAGCCAAAAATTCATGAAAATTCAGTTACGGTTTCTGAAAAGTATCTTAAATTTTATAAAAATTTCTGTTACTTTCGTAATCTAGAAGTTCCGGAAATTGATGAGCATTTCTAACAGTGTTGTTATTGATTTTATTGATTCACAGAAAACCATTTGTCTGAATTCTGTTGCATCTTATTTTGAAGACCGTAACGTAGGTCTATTATGTACAAATTTTACGTATTTTTCGAGTTTTTTTTTACTTTACGCCCAAGAAAAAAATTTTTCAGCTTTTTCATTTTGCACACTGTTAGAGGACTCAATTCAGAAGAGAAATCAATAATTTTTAGATTTTTAAATCATTTTCTACTTACAAATAATAATTGTTGAAAAGTTGTACCTTTTTTACCGCCGATCTTCTAAACAGGTAAAACTATTGTTTTTTTATGTTTTAAATGAATAAAACAATTATTTAATACTGAAATACTACTTAGAATTATTATTTAACTGTTTGAGAATACTTTTTGATGATAAAATATGAAAAAAAAGTTTAATTAAGAAATTAATATTAGTTTGAGATTTATCAAACAAAAAAAAAGTAAAACAATTAAACATCAACATTAATATTAACGCCGTATATCTTTAGAAGGATCTATAAGTTGTTTCACATCCATCTAAGATTCTAAGGTCATTTCTAACCATTTAATTTACTGGCCACTCCCAACTGAGCAATTTAACTGATCTATAATAATCTATAATTTAATTGATACAAATTTTCTCCTGGAAACAAAAAAATAGCTCTATACTAAAATAATAATAATTACAGATAACTTTTAAGAGATAACATTTTCTCTTATAGTTGATGTTAAAATCTTCAAAATGCAGCACAAAAACTTAATTCTGTTATCTATTGAGCTGCAAAATCGAAAATAATAGAAACTGAAAAGTAAGGTTAGGTTTCTGACAGGCATCCTCATATTTTATACAGTTATATTTCGAAAACTATCAATTAATGTGAAATATTATTTCAATTTAGCTTTTTAAAAAATAAATAATTAAAAAAGAAACAAATACCCGACTGCACAAAACTGAAAAATTAGCACATAGCATAACTTGCTGAACCAGCCGAATTGTACCGCCGATCTTCGAATTTTCATATATCACCTTTGAACTAATTAATGAAAGCACAAACTTGCATTTATGAAACAAATTCCTTTTACCACTTAAATTTGGAAGAAAAACACGGGCAACCGAGAATCTTTTATTACTTTTAAACTATTGAACTGATACAAAGTTTGGAGGTCTAACCAAGTTTTTAAAATGCACCCACATATTTAAACATTTTTCAATGTTTGTACAGAGGTTGCATAAAATTCCACCCTCATCCCCGATAAAGTAGAAGTCCTTCTGAATCTTATGTGCTAGGAGATTATTATTTTTATCCCCATTACTCTACGGTAAATGAAAACAATTGAAATTTTCGTTGCAATTTCAGTTGTTTTCGAGTCTCATTTTTGTTGTAACTCATTTTGAGAGAAAGGAGGGGTTGCAATAAGGCTTGTTTTTGGCCCCAGAATCAGAAAAAAATTTTTTTTCGAAAATGAAAACTCGAAAGTGTCTGAGTTTTTTTGCTCCATATTCCTCTACTTGAAAGACATGGTTTTACATAAAAACAGTTTAAATTGAACGATTTTTTCAGAATATAAGAAATGTCTATTGTAAATTGAAGACATTTTTTATCTTCTCGAAAAATCATTTAATTCAAATTGTCCTTACGTAAAATAATGTCTTTTAAGTAGACGAATGTGGGGCAAAAAATATCGGACACTTTCGAGTTTTCATTTTCATAAAAATTTTTTTTTTTAATTCTGGGGCAAAAACGAAACCTTATTGAGGTTTCGTTATTCGTTATTTAATAACGAAACCTTATTGAGGTTTCGTTATTAAATTGAGGATCGACGTTCTACAGTGTTGTAATATCAAGAAAGGATTGCTAGCTTGTTTTGAGGTTCAATACAAATCATTAAATTCAACTTTAGAATTTAATTGTATTATCCAAACTCTCATTTTAGTCGTATGTCAGTTTTTAACGGAAGATTTCTATCTACGAACGTAAATCAGAAAAATACAAATCACAGAAAATCACCGTGCTAACCTGACCAACCAAGTTTAGAGTTAAAGTTAAAAAGTTTTAATCTCTAGAACTTAATGTTTATATAGAAGAGAAAAGATACATAGATCTTTTCTCACTTGAATCAAAAAACTCATCGTTGTAATGAAATAGATACATTTTAATAAGAAGACATCTAATGAAGTAGTATAGTATTAGGTACGTTTGCAATGTGTAAATATTCGTCTTCAGATAAAATTATTGTGCCTCAACGCGCATGGGATCGCCTCCTGCGAAACAAGAGAGTTTCACATATGACAAATTAACATCCCTGAGGCAGCTCAAATAGAATCTGCATTACGCGGCAGTTGTACACAGTGAGATAGGCAGGCAGTCAGCCAACCAGGCAGCCAGACAGACGGATACGTACCTTCCTGGTTCGTATCGGTTCACAGAGCCGGCAGAGAGCGAATATTATGTTTACCCGTACACACGGCTTCGCGATGCAAATAATCTGGTATTATTGCACTTACTCTCTATCCCCAATAAATCTCTTTCGAGTTTTCCATGCTACGTGAAAAGCATCCGACATTGCGTTAAAAAATATTTTTTTCCTTTTATTTAATCTCTACATATTCTCTCTATATGTCTGCATTTCTATTTAGAGATGAAGCTTTTCATTTTATAAATTTCATTGATAATTGGTTATATTAATTAATCTGCTGTTTGAACTTTATGGTTTGTTAATGTGGAATAACTAAATGTTAGAACTGAAATTTCCAGAGCTTCAAATTTGAAAGTATTCAACTGAAAAAGCGTTTGAATTTCCAGGTACTTCAAAGGAATATAAATAATAAATAATAATAATAATTCAAAAAGTTTCAAATAATCTCGGCTTAAACAATTTTACGAAAAAAAAATTAAAAAGAGTTAAATAAAAATTGTAAAGGAAAGACTGTGAATTAAAAGGTAAAAAAAAAGGGAACAAAAAATTGTTTATTTAGTAACAATTATTGTAGATTTTTGTGCCGTTTTTCCGAGTTTAATTTTTCCAAAATAGTCCAATTTTAGTGAATAATTGTTTACTTTGTGGATTAGACAAAATTCAAGTATATTGGAATAAACCTATTTAAAGTCGTAAATTTTATAAAGTATATAAATTAAATCATTATTCTTTTCATTATAATATAACGACCCAAATTACTTTTTATTCGTGCTTCCAGTTTCGTGGGCAGAAATTAGGAGACTAATTTAATTAGTCTACTAATTAGTCTACTAATAGACTAATTTAGAAATTAGTCTACTAATAGACTAATTTAGAAATTAGTCTACTAATAGACTAATTTAGACTAATAATAGACTTCGGTTCTAAATTACAAACTACAGTCAAATAAAACTTATTTTTAAGTTATTAAAATCGTTTTTAATCTCTTTTGCTTGATTCGATATGAAAATTTGTTTATATTTTTAGAAAAACATTTTTTTGAGCAGAAAAAAGTTCGTTTGATTAAAAAAAAATTTGTTTTGATTCAAATAATATTTGTTCGAATCAAAAAAATGTTTTTTGACCCCACATCAATGTAATATTTTTTATTTAAAAAAATGTTGTTTGAATGTAAAAAACTTTTTACTGAGTGTATCTAAATCTGAAAAGCTTCAAAAGCTCATTCAAAATGTCCAACATTCACAATCAATCAAATTTTCCAGAGGAAAATTTCTATGTTTTAAAGAAAATTTCTTTGTTTCAAAGAATTTTTTTTGATTCAAAGAAACTTTTTTCAAATGAAAGAAACGTTTATTTGAATCAAAAAATCTTTTTATTTCAATGAAAGAAATATTTCTTTGGATAAAACAAAATTGGCAAAGAAACAAATTTTTTAATTTGATACTGTATAAATTTCTTCTCCTATTAATCTCGTAATGAAAGAAAATAATTTGCCACTTGTAGTAAAAATGGAAAGAATGAAAAAGGATGAGAAAAGGAAAATGTGAGGCGAAGTAGAAAGATAAAGAGGCGGTATCAGCAAAGATATAGAGGCTGAATATTTGAGAATAAGGGGAAAAGTGAAGCTTGGCGTTAGAACGTAAAAGTGGCATCTTAGAAAGATGCAAAGCTGACAGTATTCTTTGTAACGGGCATAAAACTGGCAGGTTTGTAAGGCCTCTTCACACTCCTTTTTTTCTCTCTTCTTATACACCAGACCACGGACATTATCGGCGTTTCTCGCCCGCGCGCGTGCTCTTTTCTCTCGGTTTTACAAGCTTCCCTTTGAGGGCGGGATATTTACCAACATCCAAGATGGCGGCATAATCTGCCAAGCTCCCACAAAAGTCGACGAGTCACCCATCGACAACGTCTTTGCTTCAAGTTCCTTCCTTCCTTTGAGTGCAATCTCAAGGCGTCGCCCGCAAAAGAACGGGTCGAGTATTTGCCATAGTCGCTGACTTTCTTAAAAAGGTTTTAGAGATGAATAAAACTTTTCTTCAGGCACTCGATTTTTATTAGAAAGCTTTTATTCAGACGAATTTTTTTGGTATTTCAATATTGTTTTATAGAGAAAATTATTATTTAGATGGTCCAATGTTTGAGGAATCTAAACAAAAAGAAAAAGATCCTAGAAAAAAAAACGAGGATAACAAAAATGCCGCCAAATAGTGCTTTGAAATTACATCAAATAGAAACCATTTCAAAAAATTAATTGATGGCGTAAAAATTTCACATGAGAAGGTTTTGAGATCATTAGGCTTCGTCGAATAATAGTAAAATATTACAAATGGCAGTCGTGAAATCAATGACTTTTGCGAAATAAAATAATTTTTTATCACAAATAAAAGTAATGGAATCGCTGAAATTTGACAAATAAAATGAAACTGTTTGTGTAAGAAAGTAAAAATCCAAATAACATCCAAAAAAATTCATAAAGAAAATTTTGACGCGAAAATTTTTACTCTAACGAGTAAAGACAGTAATAGCAACAAAACAACAGACGTCACTTAAAAAAGGACGTAGGCCTGCCAAAATTTTCTTTATGAATTTTTTTGGATGCTTGGATTTTTACTTTCTTGCACAAACAATTTGATTTTATTTATGTATCGAATTTTAGCGATTTCATTACTTTCATTTGCGATAAAAAATGATTTTACACTCATCGCTGGATTATGGCCCGGGCTCGGGGGTAGACGGTCCTCAATTCAATTCTATTAAAATCCAGTTTGAACATGATTTAAAGCGACGAGCGAGCAGTCTTACGTCAACATTCAGGACCGCGTATACCGGTCAAGGGAAGCTCGGGGGGGGGGGGGCAGAATCAGAGAAGCGTAAACGACCATAAAGCCGGTCGATAATCCAGTGGCACATAATCCAACGATGTGTATTTTATTTGGCAACTGTCATTGATTTCATGACTGTCATTTGCAATATTTTACTACACTGCTCTTCTACTTTGTATACCTCCGATATATGGGTTCCAAAAATTTTTTCCGATGGTGAGGGGTTCAAGGGGACGAGAAAGCTGAGTCGGAGCTCAGCGGAGTTGCGCACGTACCGTAGCCACAAAGCGGGCAGTATCCTAAGCGGATAATTTTGTCAGTTCGCTTCAGTTCGCTTTCAGTCTTTTGGATATGGATTATATATAATAATCAATAAATAATAACTAAATAAAACTTGAAATTAAAGTAAACGTTAAATTAAACTTTTATTTAAAAAATATTTTTCACTCGTGACAAAATCCAAACAGAAATAGTTCATATGGCCCTGAATTGTTTACGTTTAGAGACTCCCGCTTTAAGTCCAAGGTCATTGCAGGCCATCCCCGAAACCCGACTTAAATCGGAAGAGCAGTGTATTATTTGGCGAAGCCTAATAATCTCTAAACATTCTCATGTGAAATTTTTACGCCATCAAGTAATATTTTGAAATGAATTCTATTTGATGCAATTGAAAACCACTATATGGCGGCGTTTTCTTACCCTCTTTTTTTCGAGTGTCTTTTTTGAGACTGATTTTATATAATTTTTTGTTGTTAATTTCAAGTCTAAAAATATCATAAAACATGAAATGATTAAATTGATGACAATTCAGCATTATTTTATTATTTAGTACGCAGTTATTTTTAATTATTAAATATAATAAAATATATAAAATATAATAAAACATGAAATGATTAAATTAATGACAATTCAACATTATTTTATTATTTAGTACGCAGTTATTTTTAATTATTATTAATAAGATATAATAAAAAATGAAATTATTAAATTTATTTCAATTCAACATTAATTATTATTCAATTTAAAATTATTATAAATTAATTATAAATTAATATTATTATTAAAATTCAATTCTCTTCTTAATAAACAAAACAAATTTAGGAATACTACTCTGTATAAATAATGCATATTTAAGAGATTCAGATTGAATCTCTTGAAAAATCAATTTCTTATAAAATTTGAGGAATCTAAATTTGAAAGTATGAAAATTGTAAATCATTTAACTTGAAAGCATCCAAATTGAAACAAAAAACTGAAGGTATCAAAATGTTGTAAACAAACGTTAACTTGCAACGAATTGATGCCAATTCAGATCAAGTTGATCCAGTTTTCAATCAAATTGATACCCATGGATTTAAGGTGAAATCATTCAAATTGGAAAACATTCACATTTGGTCATATCGACAGGCCAGCCAGCAAGGCAGTTTTTTTCACTTTTAGTCACTTTTTTAAAAAATCACTTCTTTTAGTCACTTTTTCTAAATTTTGTCACTCTTTCCACTTTTTAAACAATTTTAGTCACCGCTTACTTTTTTGTTGAAAATAAAAATAATTTGTTAAAATTTCGTTCTTTGGTAAAGTTATTGCCATGTTGAAATATGACTTTGTTTGTCACATTACAAAAGTTTATGCAGAGATCATTCCCCTTTTTTCCTTATTTTACCTTCCCCCTATTATTCTCAAAATCCCCTAAAATCTCTTTATTTGAGTATTTTATTCCTTTTTCTCTTTTCTCCCCTTTTTTAATTGGAATCCCAATTATTTTTTCAAGAATTATGAGGAATAGAAACTTATGCCGTTCAAAAACTCTTTGAACGTTTTCTGAAATTTTCCATAATTTCCAAATTTTTGAATCTCGTAAGGGGCCTCTCAAATAATACGTAACGCTTGGGTAAGAGAGAGGTGTCTATAATTCACTTGAAACTGAGAGAGACCCAGATATACCAAAAGCATTACGTATTTTTTGAACAGCCCCTAAACTCTTCCATAATCGACTAAAATTTCCTATATGTGTTTCCAAAATCTTTTAGTACCTTCCAAAATCTACAAAAGACTCCCAAAATCTCCTAAAATCTTACAAAATCTTAAAAACTTATCTGAAATCTGTTAAAATTCTTCAAAAAATTCTACACTGTCCCACAATTTTCCAGAATCCTCCCGACTCTTTCAAGGTCCTCCCAATTTTTCTCAAATTTTCACAAATTTTCTCGAATCTGCTAGAATTCTCTAGAATTTCAGACTGATTCATAATCTTCCAAACTGTCAGTCCTCTTAATCTTTAACATTTTTCTCAACATCTATTTAAATTTTCCAAAATATTCTAGAGTGTTCCTGAATCTTCTAAAATCCTCCAAAATCTTCTTAACTCTTTTATAACCTTTTAGAATCTTCTAGACGTTTATAAAATTGTCCAGAATCTTTTATAATTCTCCAAAATTTACAAAAGACTCCAGAAAGTTCCTGAAGTCCTTGACTTTTCAAAATTGATTTGAAATCTGTAAAAATTTTCCAAAATATTCGAGACTGTTTAAAAATCTTCTACAATCATGGAATTCTACAACAGAAGGAATTCTACAATTCCTTCTGGATTCTTCCATAATCGTTTAGAATATTTTCAGTCCTCCTATAATAATCTTTTAAAATTTTAAAAGTATTCCAAAATTTATTAATATTCTACAAAATATATTAGACCGTTCTAGCATCTTCTAAGATCTTCTGAACTCTTTTTAAACCTTTTAGAATCTTTTAAACGTTTGTGGAATTCTCCAGAATCTTTTCTAAAATCCTTCAAAATCTCTAAGAGACTTGCGAAATTTTCTCTAAATCCTTTAGAATCTTCAAAACTTAACTGAATTCTCTTAAAATTTTCCAAAATATTCAAGACTATTCCATAATCTTCTGCAATCTTCTAGATTTTCCGTGATTCTTCCATAATCGCTTAATGTTCTGGTTTTTCCTACAATAATCTTATAAAATCTTCAAGAATATCCTAAAATTCATTGATGGAAGAGTATATTATTTTATTTGCTTTAAAAAAATATATAACTAGGGAGGGCTAGAATCCATGTGGACACACATTCCCCTAAATCTGCGAAAAATATATTGAAATGAGACAAGGTATACTCGAGGTACTCTCGAATTTTTTATATTGTTCTTGCGCATCGTTCTATGCATAACACTCCACGTTAGGGGCCATCCATATGTCACGTGGACAGTTTAGGGGGGGATGGGGGTATGCCAAAATTCCACGCTTGTCCAGGGGGGGGGGGTCAAAAAGTGGTGAAAAATTGTTCACGTGATATATGGATGGCCCCCTATAGGTGACTGAAAATTTGTGGGTCATTTTTGATCACTTTTTTGAAAAAATGGCCACTTTTTCTACTGTCTCAATCTCAAACGTCGCTGGCAGGCTTTTATCCAATTTAAAATCATTCAAATTCAAAATAATTAATTTCCAGTGCCTCCGGCTTTTATATCAAAATCTTCCAACTGGAATATATTTTTATCCTGAATTCAAAAATATGCTGACAAAATGTATTCCTACTTTTTCACCAAAATTTTGTTAATAATCTGTTTTGATTACTTCAATCATTATTATAAAGTATTTTATTACCTCAAAAAGAACTTTGTTAAAAGAAATATCTTGAATTTTTATGAAAAGTTTTCATTGATCATATAGATACATATTTGATTGTATAATGTATAATTGAAAACCAATATATTTGTTTTCCCTATTTGTTTACAAACATAAAATTAAAATAATTGTACTTCTAAAAGTATTTGCAGATGCTGAAGAGTTATTATATTTGGAACTGGGAATAGTTTACTCAAAAAATCTTAACCCGTAATAAAAAAGTAAAGCAGGTGGATAGAGGGCGTCAATTAATTAAGAGAGGGTGGGGTTTATCAGAATTCATGAATACAAGAGCAGTCCTGAAGAAATCCACATTATGCGACACAGATCGTGCATATCTTTTCCCTCCTATTCAACCCCTACGTCCTCGCCTTGTGAGTTCCCCGTTCCTTGGTTTGCCAGCACACAATGCACAATAAAAGAGCATTAGATCGCTGGCTTTGTTGAACCACTGCCACGACTTCTGGGCACAATGGTGCAGTCCCCACTCGGCCAGAGTACTCGAAACACCTGGCAAACAAGGAAACAATGCAAGCGCCCCGGATACTTCGACGGGATTTCGCGCATTTCGGCCACCCGTTTGCTATCAAATTATCACTACTTTTTTTCAATTTTTTAATTTTTATTTTTATTTTTCACTTGCTTAGTAGAAAATTTTCAAACTTTCTGAATAAATATATCAGTTTAGAGTCTATTGTGAAAAATAAAAAAGGGGTTCGAAGTCTTTTAACCCCTCGTCCCTTCAGTGGAATGAAAAGCCTCCCCTTAGATAAATACTAACAAAAATACTATTTAGAAGGGGGTTTGTTTTGTTAGAGAATTTGTAGTCGAACTTTGTAGCAGGTGTTGAAAATTCATGCACTTGCATTTTCGAGCTCATGAATAAAAAATGCAGATTATTTCTATTAGATTTTGGAAGAATAAAGAATGGTAATTAATATTGATTTTTAAAGATTTCAATTATATTTTGATAATAGTAGCATTTAAAGGGTCGTTGGGCAAAAGGGTGTAAGTTCCAAATTTCGGAAATTCGTTTTATTGTCTTAAATTAATTGTTTTGACTTAACTCATGTCCCTATAGAAAATTATAGTCTAGTTCGATTTGGAAGTGGTTCAGGGGAAGAAAAGTAGTGCATAAGGGCGTAATTGCCATGAGCCACGTAGTTCATTTTAGGCCTTTATGGCCCAAAATGTCATTTCTGGGAGTCGTCAAGGGGCTGTTCGCTGGGCAATCGACTGCCGTGAATTCCTCTGATTTCCATCGATTGCCAATGAGTGGAAGGGAGGCAGAAATAGAAAAACAATTGGAAAACAAGAGAGATAGAATGAGATTTCCTAATATGATTTCCGGAGTGAATATCCCCTCGGGAGTTGTGGTGTCACAAAAAAGCATTAGTTGTAAGAAAAAAGTATTTATACATAATTCATTACAAGCTGAAACAGTTGAAAGAAATCATATTTTTCTCAATGTCATCCTCGAAATCGATATTTGATAATTTTCTTCTCCGAAGTTGTTGCTTCATTCAGCTTGCTCTTTTCGCGATTCAATAGAGGTAAATAATAGCTCGAAAAGTGTTTTTAATTTTGTCTTTTAAATTCAAAAATAAAAAGTTATGCAGCTTTTTCTGTGTCAGGACCGGCGTTTTTGGGGATGCGTCGTTCTTTGACAAGGGTTTCCTTGGAGATGTTTGCTGTTTTCAAAACGCTCCTTTCACGATTGAGGCTAAAGCTAAGTAATAGTTTGAAAGTAATTTCTTGTTTTTTTTTTTAAATTAAAAGCTTTTTTAAATTAAAAGCTTTAAAGTTAGACAGTCTTTTGTACCTCCTGTAAAATTCGCGTTTTGGCACTTACGCCCTTTTTCCCGACGACCTTTCATTTGGTACTAAACTAGCTGCGAATTCGATGTTAGGTGTTTTCCCGTAGTCTATATTTTTTGCTGCTCATATCATGAGCACTTTTTTTCCTGATTATGATGAAATAGAAAATAGATAATTTGCTTCCTCTTAGAGGAAGCATTAATTATTTTAATAAAATTGTAAATCTTAATTTTTCAATATAATAAATGGTTTAAATTTTCTTAATCTTCAATAAAATTATTATATTATATAAAATTATTATTAAATTAAATCTTCAATAAAATTATTATTATTATTATATTATTATAGTATTATTATTAATATTATTATTATTATTATTATTATTATTACAGGTCAATCGATTCGTTTAAGTCAAGGTATTTTATGATTGGACATTGAAAACTTAAAATTGTAAAAATTGTTTTTATAATATTGTACATTTTCAATTTTTTTAAAAATAAACAAGATAAAAAGTAAATGGCAGAAAGTGCTATTTAAAATTGACAGATGTGCTTTGGAGTCCCAAAATAGCACTTTTTATTACTTTAAATTAGCACTTTTACCACTTTTATTTAAATTATACAAAGAGCTAATTCTAAATTAGGCAGTGACACTTTCCTATTTAAAATAGCACTTTATATTACTTTAAATTAAGACTTTTACTATTTTAAATAGCAAAGTGTCACTGTCTAATTCAGAGTTAGCTCTTTGTACAATTTAAATGGTGAAAGTGCTAATTTAAAGTAATACAAAGCGCTATTTTGGGATTCCAAGGCACATCTGTCGATTTTAAACAGCACTTTTTGCCATTTACTTTTTACCATGAACTATGAACAAAATTTTTACCATTTACTATGAACAAAATTTTTCCAATCTTCAATAAAATGTATTAAAATTATAGGTCAACTTTTTACCATTTACCATTATAGAACAAATTTTTACCATTTACTATGAACAAAATTTTTCCAATCTTCAATAAAATGTATTAAAATTATAGGTCAACTTTTTACCATTTACCATTATAGAACAAATTTTTACCATTTACTATGAACAAAATTTTTTCAATCTTCAATAAAATGTATTAATATTATAGGTCAATCGATTCGTTTCGAGTCAAGGAATCTTTTCCGCTCATGCATTAACTGTGAATTAGGGTAATGAAAAAAGTTTCAGTTATAAAAACCGATTTTTTAAGTATTATAAAAGTGCTAGAAAAAAATCCAATGAATATTTTTTGTCAATCATGGAAAAATTCAGACTCGAATTTAGGAGCGTTGTTGAGAAATTCGCGTATGCTTTTGCAGAAAATAACCTCTTATCTTCAGAGTCAAAATCGTACGTTTTAATATTATATATAATCAAAATTTTCTTGTTTTTTAATAAAATGTAGGCCGAAATATTGTAGGTCGATCGATTTATTTTGAATAGGGATGTCAGTGTGAAAATTTTCATTTAAGATTTTCAATTTCATTTTTTATTGTGAAAGTTTTCATGGCAAAAACTTTCAATGTAGTCCGGTAGTCCCTTAAAAATCATTCGTTTGATCAGAATAAAGTTTGCTTAATTCAAACAAAATTTTTTTTATTCAAATAATAATATAGGTACCTGAAGTTTTGAACGTTCAAATGAGCGAAATTTTTTTCCATAACTCAAATTTATTTTGAAATATTGTTCCAATAAAATAAAAATTGTTCCACAAAATAAAAAGGAGAATCATGAGCTTTTTTTATCATTTAGTTAGTTTCTTTATTAATAAACCAATATTTGAGAGCAAATTTTGGTTGAAAATCAAATCAAATAAAAATTTCGTTCATTTAAACAGTCAGAACTTCAGATATTATTATAATTTTATTATAATATTCATTTCATTTAAATTCATTAATTTTTATGAATAATTTCCTAATTTAATAATATTAAAGTTATGAATCAAAGTTAGTTTTAATAAATAAATAAAATTATTAAAAATTATATTAATTTAAAAATTAATTTAAAAAATTTAAAGTTTAAATTAATTTTATATATATTTAAAAAAATTACACAAATAATATTTGTTTGAATCAAAACAATGTTTTCTTGATCTCATAGCAATGCAATTATATTTTTAATTAAAAAAATTTTCTTTAAATTTGAAAAACTTGTTTCTAAGTGTGTTTTTTCACTAATTCTCCATAAAAAACCATATACACTAGTTACTAGTAAAATCGAACTTATCGAAAAATCGAACTCAGTGAAATCGACTCATATTTCAGAGAATTTTCCCCGATTCTCCCCGAAATGACGAAGAAACAATTTTATTTAAGTTATCAAATTTTTTCTTGTGAGACAATTCATCAAAATCCTCTTATATTTCGAAACCCCACCTCCTCAGTACTATTGTCGAGTTAACCCGCGTGTACTCGCGTTGGTGGTGCAAACGTACTCAAAGACTAGAAGTACTTTTGTCCTAAAGGAGAGTAGTGAGAGAGAATTGGGGGGGTGAGAGGGGGTAAGAGTACTGAGTGGGTGGAAAAAGGGGGTGTGGGGGTGACGGAGGGAATATGGGGATTGCGAAATGAACCGCGCACTCGTCAAATGCAATTCTAAAAGGGTACGAGAAATGTTTATAATTGGGATTGTCGGCCTGTTGTTCCACAGTTTCATATTTTAGGGGAATAGCGCTGAAGCGGAAACCACACTACGCTTGCGTGATTTTATTAGTGTGGGTGACTTTTTGCATGTGGCACGTCACCCTTATATGGAAAAATATACGTGTGTGCGATAAAACTCGAAAACCTTTGTCGAAACACTCTTCGTCGAGTGCATTTGAGGACTCGACCTCCGTGTAATTCTCGCTTTGTTCGAGCCCGAAAATCTCTACCGCGCTCGGAGGGTTTCCTGCGATTGGGGGATGAAATGTATTAGAGTCGATTAATGTGTGGATGGCGATCATTGTGGTCCCCACAATTGAGAAAATCAGAGAGAAACTCTAAAAATAAAAGTGGAATCAGGGCTTTTATTGTTTTTAAAGTCTGTGTTTTTTATTTTTATTTTCTGTTTGCTGAAGGGTGAGGTAAAACATTCCCTGTCATTAGAAAAGAATTTTTTGGTAATAATAATCAATTAGTAATAATTTTTAAAAAACATCGTTTATCGTGTTTGTATTGATGAAGTATGCAATAGTAGAATTATTATTAAAACAATATTTGAGGTTATCAAAAATTAAAAGAATGAGATAAAAAAGGAGGCTATTGAGGGGCTAATCTCGATTTCTGCAAGTGAAGAAAATTCATAGAGTTAAAACAATTGTGATTTAATCATGTAGAAAACTGGCTTCATCTTATTTCCTCTACCCCCCCCCCCTTTTTTTAAAGATTTACACTTTTGACTCCTTTTTTCAAGAAACCTACTCTTTTGTCCCTTTCTTCTCTAAATCTAAATATAAATTTGTCCCTCACTTCTCTAAATCTGAATCAGTCAAAATTTTCACTGATTTCATTCAGTGACCCATTTTTAGCTAATTCATCAGTGAATTTTGACTGAATTTTAGTAAAATGGACTGAAATTCAAATTTTGACTGAATTTTAGTAAAATGGTCTGAAATTCAGTCAAAATTCACTGATGAATTAGCTGAAAACGGGTCATTGAATGAAATCAGGGAAAATTTTGATTGATTCAAATTTAGAGAGTACTTAAATGCGTAATGAATTAATAAAACCCACAATAAAATTTAATATTCTTAGACGTTTTAAGCATATTTAAAGATGCTTTCAAAATGCAATAATTAAAAAAAAACAATATGGACAATTTCAAATCTGGAAGTGTTCAAGGTTTTATTATTTCAATTCAAAACGATGATAATTTGTAATTTTTTAATTTAAAAATGTTAAAGTTAAAATGTTAAACTTTTAACTGTTTAAACTGTTTAAAATTTTAAGTTTTTAAAATTTTAAACACTTTCAAAATCGAAGTCCAAAAAAAGTAAAGTGTTTTTTTTTAGATCTTTAGACTTAAAAAATTTCACCAAAAAACATTCTAAACTGAAATTGTTTTTTATTTGATGTAAAATTAATAAATTTCAAACTCTGAGTATTGAAGATTAAATAATTTTGAATTTTTTATGCTTAGCATTGCACAATATAAAATAATAAAATTAGAGCTTTCTATACTAGATAATATTTAGAAGTCTAAAATTTAATTTTTCAAAAAAATTGAACGATTTTAATTTTAATGATATCAAAATTCGTCAGATTGAAAATGAAGCAATGGAATGTTTGAATGTGAAAAATTTCAAATTAGATGCCTTCAAAAGGGAAAAATTCAGCGACATTCTATAACTCTGTGTGGAGCGCTTTTAATTCAAAACTGTTTAATTTTAAATGCTTTGAGTTCGACATTATTGAACTTTTAAACGTTCTGAATTCAAAATTGTTCAATTGTAGGTACTTTTTATTTGAATTTTTACTATTTCGAAGGATTTAAATTTGAAATTAAACATTTTAATTATATTTGATACTAAATTAATTTAACTTTGATCGCTTTGAATTGAACAGTTTTTTATTTTACAAGCTTCAAAATTTTAATTCTCCACTTTTTTAATGATTCTACGTTGATTTAATCTTTGTGGTTGTTTTCAATGTGAAATTGTACAATTTTTAATTTAGTCTTAAACAATTAAACGTTTTCTGAGTTAGGTATTTAAAACTGAAAAATTAAAACTTTGAAAATTTTCCATATTAAATGGTTGAATATATCAATGCTTTCAAAATTGAACATTTGAAATTTTAAGAGTTACAAATATTTATATTAATTTTTATAGAATTTTTAGACTGAATAGTAAATACAACATTTAATACAGAACTGAATAAACTTTAATAACCTATAACATTTCTGATAAAAGGATTATTACTTTTTGTCTCACGTGAAAAGTTAAAGGTGGTATTAAATATAATTTATTTCTCTATTTTTCCCCTATCTTTGTAAAAAAGCACCCTATTTCCTCTTTTTGTGAGCATTTTGCGCTGTGAAGCCTGAGAAAAATTCTTGTTTAATTCCATCAACAAAATAGTTTTCAATGGTAAAAACTGATTTATTTTATTAATTGTGAAAACTTGCTTCTATAAAATGCTGAGCTAAAATTCGATTAAATATATTCTGTTTTAAAATTAGTTATTCAAATAATTATTTTTATTTATTTAATTTAAAGCAGTAAAAAAACACTGTTTTATTTACCAAATATTTTCACAATATATTTTTTTAAAGTTCATTTTCTTGGTTCTTGAAGAGGAAAGTTTGTAAAATATTATCAATATCTAAGTAATATTCTCTGAAAATTTACCTTTAAAATAGTAAAATTCTTATTATTTCAGTAATATCTTCGCATAGAAACGATATAATATCTTAATTGTGGGCTTACTAGATATAGAATTTAGTAATAATCATTTGCTAAATCAAGAAAACATTTTATTCAACAAAAATTCTTCTCTAAACGAACAACTTTTTAAACACGATACTTTTTATTAGAATAAAAAATTCATTAAAATAGAGCGTTTGAAAGTTATTAAATTTCTTTTTTTCTTTTCTATTATACTTTTTTTAGAAAAAAATTTTATTTCCCACCAATCAGCAATTATGTGCGTAAGAAAAAAGAGGCTTTTTTCAATGTCCACATAGGCGGTTTAAGGGTTGTAGATTTATCAATATTTCATAGGCTGGGTAAAAGCGTCAAGTGTTTACCAACTGCCGCAATGAAGCTTCGATCTCGTTCTCTCGGTACAGCAGGGTAGACCACTTCGGATCCTTTCCGGCTGATTTGCATCTTATTGACTTTCAAATAGGCGAACTCTTGGCTCGAGTGTTACTCAGAAAGAAATGAAATTATTAATATAGTCTCGCGCCAAGAATATTTTAATATACATGATCCTCACAGCGCTGACTTCGTTTTGACCTAAAATTTCAAACAACCTGCAGCCTCGGGGAAACAGGCTTTCAAGTGGTGTTAACTATCCTCCTTGTTCAAGTTTAGTGCCCTGTCAGCGCTAAATATCAATTGTGTGTTCACAGATTATATAAAAATTTTCTCCCCTTTTACTCACCCCTAAACAAGAGGACTCAAATTAATTATTATATATAATCCAATCTCTATAAATTTATGATTTAAAAAAAGCTTGAAAAATTTATGAAAAATTAGGGTTAAAAGTATATTCATTAATATTTAGCTGATTTTAAAAACATTAAATTAAATTGAATACAACAATTTAATTAAAAAATTAATAGGAAAAAATTATAATTAGTGAATGAAATGATTTTTTTGTATGATCATGCTTAGTTTCTTAAAATCTTTATTTTTGGATATGGATATGCTTTTTTGTTATCGGGCAACGTAATCTGTTCGATGGAGTACGAGTTCTAAAATTTATACATTAAACAGTTTCTTGGTACATTTTTGGACTAAGTACATATGGATTCCTCTTAAATATTTGAGACTCCATGACAATTTAAAAATTTTGTTACAATGCACACATGTATGCAATTCATCTAGAACGATTTTGAAAATAAATAATTAAACACTTCATCTTTCTATATCTATTACTTTAAAAAAACGTTTTTAATTGAATCGATTGTTTATTTATTAGTTATTAACTCTCGTACCATCACATTTGTAGAATTCAGAGTAACTTAAAATTACCTAGGAATTAATTTAAATATTGTCATCCTTCAATGTTTAATTTAAAATTACAACATTTAGGAGAAATGTTAATTTATTGACTAGATTTTTTGGATTTCTTAATCCAATATTTAAGGGTAGAAAAAACAGGAATAGTTGCAATTTACAATGTAACTATTCAAACTTGTTTCGTTTATTCAAACAAATTTTTATTTGTTCATTAGGAAAAAACGCTTTGGTACTAACTCATGATCCCTCGCTGCCTTTCAATTATTACATTTTTAACAGTAAGAATCATTACATCCAGTTTTATTACAGTTACTGGACGAATTCCTGAAACAACAGCGAACGATCCATTTACTTTAGCTCATTTTACACTGAAAACAAATTAGACTGACAATTAGCTGTCTTTGTCATTCACAGCACTGGCACTGCAGGGCAAACATTAAATTCACTAACGGTGTATAACAATCATATTCATACAATTTCAAGTTTTTACACGCCCTCATTATTCCCTAATGTTCTTTACATATCAAATCATCCTAAATTGCACATAAAATTCAAGTTAAATACATTCGTTTGTCTAGTACAGTAGACACTCGCTAACTGCCCGCTTTTCCTATGTTGGACATCAATTTCATTAAATATACATATCCACTCGAGTGAAAGAACACAGTAAAACAGAAATCTGACTTCCAGTCTCAAATATCGATTCTAGTGAGAATAATCACACCAAATAAAACGGCACACAGTGGTCTGGAGTTGGAATTTACTACATATATTCATAATCCACTACAGGCTACAATTCTTAACTGCCTTTTATGATTTTTTTTAGAAATGCTGAGCATTAAATGCTTTAAAACGACTTCAGAGCAGCTTTTTAAATTTCATTCTGTGGACTTTATTATTTAAACAAATAGTGCGTAAAAAAGCCATTATGAACAAATTAGCCTCTGAACAAATTATTTAAATAAACTTATTGTTGATCACAATTGTTGAAAGTAGACCTAAAGAACATAAAAATTCCATACGACATTTTATTTCATTGTTATAAACAATTTATTTGAACAAATACTCCAATGTATCAGTTTGTTTTAGAAAAACATTATTTTGTACTAAAATCGTTGTGATTTATTATATTAGAATGGTAATTAATAACGAAAAATGGTCATAAATTGAAAATTTTTAATCAATCAATAAAGTTATAAACAATTTTTTAGTCTATTGAGGCCCATGTATATATCAATGGACATACCAGAAAAGTTAATATTGGGATTAGAGCATTTGATCAAAAGATAATTTTTTATAGAAAAAAATCTGATTTCTTAATTGCTTAAACAATTTTTTAAATATGTGAGCTACGGAAAAATTGATTGCGCCATTCGATTCTTCGAAAAAAATTACATAATTTTTCAAATTCAAATTGCATTTAAGATGGATTTAATTTCAAAACCACTGAATGACTTCAATTCCGAGAAATTGGAAGAGTTTGCAAGCTTTACTTTCTTCTTGAATTAAACACAATTTGGAAAAATTCAATGTTCTAAACATGGTCAAAAAGGTACTGATATACATTGAAAATTCGAACTGATGACGAATTACACACTTCTAACTGGAGTATATGTTCAAATAAATTGTTCCTAACAATTAAATAAAATATTGTATACAATTTTTATGTTCTTTTATGTCTATCTTCATTAATTCTGATCAACAACAAGTTTATTAATATTTAAGTAATTTTTTCAGATATAGAAACTCATATTGTTGAAATAGCTTTTTTCACGCACTATTTGTTTAAATAATAAAGTCCACAAAATGAAATAAAAAAATCCGGCCTTAAGTCGTTTTAAAACATTAATGCGATGCAAAAAATCCATTTCTTAAAAAAAATCATCAAAATTGGTTAAGAATTGCAGCCTGTAGTGGATTATAAATAGTAAATTCCTAATCCAGACCACTGCACAGTGGGAAAAAAAGAGACTTTTTTGGTTCAAAATAACGTACACCCCATAAATATTGATCGATTTGGACATAAAAAAATTGAAAAAAGCTGATAAAAATTGGCAGAGAGTTGTCGAGTCTGATTTTTGATTTAGTTTTTCAATTCTTTAAAAAAATAAACAAATAGATGCTCCATAATGATATAATAAACAAAATATTTTTTATAAACAAATCATTTGTTAAAAGTGTGTTTTCTATAATTTTCAATAATTTTACGTTCTTTTTTAAGTTATATTGCAAGAAATTTGTATGGAAACAATATTATAATAAAGAAAATTTCTCTTAAGATTATTCTTGTTAATATTGTACACAAAAATAAACAAATACATTATTCAGACATTTATTGACAGAAAAATTCGTTTTTTTTATGTCAGTTCTTTTAATTAGGAATTTTATGATAATTCCAGCAAAATTCATAATTTTTGGATAAATTTTATGATTTTCAAAAACAAATTTAATAAACAATTGGGCATTTTAACAATTTCAGGCATTTGTCGACGGAAAAATTCGCTTTTTTCAATTCCAATCCTTTTAATTGGGAATTAATTATGATAATTATGATAATTAATTAATTATGATAATGTCAGCAACATTCAAAATTAGTTGATAAATTTGATGTTTTTTTAAACAAATGCAGTATGCGGGCATCTGTCGGCGGAAAAATTCGTTTTTTTCGACGTCAGTCCTTTTGATTGGAAACTTTATAATAATTTCAGCAACATTCATAATTAATTGATAAATTTTATGATTTTTTTAGAAGAAATTTAATTAAAAAATGCATTATTCGGGCATTTTGCGATGGAAATCATTTGTTTATTAAATTTGTTTTAAAAAATCATACAATTTATGAACTAAGTATGAGTGTTGATAAAATTACCATGAACTTACCAATTAAAAGGACTGACATTGAAAAAAAAACGAATTTTTCCGTCGACAAATGCTCGAATAATGCATTTTTTATTTAAATTTGTTTAAAAGAAACATAAAATTAATCAACCAATTATGAATGTTTTGCTGAAATTATCGTAAAATTCCCAATTAAAAGGACTGGCATTGAAGGAAACGAGTTTTTCCGTCGACAGATGCCCGAATAATGCATTTGTTTATTAAATTTGTTTACAAAAATTCATAAAATTTATCAACAAATTATGAATTTTACTGAAATTATCATGAAGTTCCTGATTAAAACAACTGACATCGAAAAAAATTGTTTTTTAAATTTGTTTATAATATTAACAAGAATAATCTTAAGAGAAATTATCTCCATTATAATATTGTTTCCATCCAAATTTCTTGTAATATAACTTTAAAAAACGTAAAATTATAGAAAATTATAGAAAATACACTTTTAAGAAATAATTTGTTTATGAAAAATTCTGTTGTTAATTATATCAAGATGGAACATCTTTAAATAATGTTACTCTATGAAACGTAGGCAATTACAACAATTTTACTATTATTGACGAGCACCGGGAACGTCGAATAGAAAAAATGGACATTTTTTTCCTCATATTTGTTCTCTGGAAAATTTTATTAGCTTTTTTTCAAATTTTTAACGTCCAAGTCGGTCAATATTTGTGGGCCGTACGTTATTTTGATCCGAAAAAGTCATTTTTTCCCACAGTGCACTGTGCGACACACTGCAGACAGTTAGAGGATCTCTATTGCAAAAAAAAATTCGAAACAAGTACCCGTCAGTCGTCAGAGAAGATTCTCTCGGGTTCTTGACATTTCACTACAAGAGAGGATTCCTATCTTCTCGACCGATATAAAAATATCATTCTTCACTCCGAAGTGCGAGAAATGTCGACGTCAGGAGCATTACGTCCCTTGGGATTGGTGCGAGTAAGAAATACAAGTGCTCTGATCCCATGTGATGCGAGGAGAACCAGTTCTCTTTCTGGAACTCGAGGCTTTGGATCAGTTGAAGAACTCATCATCGTCAAATGGGTCGTTTTCCCGAGCAAAAATGTTAACTGATTCAGACTTTTTGATATACTGGTCGCCCTTGATTTTGTTATTGGCGTACTTATTTGGCCTAGAGTTCTTCAAGGGTAGAGTCGTCGATTTATCAGGCACTTGGTCCTCTAACTCGGATCGAAACGTGAAAGCATCATCATCAAAACGCTGTTCGCCATTGAAGAAGCTGTCCCTGCCACTGTCTTCAGAGACGAAATTATCAGGATCTTTGATGTCAGAAGGGAGTTCTTCAGGAGTAGCCTTGAGATCTGAACCAAGCCTGGGTCGATCAGAAGCGTCGCTAGAAGCACTTGCAGTAGGAGTGAGATCATCTTCAAAATAACTGGAGCTTTTGTAAGACCTGGGTTCCCTTTTTCCCTGTTCCTTGATACTACTCCTGGGACTTGGAGACTGTTTGAGTTCCACATCAACTCGCGTTCGAGGCTCGGCGCTTAGAGAGTCCAAGGAAGCTTCACTGCGTTCTATAGGCTGGGTGAAGTCATCTTCGAAAGGGGAACTTTGCGACTTGGTTTGAGGCCTCGTCCTGTGCCTGTTCATCCTCCTTTTGTGGAAGGAGTCGTTCTTTGCTTCTGTTCCCTCAGACCAGTAAGGTCTCTCAGCCCAGCCATCGTATTCTTGATCACTACCCCAGTAGCTGTCTCGACTTCTTGATCTGTTGGGTCGGTGGTATGGATCAGAATCGTTGTCACTGCACTCTGACCTGGACACTGAGTACAATGGTCCACCACAGTAAACTGATTCTGGATTCCTCCCGTCGTTAGCGCTGTTGGGTCTCTTAGGCCAGTGTCTCTTCCTGGAGGCGTACCTAGGATCAGAGAAGAAGAAGAATTGTGGTTTATACTTTATAGATTTGGTTGGATTTCGAATTTAAAATCAGCGACCCCGAAAACCCCCAAGTATCAAGTTTTATTCAAATCAAATCACTTTTTGCGTTTTAAGTCCACCATATTGGATACACTATTTTGAATTTTCATATTTAGATTTCGGATTTGAAGTCAGCGACACCAAAAGCCCCAGAGTATCAAGTTTTATTCAAATCAAATCATTGTTTGAGTTTTCAATCTGCCATTTTGAATTTTCAAATTCGGATTTTGGATTCAAAATCAGCGACCCTAAAAACCCCCTTGTGAAAATATATACGAAGTTATATTCCTTTAGACCAGGAAAATATCAATTTTGGTCTTTTTTTGGTATGTACCAGTCAGTTTATACCTGCAGTACTTCTAGACTATACTATGTTCCCCGAGAGAAGGCCCTACAGACGCGCATGGGGGTTGTCGTTTCTTGGTGGAGGAGTGTCCTTACCCTTTTTTTACACATAGTTTCTTCATTTCTCTTCTCATTGGTCCCTTGGTCCCAGTTTAAGATTTATTACTTTTCTTGGGTTGCTTTCTCAAATTGTTTAAAGGATTTTTACCAGATTTTAGCCATAAAAGAAAAGGACCTCACTGCACGCAACTCTCGAATTCTAGGGGACAACGGTAGCCAGTCGAGTCATTCTCGACTCACTCTTCAATTGAAGACATGAGAATGACAACAAGGTAAAGATCATTTGAAGTTGGCCCCTAAATTAGGCTATTTTAACTATTACTTGGGAGGCCAACTTTAAATGGTCATTAACGAGTTGTCATTTCCATGTCTTCAATTAAACTTCTTCAAATTTTAAACTTTCCTAGAAAAGTAATATATCATTGGAATCGGAAAATTCGTAGATGCTGATTATGCTTGTTTCAAATCGCTAATTGTAAAATTAAAATTTTTTTAATTTCCTTACTTTGACCTGCCTTTGGACAAAAAACCCCTGCTGGAGTAAGCTCACCCAAACAGAGGTCAGTGAACAAACAGAAAAGTAGCAGAAGACATGGGCAGTGGACATTTCCTAGCCAGCTACCTGAGTACTGAGGCAGTGGTCTGTTCTTATCCAGCTACCTGAGTACTGTTCCCTAGGGCCTAGGCAGTGGTCTTTTCCTATCCAGCTACCTGAGTACTGTTCCCTAGGGCCTAGGCAGTGGTCTTTTCCTATCCAGCTACATGAGTACTGTTCCCTCACTACTCGGTTACCCCTCATATGCCATGATCTCGGCTCACTCGGCACACCGGACTCTTCCGAACAGGAGTCCGATTTTTCGAATCTATGAATTTTTACGATTCTAGAGATACGTCATTTGTCTTTAAAATTTTAAAATTAGACGAACCATTTTGCTTATTCGTACACTCATCCCGAACAGCTAGACTTTAGACTCTCCTTTGTGGATTGTCTAGACAGTTAGAATGACTAACAATGAATATTTTATTGGGACAATTTCGGACAGTCTAATTTTGCAAATTATAAATTCTCAGAAATATAATAGAATGAAACGTAGGGATTTTACTTCAATAAACTCATAAATATTTATTACTCAACCAATCAGATTGCTCGAAACCATCCTTAAATAATTTTGCACGCCACAAAGTTTCTCATTTTCTTTCGTGCATTGATTTGAAACATTAGTGGATTTTCTGTTGTTTTCTGCTCTGGTGAAAATCTGGTTTTGGAAACGTCTACGATCTGTAGTCTACAATGTATTTTGTAATAAAAAATGTCTTCGGAAGCTGCTCCAATTATTACCGAAGCGACGTCGAGTAAAGGTAAAACAATTCTAATTGTGGATAGGTTCAAATTCCATTTTGACAAAATTTTATCAACGGAGGAAAAAAGATGGAAATGTAATAAGAAATGCAGATCATTTTTTCGTACTTTGGGCGAATCTTCGCGAACTATTAACGTTCAACATAGTAATTTTAGTCATAACCGCGAACTCGTGAGTGAGCAAATTTTGCACAGGTAATCCCTTTCAACAGGCGTGAAGAAAAAAGCTGTAGACCAAACCTGGGAAAAACCATCTGAGATAATTCACTCGTATGTAGAAAAAGAACATCAGGATTTACAAGTTAGAGATAGTAGAAAGATAGTAGAAAAGTTTTAACCTCACTTCTTACAGATTTGGACATAACTCATAAAAAATTAGATGAATTAAATGTAAAGACGAAATTTGATAAAGATAATTATGATAATGTTCTCGACCGAAAAAAATTTGAAATATTTAGCAAAATCAAACAATTGTATGTCGACGGGACTTTCAGTTATTTAAACTCAGTTTTTCGTGCTTCGTTTTTACACTGCTTTTCAGTGTACATGGTTTTTTAAAGGGCCATTCTATTCATTTAGCTTCCTGCTTGTTGAAAGATAAACGCGAAGATAAATACACAGAATGCTTGGCTACAATTTGCAAATTATGTGTAAAAATGGTTTTTTCTTGAATTCGGAAGAAATAATTGTTGATTTTGAAATAGGGATATATAATGCTGAGAAAAAAGTTTGGCCAAACGTGCGAATTGTCGGCTGCAGATTTCACTTATCTCAAGCATGGTATCGAAAATTACAACAATTCGGTCTTACTAATGAATATAAAAATAAATATTCAGAATTTGGACGTTGGTTATGCGTTTTTTTTTGGCTTAATGTTCTTAGATCACATGGCAAATGCGTGTTGAATCTTTTCATTCTCATTTCAAGAATTCCTTTTATCACACGCTTTTAAAACTATTGAAATTCTGCTCAAAGTTCTAACAGATACTTATTTCAAATGCAATAGCATTGATTCGCCTTTTTAGTATCAAAATGCCGAATCTAAGAAAAAGCATGAATTTGTTAAAAATCAGATTAACGATTACGATCAGAAAAAGATTTCTCGTTTTCATTTTGTGAAGTCGATATCTTTATACTATCGCGTTCACTAAAACACTAAACTAACCTCGCTGATCCTGGTAAAATGGAATTTATCCAACTGTTCACAATAAGAATGTTTTACTGCTAGGTAACAAGAAGATATTTTTCTACAATACTTAAATTGGCCCTTTTTAGGGCCAACAAATATTTAAACGTTTAAACGTTATACCTTTGTTCACTTAAACACATGAAAAACAAATAAAATAAAAATCATATCTTCTGTCTCCCTGTTATATTGTTTGTGTACCTTTTCAGGACATATTTATTAATTTATATACATTTTATAAATCATAAATATTATAAAGATAATATGAACTTAAATTTTTTAAAAATATAAATGAGCTTCGGGATTATATCATCATTATTATTATTATTATTATTATTATTATTATTATTATTATTTTCTGTTTTTAATGAATTTAATAATACAATAAAATCTAATTTTACAATTTTTAAGACAAATGACTTATCTCTAGAATCGTAAAAATTCATAGATTCGAAAAATCACATTTTTAAATCGCTAATTGAAGAATTACAGATTTTTGTATTTTGCAATTTTCCTCTCTTAAGTCTCATTATTCGGACAATAGGGACCCCTGCTAGGAACGGTGAGTGTGCCGAGTGAACCGAGATCGAGTCGGATGAGGGGTAACCGAGTAGTGGGGGAAGAGTACTCAGGTAGCTGGATAGGAAAAGACCATCACCCAGATATTCATTACATTATTGCAAGCATGGTTCGCAAATGACTATATTGAGGACCCTTCTCAAAACTCCTTAATAAAAGTATGTAGGTAGAGAGCCTTCAAATTTATAAATAAAAATTTTCAATTTTGAAATTAGCGCTCTGAAAGTTTAAAATTCATATATAGCGGATCGTGAAGATTCCAGATATCTAAAATTTGTCATGAAAAGTTTCAAATTAGAATCTGTAAATCTAACGCAACATTCGAAAACAATATTGTCAGAAGAATGAAAATATTATTAGCAATAGTATTTTCTTTATATTACTTTCAAGTCTATTATAATAAATATTTTTAAAAAAATGTAAAATTAGTATTTTTTCATAGATCTCGTAAACCGCTAGAGATATGTAAAAATGGTTAACATTTTTGGATTCACCATCATTGGGATATATTGTATACATAATTAAGAAGAAATATAGAAACGTGAATGCCGATAAAAATAAATATAATGTTGATATGAATAAAGAAATAATTTTAAGCAATGTAAAAAGGGATTAGCATCCTTCGGTTTTATGACGGCCAGGGCCGACTGGCAGGACCCAATTTTACCTGCCCATGTCAAAATTTTCGTGGTCTTTTGACCGATCTGGTTACCATAATATACCATTTCCAGATCACTTTTAGACCAAGTTTTATACCTGCTGT
>JBAGKK010000353.1:349226-377306 GCA_037177015.1 Euceroptres primus | reverse complement strand
ATTTTCTTTAGAAAACCCGATAAATTCTTGACAACCTAAGAATTAAAGTGAATTTAATATTTTACAACTAAATTTGACATTATTTTGTATAAGTTTTATATATCGTTAGATGTAAAAATAATAGTAGAATTAAAATAATATCAGTAAAATACGATAAATGTTCGCAATTTCTTAAAATTTAACGAAAATTAGAGAGGGTGCCAATAAATGGCGCAGTGTCAATAACTGATGCTCTTACCCTAGTTCCTTTTAAAAAGTAACTTACCCATCCCTGCTTATCAGCGATAAAAGCATCATATTATTTTTTATTCGAGGTAAATGTGAAGTGTTACTGGATCTATTTTCAATTCTGTTATGAAGCTGAATTTAATTCCCTTACTTTTTAATATAATTTGTCGAAAATTTGATTTTGAATTTTTTGTAAAATGAAGTGGTCAAAAAGTTGTGCCAAAATCGACTTCAAAGCGATAAAGGATCAAATTTATATTTCTGAAAGAAATGCTAATTAGAAAGAACTTGCTTCCAAATTTATCCATTTTTTCGTGAAAAAGTTCGGTTATAAAAAAAATTTGGAAACAATTTTGTAAAAGACTTGAGCGATTCCTTTTGAGCTAAAGGAAAAATTCTAAATAGAAATTCAGATTTAAATGTTTCAAGACATGTTATTTACAAAGTAGGAAAGTTACAAATCAGTATAAATTTAAGTTGGTAACTCGTATCATTTTCCTTACATATACGTATACGAGTTACAAAATCATTAGTTTATTTAAAAATCAATTAGTCTATCAACATTAAATGATGTGCAATTAACGTCAAAATGTACATAAGCAAACATTTAAAAATAATACACTCATTATATTCTCATCAGAGTTAATGATCTAAAGTTAAAGATTACAAAGTTTAGTTTTAGATTAGAATTAAACATTATCAATTTTGATTTTTTTTTAAAGTGCAAACCAAAAGTTGAACTTTTGAACGTAGATTCTTTGAAATTTCAACTTTTATTTTTATTTTCAATTCTCTAAAATCAAGGCTTCCTTTTCAAGCTATTTTAAGTTCAAAATGAAAGTTAAAAATTTTTAATACTTGAACCCTTAAAGCGCACACGTATCTCACATCAGAATATCATAAAGTGCATATGGGGTCTTTGGAGACCCCACTTAAAAAATGCTTCCAGCAGTAAGAGCGGTTTGAAATTTCGTCTTGGAAAAACTCCGGAGTACTCTTAGACTAACTTTATGAAAAACAATTGTTGCATTGACCAGAAAATAGGTTTCTAGCTTTGGAAAAAATCATTAAGTTGGAATAATGAGAAAAATCACGATTTTACATAAAAAATCATAACTTTTTTAATTTTCAATGTTGGCGCCACAGGTGTCAATTTTGCATACAGAAGCGTGGTATACTTCTTAAAAACTTGCTTGGGATACCAGGGGACCCCCAGTGCGCTTTAAGGGTTAATGGTAGACTAGATTTTTAAAAAGTTAAAAAAAAACTTTTAAACAAGCAATCTACACTGGTCTTCAGTCCAGTGTAGATTGAATTTAAGATTTAACTTTCATTTCTAAGTTTAAAGTTTCTTGGTCTGGTTGCGTTTTTACAGTTCTTCAAATTTGGAGCAATTTTTTCTGGTTATCGGTCACATTGCACAAGGATTACCTTTTATCCTAGGCTTGTATTTGGGACGAGTTTCAGAAAGCTAGATTTGCAAGTCAAATTGACAAGTAAAATTCCATGAACCGTGAAGACTGTTTGCTGCACCAACGAATTTACGTAGCATGAATCCGGGCATTTGAAACAATGAATGGAATTTTTCACTAACCCACACATTTTAAAAATAATATATTATTTATAGTTTTCATCATTTTCATTTTACTTTTCAATTTTTTTGTTATTAGAATGAAATAAGTAATGAAAAATTTCAAATATATAGCCCAGCAATTGCTAGTGTTTAAGTCATAGAATTAAATTAAAAACTCATAAATTTTGCCAATAAGGTGATTATAAACTGTTTATGTTGTTAGTATAATATATCCATTAGCAAGGATTCTGTGTCTAGACTTTGCGTGCTACTTAGTTGGGTGTCAGTCAGACTTCGTGAAAGCTATGAAAGCTCGTTAGCTATATAAGAATCGATTGATTTGAATTTCGTGGGCCATGTTCATTTATACTGCCTGCAAATCGATCTGGAATATTTACTTCCAGAGGCCATATTTTTCGAGAAAGTGGCTTTGATCCGCTCAAGTTAAAAGAAGTATATAAATTTCAAAGTGAGAGTACGTTAAAAAAACGTCCTACTCTTCCAACGAAGCATCAACTCGTATGCAAAAAATGCATAACGAATAGAACAAACTAAATATTTCTTAATTCTATATCTCACCTGATTTTATTCATTATAACAACACTTGTGATGAGACTATAAAAAGAATTGTCAGCCACCTTAAAGATTCTTTATTTTAATTTCTTGATGAAATTGAGCAAGATATAATTATGTTTTTTTATTTTCCAGGTTAAAATAGATATGCACGTTTTGAACTCTCAATTCAAAAGAGAGTGAAAAACAGATTTGACAATTGATTTTACTGAAAAACCAATATGCTTAGAAAGCTGCACTTCCACTCTAGGGATGCGATACACAGGTCACTCACCTGTGCACCGACCCTAATTCCTATAAGCTTTGTTTTACGGAAGAAAAAGTCGAACAAGAGTCATAATATACAAGAAAGTCTTGCTGTAAGTAAACAGCGAGTCAAATGTCTTCTGTCTGGACCGTGGAATTTCTCGTTTGTATTCTGTACCGTGAAAACAACAATTTTGCTCACTACACAGATGAATGAAAAAGTGTCAGAAATGATTTATGTGTGAATTTTTTTGGATATCTTACGCACGAATACAGTTTGGTAAATGACTAACCTAGGAGAAATGAGGTTTTAAAGAAACGGGACTTTGGAGTCCCGTCATAAGTGAAAGGATGAAGTGTGAGACCTGGCAAATCGGCAAATCCATCATATTCACTTTTTTTTATTATGTCTACGATTTACACGTATTGATAATTCAGTTACGATAATGCTGTTTTTTCATTTGTTATTTTGAAGATAGTAAGCAAATGAGCATTCTATGTTCTTTTAAAAACAATATTTGAATTTAAGTAAATCAATGCAAAACAAGTGTTCCTTTTAATTACTTTAAATTAGTTTATATTTCTTCTAATGTTACTAAAAGAACATTGGAAATGAAGCTTACCTCCTTTTTATATTCTCATCACACGACAAAAAGTTTTAAAATGATTACAAGTTTCATACAAACATTTTCATATCCATATCTTCAGAAGTAGTCATCTAGGCTTGGTAGATTCTGTAATTGTCCGAAAAATTGAAGAGATGATCGTTACCGGTGTAGTGTTTCTCATAGGTCGTTATAGATATAGTGGATGGGACCTGGAAACCGGCGCCGTGGTGACTGCAGTCAGAAAATCAATAGTAACTCTGTGCACGTGCGTCTCGTCTTACATTTACGCTTTCATCAACTGTGTACCTACATATACCAACCTTTTTCTCCCCAAGAAGGTTGTCCTATCTCATACAGGTTCAGGATACACACGACCTAGTAACAGACTTATCAAACAGATGATAATTAAATTTAGAAAATAGATTTCAACCTCGCTACAGAATATCACGAAGCTCATTATTTATTCTGGTTTTTGTTAAAAGTTACTATTTTTGTAATTACTATAGCTGATTTGCAATCTATGTCGAGGCCACGCAGAGTCAAGTGTGTCAGGTTGAGTCTGATCAGACTTCATTTAGCTTCATTCATTGTTCTCTTAAAATCATAAACTCGGTATATCTTTCTCAACCTTAAGATACAGTTCTGATGTCTTAATTAAATCCTATTTTTGAAAACAATGGATCAAATGCTTTACAGTCTCCACTTTGGTAGAATATTAATTAGGATTTGACAAGGTTTAAAGGACTTCTATTTCGAATCTTTCTGGAAGTACTTTCAGACTTTGGATTTAGAAAATTAATAATGACAATTTTTTAACTTAAGAAACTGATTCTGAAATATTTTTCAGGGTTGCTACTGGAAAAAGGAATGAAAGACCTCGAAGAATCTGGAATTTTGTTAACATCGCCTCGAACATCACTGAAAAAGTGTGGAACAAAAATTCGTCTGGAGGACCTGGAATTTAAAACTTGGAAATCTGTAGCAACCCTGATTTTGGAAAGAGGATTGGAAATATGATTAGGCAAAAGATTGTCTTCTTCTAAGTTTAGTTTATGAATCTACTTGAGTTTTTTTCTTTCGTTTGCAAAGAATGTTGATGGATGAGCCTAGGGACTGTAATTCTCGATGAAGGTGTTATACCCTCGCATCGCAATATGTGCCTTTTTTTCTTATCATTTTCTCTTCTTTTTTCCGGAGCTCTATCTTCCTTGCTCTGTGCACGCTCCACTTGCTGGTTACTTCAGCCTTAACATAAACCAGACACTAGGTAAACTTAACCTTCCGCGATTATCGTGTCATTCACTTTGTGATTCATTTCACTCCGCCTACTTTTGAAGTAAGGTACCTATCTATGTACCACTATGCCGGCCCGTATGTCATTAAGTATGACACCACTTGCGTAATTGCTCTTAATTCGACGTAACTGGCTGCCAGACGTTTAAGAATGCCATTCATTCGTTCACTGGTACTTAATATCGTTCACACGTTCCCTGGTTAAAGAAAGGATAATTGAGGGTAGAAATTAACTTCTTGATTCAGGTGCTATAATGTTGAGCAGAAATTAATTTAAGGATCTGTTACAGGCAAAGAGAGCATGCGAGGAATTTCTTTATGGGTTGTGTAGATAAATATTCGTGGATTATGGAGATATTATTCGAGTGGAGATTTCGCCAAGAAGTTAGTTTATATTCTGGCTCGTGTTTTATTATGCAGTTGAAAAATTCCTTTTGGTTGAGCTGGCCAGCAATACTCACCATGAAAAGCATTTTTCTTACATGAAATCATCACAATTGTATCTTCAGAATTGAATACAGATGCTCCGTTGTAGATTAATTGAAGCAGAGTGGAAGGAAAATAATCAGATGGAAATTTGAAAGTTTAATGTAGAAAACTGGGAATTCATTAGAGGTTTTCCTGTTTATAAAGATGGAGGATTTTTGGGGAGTAAATCACTTTGAAAGATTTAAATTAATGTAGATTCGATTCCAAAAAATATTCCTGGAAAATCAAATTGTATTCAAAAATTTAGTATGCTCTTAAGAGCCTTTGATAAAAATTAATTTTACTTCCAAGTTCAAACAGTTGCTAGAAAATTGTTAGATTATTTATTGAAATCCAGTTTGAATTGGACTTCTATTTTAATTGTCATCTTTTAGAGTATAAATTATTGCTGGAAATTCTATGCCCTTGCGATTTAGGTTTTTTGAGATAAATCTGGGTGTCCCAAATTTGTCTGATTTCACTTGATCATCTGAGTCTGGATGTTTTCCAAGGGTATCTTGACGCCAATCGATCGACAATTTATTGTTGCATCACGCGACACAGGCTTGTCCGGAACAAAGTTGATAATGCACTGTTGACAGGGTCAATTAATTAATGATCATCCTGTGGGTGTATTCCATTTAACTTGTAAAGTTAAATAGGATATTTTTGGAATAATTATCTTTTATTAACACTCGTTTTATTTTCTTTGACCCAAAAGAATTGTATTTTGAAATCTGAAAAGAATTGTAGAATTTTTAAATCTATTAGTAACTGAATCTTCTTGACCAATCATTGCAAACAGGAATTTTTTGGAAGCTTAGGAATGTTAATGAATTAGTTTTAACAATTTAACAAAATCTTATTGGTAGTTATCTATAACATTTATGGAATTAATATTTGCAAGTTAATGTAGATTCGAAACTTTTATAGTTTATTGGAAACAAATTTAAATTTAATCAAAGTTTGGAACAAATTTAAATTTATATTGGACCCCAACTGGAGCATAAGTCATAAGATTATAAATAATTTGTAAGAGATCCAAATCCAAAAGGTCAGTTGCATGACAAGACTCTGGGCATGAAGATAAATGATCAGATAAATGGCTCCAGAGACTTCCCAATTTAAGAATGTCGAAAGACCTTTTCTCTTCTTTCTCATCAAGTAAAATGCAACTCTGGACTACCATATTAGTTCAAGAAGATTTAGCTTGCAAGATTTTTATTTTCTTTTATTGTCTACTTGATAAGACAATGGATTGCCAAAATTCTTGCGTTATCTTTGGCTGAAGATTTCGTTTAGTAATTTCTTTCCAACGATGACTAAAATTCTAAATAAAAAGAAACCAAATATAATTTTATGGAAATTATTTTAAATCCAATAGTATGTTATTATTTGCTTCTAAAGTAATAAATGTGTTTCAACAGCTGCTTTAAACACTTAGTAATTTCATATTTCTGAGGAAAATAGGATTATTATTAAACCTCTTGACAGATTTTGGCAAAATATAATAGGCTTCTCTCTGAAGATGTTGCCTTGGATTTTGATTGTGTGTGTGTGTGTGTTGTAAAAGTTACGAGTCTTATTTCAAACTCGCCTGATCAATGTTTGCTCAAGATGAAGGTACTTAAATCCAGGCTTGTATCACATGATAATAGCTCACTTGTTTCTCAATATTTTTTTACAGAAGTTTTAAAAATTTCCGGGTCCATAAATAGGTTCAAATCATCTTTAAAAGTTTTTTCCCAGTGGAAATAATTTGGAACGTATGTGAGAATGTTGACGAAAAGAAGATTTTAAATCGTGAAAGATGAAGTGACTCTTTAAAAACTGACCTTGATAAACTGCAAATATAGGAAATAATTCAATAGTTTTTTATACTCGAGTTTATGCCCTATAAAAAATACAATATATCCAAGAGATATATGAGCAGCTCAATAAAACCATGAAAGGATTACCTTTGAGTTTCAGTGCTATTTACAAATTCGAGTCCCAGTCACTGTCATATATTTTGCTTGTGTGACATCACGCACATGATGTAATCGTATGATGGTGGTTCTCAGGAGCCCACGCGCACAGTCTGTATTATATTGTACAAAACATTCATTGAGTCTAGCCGATAATACTCGCCATATACCCTACTAATTTTAAAGGTGAACTTTATCGCGAATCTTCAATCGTCTAGTCTTCTTTTATCAATTAGGTTTTATAGTTTAGAATAGATGAAAAGTCAATGGACTGGGTGCGGCTTGAAAGAACGGTATATTAAATCTTCTAGACTCTTACCAACTATCTACATCCGGTGTAAATGTTAAATCGAATTCGGAAATCGATTTTCAACCCTCGTGCCTGTTTCCCTTTGGGAACAGAAGACGATATGAATTTAAGGCTGATAGCACTTGACACGTGACATTTCGCCCGATGTTTATTGCCACACCCAAAGTAGGTCCTCTATTGTATTGATATTTATCTGGGGAAGAGTATAAATGAATACTTATTAAATGAGTCAGAAATTGAATTCAGTACTTTCACGTAATGTATTTATATTTATTCATATTATGGAAAGATTGATATACAAATAATAAGACCCTCGTTCTTGATTTGGAACTTAACTTTCGTACAATGACAAATCTTTGATAATTCCCAGAAATTAATTTCTAGCAAATAGCAGTTTTGTAATTATCAATTTTATCTCTCGCAGATAAAAATTGAGTGCAAAAAAGGTTTGCAGATCTTGCAATTGTTTTAATAATTTGCTCTCGAAAAGGCCCAATTTTATTTTCAATTCCCAAGTAATTTCCATTACTGTACAGAAAAAAATACTAGTATAAATTTAGTTGACTCCAAAAGATGAAAGATTACCTGACAACTTTTTACAACGTTTTTTTTTGCTTTCTAAAATACTTCTATGATTTTAAATATGTTTGATCGATTAAATAGAATTTTAAAATGGTTGTTTTTTTTTGTTTTAGGAGTACCCTTAAAAAAGGGTAGAGAAACAGTGAGCTGTTGGTCCGATTAGCAGAATGACGACCGACATCTCAGTGGTGCGTTCCGGGTGGGAAACGACGCCACAACAGGAGATTGTCGACGAGTACGAATACGATGGAGGAAACTCCAGTTCGAGACTTTTTGAACGATCCCGAATCAAGGCCCTTGCTGGTGAGACATTTCTCCATTCTATTCACATAGAAATGAAGTTCAAGGGCAATCTTAATTCTTTACATTTAAAAGCAAGATGTCTATATCTATTTTGGTAGAAACTAATCAATTGAAACTATTCTCTCAATAGGCGAACGTGAATCAGTCCAGAAGAAAACGTTTCAAAAATGGGTCAACTCCCACCTCGTCAGATGTTCCTGTCGGATCGGCGACCTCTACGTCGATCTACGAGACGGAAAAATGTTAATAAAACTTCTAGAAATATTGTCTGGAGAGCGGTTGCCCCGACCAACGAAAGGCAAAATGCGAATTCACTGTTTAGAAAATGTGGACAAGGCACTGCAATTTTTACGAGAACAGAGAGTTCACCTTGAAAACATGGGATCCCACGATATAGTTGACGGCAATCCCCGTCTCAGTTTAGGTCTCATCTGGACTATTATTTTACGATTCCAAATCCAGGACATTACTATCGAAGAAACAGACAACCAAGAAACGAAATCCGCAAAGGACGCGCTGCTCCTTTGGTGCCAAATGAAGACGGCTGGATATCACAACGTGAATGTGAGAAACTTCACGACTTCCTGGCGAGATGGTTTAGCCTTCAATGCTATTATTCACAAGCATCGTCCAGACTTGATTCACTTTGATAAGTTGTCCAAGTCGAACGCTATTTACAATCTTAACAATGCATTTAACGTCGCCGAGGACAAACTCGGTCTTACGAAACTTCTCGATGCAGAAGATATCTTCGTAGATCATCCGGATGAGAAGTCAATCATCACCTACGTGGTGACTTATTACCACTACTTCTCAAAGATGAAGCAGGAAACTGTGCAGGGTAAGAGAATCGGAAAGGTCGTTGGAATTGCGATGGAGAACGACCGCATGATCCACGAATATGAAAGTTTAACAAGCGAATTGCTACGATGGATCGAGTCTACCATTGATGCACTTGGCGATCGTCGATTCGCCAACTCTCTAGTTGGTGTTCAGTCTCAGCTTTCGCAGTTCTCCAACTATCGCACGGTCGAGAAGCCACCGAAGTTTGTCGAAAAGGGTAACTTGGAAGTATTGCTCTTCACTCTTCAATCTAAGATGCGGGCTAACAATCAGAAACCTTATGTACCAAAGGAGGGCAAGATGATTTCAGACATCAACAAGGCCTGGGAACGATTAGAGAAGGCCGAACATGAACGGGAGTTGGCGCTTCGCGAGGAGCTGATTCGCCAAGAAAAACTGGAGCAATTGGCTGCGAGATTCAACAGAAAAGCCAGTATGCGAGAGACCTGGCTTTCTGAAAACCAGAGACTCGTCTCGCAGGACAATTTCGGTTTTGATCTCGCTGCTGTCGAAGCCGCGGCGAAGAAGCACGAAGCCATCGAAACAGATATCTTTGCTTATGAAGAACGAGTCCAAGCCGTTATGGCTGTCTCTCAAGAACTTGAGGCTGAGAACTACCATGACATCGAGAGAATCAATGCCCGAAAGGACAACGTCTTACGATTATGGAATTATCTCCTCGAATTGCTGCGCGCTAGGAGGTTGCGACTCGAGCTGTCTCTCCAACTTCAACAGAACTTCCAGGAAATGTTGTACATTCTTGACAGCATGGAGGAAATCAAGAATCGTCTTCTGACTGACGATTACGGCAAGCACTTGATGGGAGTTGAAGATCTTTTGCAGAAGCATTCCCTTGTCGAGGCGGACATTAACGTTTTGGGCGAGAGAGTGAAAGCCGTTGTTCAGCAGAGTCAAAGATTCTTGGAGCAAGGTGAAGGCTATCGTCCCTGCGATCCAACTATTATCGTCGAACGTGTCCAGCAACTCGAAGATGCTTATGCCGAACTTGTACGTTTGGCTGTCGAGAGACGTGCCAGGCTCGAGGAATCCCGCAAACTCTGGCAGTTCTACTGGGACATGGCTGACGAAGAGAACTGGATCAAGGAGAAGGAACAGATCGTTTCTACTGGAGATATTGGTCACGATCTAACAACAATCAATCTTCTTCTCTCGAAGCACAAAGCTTTATTGAACGAAGTTCAGTCTCACGAGACTCAACTTATGTCCGTTGCAGATATTGGTGGCGAACTAGTGCGCCAACAGCACTTCGGTGCTGATCGTATTCAAGAGAGACTCCAGGAGATTCTCGGAATGTGGAATCATCTTCTGGATTTGGCAGCTTTCAGACGCAAGCGACTCGAGGAGGCAGTGGACTACCACCAACTCTTCGCAGACGCTGATGATATCGATATTTGGATGCTGGACACTCTGCGTCTCGTGTCATCCGAAGACGTTGGTAGGGACGAGGCTAATGTCCAGTCTTTGTTGAAGAAACACAAGGACGTCACAGAAGAGCTTAAGAACTACGCTTCCACAATAGAGCAACTTCATCAGCAGGCTTTCCAACTTGGCGAACAAGATGCGAAGTCTCCCGAAGTTCTGGAAAGACTCGCTTCGATTGATTCTAGATACAAGGAACTTCTCGAGTTGGCTAAGTTGAGAAAACAGAGACTTCTCGACGCTCTTTCCCTCTACAAACTCTTCAGCGAATCTGACGGCGTGGAGCAATGGATCGGCGAGAAAAACAGAATGCTTGATACTATGGTTCCTGCAAAGGACATAGAGGATGTTGAAATTATGAAGCATAGATACGATGGATTCGAGAAAGAAATGAATGCAAATGCATCTCGCGTGGCAGTTGTTAATCAGTTGGCAAGACAGTTGCTTCACGTCGAACATCCGAACTCGGAGCAGATCGTAGTTCGACAGAACGAACTGAACCAGAAATGGGCAGAGCTGCGTGACAAGGCAGAAGGAAAACGTGAGGCGTTGAACTCTGCTCATGGAGTGCAAACATTCCACATTGAGTGTCGCGAGACTGTGTCCTGGATCGAGGACAAGAAACGCATTCTACAACAGACTGACAGTCTAGAGATGGATTTGACGGGAGTCATGACCTTGCAACGTAGACTCAGTGGAATGGAGCGCGATCTGGCAGCTATTCAAGCTAAGCTTGATGCCCTGGAGAAGGAAGCGCAACTCATTGAACAAGATCATCCGGAAGAGGCAGCTGTTATCCGCGAGAGAATCACGCAGATTCACATGATCTGGGAGCAATTGACTCAGATGTTGAAGGAGCGCGACGCGAAATTGGAAGAGGCTGGTGACTTGCACAGATTCTTGCGAGACCTTGATCACTTCCAGATCTGGTTGACGAAGACGCAGACGGATGTTGCTAGCGAAGACACGCCTACCAGCTTGGCGGATGCTGAGAAGTTGTTGACTCAGCACCAAAACATTAAGGAGGAGATTAATAATTACACTGACGATTATCAAAAGATGATGGAATATGGAGAGAGACTGACAAGCGAGGCTGGCGATGGCGATACGCAATATATGTTCTTGAGAGAGAGGTTGAACGCTCTGAAGGAAGGATGGGAAGAACTTCACCAGATGTGGGAGAACAGGCAGAACTTGTTGTCCAATTCACTCAATTTCCAGGTCTTTGATCGTGATGCTAGGCAAGCGGAAGTTTTGTTGTCTCAGCAAGAACACATCCTTGCTAAGGACGAGACTCCCACCAACTTCGAGCAGGCAGAGAACTTGATCAAGCGCCACGAAGCTTTCATGACGACTATGGACGCCAACGACGAGAAGGTCAATTCAGTGGTTCAATTTGCTGGAAGACTGGTGGAGGAAGGACACTTTGCTGCCGATAAAGTTAAGAAGAAGGCCGAGAATATTAATGATCGCAGAAACGTCAATCGGGAGAAGGCTAACCAACTCATGGAGAAGCTACGAGACCAGCTTCAGTTGCAGATGTTCTTGCAGGATTGCGAGGAATTGGGAGAATGGGTACAAGAGAAGCATATCACTGCCCAGGACGAGACTTACAGAAGCGCCAAGACCGTTCACAGCAAGTGGACGAGGCATCAGGCCTTCGAGGCGGAAATTGCAAGCAACAAGGATCGTTTGCAGCAACTGCAGGAAGCTGCCGATGAATTGATCCGCGAGAAACCTGAATTGTCGGAGATTATCGCTCCAAAAGTTGCGGAATTAGCGGACTCGTTTGAAGAACTGGAAGTTACGACTCACGACAAGGGAGAGAGATTGTTCGACGCTAATCGTGAAGTTTTGATTCACCAGACTTGTGATGACATAGACTCGTGGATGAACGAGTTGGAAAAGCAGATAGAGAGCACCGACACTGGATCTGACTTGGCGTCTGTGAATATTCTGATGCAGAAGCAACAAATGATTGAGACCCAGATGGCTCTGAAGGCTCGTCAAGTCACGGAATTGGACAAGCAAGCGGATCACTTGCAGCGCACCGTTCCCGAGGATAAAATGGAGGAGATCAAGTTTAAGAAAGAAAAGGTCGCGCAGAGATTCGAGCAGCTCAAGGCGCCTTTGATAGATCGCCAACGACAGCTTGAAAAGAACAAGGAGGCCTTCCAGTTCAAGCGAGACGTAGAGGATGAGAAGTTGTGGATTGCGGAGAAGATGCCTCAGGCGACTAGCCAAGAGTATGGAAACTCGCTCTTCAACGTTCACATGCTCAAGAAGAAGAACCAATCTCTCCGCACCGAGATCGAACACCACGAGCCTAGGATCAATTCAGTTTGCAACAATGGTCAGAAATTGATCAGCGAGGGACACGAAGACACTCCAGAGTTCCAGAGACTCATTTCCCAGCTGAATGAGAAGTGGCAGGAGTTAAAGGACGCGGTTGATCAGAGAAACAGCCACTTGTTACAGAACGAGAAGGCTCAACAATACTTCTTCGACGCGACTGAGGCTGAGTCTTGGATGAGCGAGCAGGAATTGTATATGATGGTGGAAGATCGTGGTAAGGATGAGATCTCTGCTCAGAACCTGATGAAAAAACACGAGTCGCTGGAACACGCAGTGGAAGATTACGCTGAGACTATTCGTCAACTGGGAGAAACATCAAGGCAACTTATCAATGACCAACATCCATTGGCTGATCAGATAGCAGTGAAGCAATCGCAGGTGGACAAATTGTACGCCGGATTGAAAGATTTGGCTGGTGAACGTCGTGCTAAATTGGACGAGGCTCTGCAACTCTTCATGCTGAATCGTGAAGTGGACGACTTGGAACAATGGATCGCTGAGAGGGAATTGGTAGCAGGCAGTCATGAACTGGGACAAGACTACGATCATGTAACTCTTTTGTGGGAGAGATTCAAGGAATTCGCACGCGATACTGAAGCTATAGGTTCGGAGAGAGTCACAGCTGTGAATGGAATTGCTGATTCGCTGATCGCTACAGGACATTCGGACGCAGCTACGATTGCTGAATGGAAGGATGGATTGAATGAAGTCTGGCAAGACTTACTTGAGTTGATAGAAACGCGAACACAGATGCTGGCAGCGAGTCGAGAACTTCACAAGTTCTTCCACGATTGTAAGGATGTTCTTGGTAGGATTTTGGAGAAACAAAACGCGATGTCTGATGAACTGGGACGTGATGCTGGTTCTGTGTCAGCTTTGCAACGAAAGCACGCAAATTTCATTCAGGACTTGTCTACTCTTCAGAGTCAGGTTTCGCAGATTCAGGAAGAATCCGCAAAGTTGCAAGCGAGTTATGCAGGAGATAAAGCAAGAGAAATCACGAATCGGGAAGCAGAGGTCGTGGCGGCTTGGAATAATCTGCAGTCGTTATGTGAAGCAAGAAAAGCGAAGCTGGAGGACACTGGTGACCTATTTAGATTCTTTAACATGGTAAGGACTCTGATGATCTGGATGGATGATGTCGTTCGACAGATGAATACCTCGGAAAAACCGAGAGACGTCTCGGGAGTTGAGTTGCTCATGAATAACCATCAGAGTTTGAAGGCTGAGATTGACACTCGAGAAGATAATCTTATTTCCTGTATTAATCTCGGAAAGGATCTTTTATCTCGGGGTCACTATGCGAGCTCGCAAATTACAGAAAAATTGTCTGCACTTAATGATCACAGAAACGCACTTCTTCATCGATGGGAGGAACGCTGGGAAAATTTGCAACTTAGTACGTATTTTTATAATTTTACTTTGATTTTGTATAATATTGGATATTTCGATACTTATTAAGATCCTTTTTTTTTAAATAGTCCTAGAAGTATATCAATTCGCAAGAGACGCTGCGGTTGCTGAGGCATGGTTAATTGCTCAAGAGCCGTATCTTATGAGTCAAGAACTAGGAGTAAGTATTTTTTTCTAGTTTGATGAAATGTGGAATAGTATGTAATTTTTATTCTAATACATTTAATCGTTTTTTTTTATTTTTATAGCATACTATTGATGAGGTAGAAAACCTGATTAAGAAGCATGAAGCGTTTGAAAAATCGGCAGCTGCACAGGAAGAAAGATTCAGTGCCTTGGAACGATTAACCACGGTAAGGAAATTAAATTTGTTTTATTTAAATACATTTTGAAATATGTTTAAACTTCTTGAATCTATATAAGAAGTTTCTAAACTTTAAATAAATGTCAATTGTCTTCCTGAATATGTAAAATGTTTCTAAACAATGTAAAAACAAAAAATCCCAAACTCGTAAATGAATGGTTTAATGCATATTACAAAAGCATTTTCGGAAGAATAATAAAACTATTTTTTGCAGTTTGAGCTGAAAGAATTGAAGAGACGAGAACAAGAGAGGGAAGAAGAGGAAAGGCGTAAAAAAGAAGAGGCGGCTGCTGCAGAAGCTGCTCGTTTAGCTAAAGCAACTCCTGTTACTAGTCCTGACGAACCAACGAGTGAAAGGTAACTGACATTTTTTTAAATGCATAGTTCAATTTCTTAAATCAAATAATTCCTTAATTTTATTTGCTTAAATAATTACATATCACTTTTTTATTTCCAGAGCCGAAGCCGACGGAGTAGCAAGTGGACGAGGAGAGGACGACGGACATGGTAAGTCAATCCTTGATTTTAAAATAAGATTCCTCAAACTTGCTCATAAAATCAGTATTTAATTATTGTTTGAAAGCAGAAGTAATATAACTGCATCAATATCTAGTGAAATTTAAGTTGACATATTCTCTTGAACATAAAGTAAAACATAATTTTGCAAAACCTCATTTTACAAACTGGGTAATTGTATAGAGGTGAATTGTAAGGAATGGGAGTTTAGTTTAACAAATGGATTTAGAACATGATTAAAATCTGCGAAATTAGATGTCACAAAACTTTCTCCATGACCTTCTAATTTCGTAGACGAGACTAATTGGATAAGCATGATACGCTAACAGCACGTTTGTTCTTGCCTCTCTCTTCCCCTGATCCGTGATCGATTCTTTCCTAAATACGTCCATTCAATCCTCATCCTATGATCTAAAATGCACCCAAATGCGGCACGGAATGCACAAACTGCAGCGGCACACCGCAAGGCTTCTACACGAACACCGCAACCCCAAGAAAAACCCAAGGAAGGTGAGTGTACGACGCCAGTTGTCCGCATTGCCAATTACCAAAAATGATTTTCTGAGTTGATTGCTTCCAATACAATCGTCAGAAGAATCAAGTTTTTAATTCCCATTCATCAACCTTTCCCTTCTATTTTCTTTCATCCGTTCGTCGACTTCATACATTATCTATCTAATAATATTTTTCACCCCTTTAAGCAGCCTATGAATATATTCCGGAACTCGGCATCAATCAATTTTATTATTCCGGTGGTGGAACCTTGGATCGAGGTTCATTGAAAAGCTGACTGCACTTATCTGCATTGTAAATTTTGCTTCGATTTTCTTATTTTATCTTAGGCATTTCAGCAGATTCACCACGATCTTCTGCTTTCATACAGGTGACGGTGCTACTTGAATCTCTCAGCTTTTTGAAAACTTACAAATAGCGCTGAGGAATTTTCCCAATCAAAGAAGAATGTGACTTTGCATTAAGGCTGAATAGAAACTATTAAGTTTGAAAATATGTCAAGCAGAGTTGAAAGTAGGGAATGATACAAAGTCACTATTCTTTAAACATAGTTGCTTACTATTTTATTAAACTATTTTTAAAAAAATCATAATTTCTTGTGAAACTATTTTTTATTCAGTAAGTAGACATTTTATATTTAAAGGTACTGTAGTTACAATTTACTTTTCGTTAGAGAAGAAGGTAAGCTAGCATGTTAGAGAACGAGTATTTCATTAATTCTTGAAGATATTTCTACATTTTATTTTTAATATTTATTTTTTTTTTATAATTTCGTTCCATTTAAACATTTCATACATTCTTCATTCATCTGATCTTTTAGTTTTCATTTTCTTTCTTCGATCCTATTTTTCCATTTTTTTCCTTTAGTCGATTTTTAAAATTAAATTCTTTTTCCAGTTGCTTCACGACTGGATATACATATTTTATCAATTTCTAAAGTATTATTGAAAATTAAGGTTCAAGTAAAATTTGAGACAAGTTGATAGACCACAATAGTTGTTTCCGAAATTTTGAAAACCATTCTTTTTGAAAATAAAGATTAGAAATATATTATTAATAAGTGAATGGAAAGAATAAAATTTTAAATTGTAACATTTTCTTTATTCCGATTCAAAAATTAAAAATAGTACTTTACTAACTTAAGCGTTTATTAATATTTTGAATATTTTGAACCTTTATTTTGGGGTATAATGGATTCTAAAATTTTAGAAATGACTATTTTCTGTAATAAATTGAATGTAGTAAGTTACCTTTTTGTTTGAGCGAATCGCATGTTAATAATTGGTGTGGCGTAGTGCATGGTCAGAAGCGCACAAGACTCACTCCCATGGAAGAGGAAACACACCTTCGCACTCCGACTTCACCAAAATCTCAAATTACATCGACTCCTTCAAGTAAGTGTAAAAACCAACACATTGTACTGACACAATTACAATGGAGATTTCTTTATATAATATCTCAATATGCAGCACAAATTCCCTGAGAGGCAGAAACATTAAAATTATTCAGCTTTGTAATATATCTTCAAACAAAGTTAAAGAAAAAATTAAAAAATGGTTTTCCTGTAAACTTATAAAATGGTAACTATTCAAAATTCACGTAACTTCATAAGGCACTGAAAAAATCATCTCGATTGTTTGAGTCTTGTGAAAGACGTGCATTTTGCTTTGGCCCAATAGGACATATGTCTCCATATTTATCAACGAACTGAGAATCGCGAATTACTCTTAAAACTTCATCCACAGATCTTGGAATTGCGGGGTCATTTATTGTGACGTGTCGCAAGATCTGTTTTTGGTCTATGATAAATAAAGCCCTCAATGGTGTTCCTGTATTTTCATCCAATACTCCATAATCTTTAGAGATTTTGTGATTCTTGTCTGATAATAATGGAATATTTACTTCCCCGAGTCCTCCTTGCTTACGTGGGGTTGTCGACCATACAAAATGAGAATATTGTGAATCTGTTGATACGGCGACGACTTCAGCACCTTGAAATTTATTTATTTTATTTTATTTTTGAGTTCGTTATTTTTATTTTTGTTTTGGAGATTTTAGTTGATTTTCATTTTTCGCATTAAAAGTTGAACTATAAATATTTTATTTAGGGAAACATATCTTGTTTGGAAAAATATTTTAGGAATCAGTAGGTACACATCTAAAAATTGTATTCAGAACTTAGAGTTAAATTTACTATTCTAGAAATCTCGATTTTAGAAAATCCCAATTTTACTTCAAATTCTTTTAGTTTCAAATAATTTTAAATGTTTCTGTCCCTCAGAAATATTGTTTTGCATATAATTACGAAAGAAGCCACCTTTTAAAACATTATTAATATTTCTGTCTTGGAAATTCAGACGTTGAAAACTATTTTTTTTCATGAAACTTAATCTTGGAGTAATTTTTATATACTGAAAACTATCGTACCTAAGTTTCGAAATTCTTCGTAACGTTCACTAAATTGAATCAATTCAGTTGGGCACACGAAAGTAAAGTCACAGGGATAGAATAGGAAAACGAGATATTTTTCCTTGAAGTCTTTCAAAGATAATTGGTACATTTGAGCATCTTTAACTGCTATGCCTGACCAAGTTGGAACTGATTCAAGCAATGAAGGTACTTTTTGTGTATTGATGGTAGTAGAAGCTCCTGTAAAAGATTCTTTATCGCAACAGAGACTATTACTTTCAGGCATATTTAGGTTTATATTTTTCATGTAGGCATTTAAAAAAAAATAAGTAAAGAGACATTAACACTTTAAATTTACAATCTTGAAAGGTTAGATGGATGACTTAATGTTAATATAAAACAAAACACTGTAAAACAGTCGAAGATTTTTTCCATCGTATTGCTTCTAATTTGTATTTTCGAAAAAATTCAAAAAAATTTCATTCAAGACGAAATTGTTTTTGCAATTCTAAATTTAAAACAATAGAATCCAAGTTAGAAAAATTAGGGAATGTAATTTTTTCTAAATTTACAACAATAGAATCCAAGTTAGAAAAATTAGAGAATGTAATTTTTTTGAATTTTAGTAGATACCCTGAAGAATAAATTCAATTTTTATTTTTATTCGATAGTTAGTGTGTTGAAAGTAGTTTGAGATTATTTATTTGCATGAGCATGAGGCATGAGTATATTTTGCAAGCCTGTAATGAATGCAGTTGTTAAAAAAAAAATAATAATGAAACTCGTAGATTTTCCGAGTTCAGGTAGAAGTTTTTCCTATGAACCATATCATGATCTAGATGACATGAAAGTAAGTAGTAGTGCTTAGTAAATCATTTATGTGTCTTGTCATATCATGAAGCTCCCAAGGGTGGAAGTGGATCAGAGTCTGGTACGTTGAGACGTAAGGAACGAAGTCGCAGCAAATCACCATTCCGAAGCTTCCGCTGGAAAAAATCGGCTAAGTCACCAAGCTTAGATCGCAGTGGTGTGAGCGATGACGAGCACGGGTTCTCTGGTAAGCGTTTTTCATCCCTGCTTACTAAACTCATATTCTTAATTCCCAAACATTTTCAGGAAGGACACTGCACGATAGCAACGTACCAGATAATATTTTCTCCCATTCAAGACACATTTCAGATTTTCTTAAGTTACATGGTCTCTTCACTCGATGTGGATAATTTTTAGATTCTCATAGACAATAATCATGTGTTACTAACCATCATTTCAGATTTTGGAAGAATTTTTAATCTCAATTAATAATCGTTTATTTATTCCTGCCATTTATATTCCTAATAGGCATCGCAGTCATTTTCTTAGATATATTTCTCCAATATTATCAATGTATTTCATTCTCACAATTGCACCAGCATTCGCCAAAAAATCACATGTTATTCTTGCACAAGTTTGAGTTTAGATTTTGAATATTCGGTGGGCGTTTTATTTAAAGAGAGATTTATTTTCACAGAACAAAGAAGTCCAACTGGTGATGAATTCGAGGGAACGCTGGTGAGGAAGCACGAGTGGGAAAGCACCACGAAGAAGGCATCCAACAGGTCTTGGGATAAAGTTTACATGGTTGTACGAGGACAAAATTTGGTTGCGTACAAGGACCAAAAATCGTACAAGTCTGCTCCTGATCAACCCTACAAAGGAGAAGCTTCTCTGGATCTCAGAGGAGCTACTGTTATCGTAGCGAGCGATTACACTAAGAAGAAGCACGTCTTCCGAGTAAAGTAAGTTTTGGTAGAAATTTAATAACTTGTAAAGTCTAATTCTTATTTCGACCTCTTGAACTTTATTGGCACTTTTTAGCATAATTTATACGGGTTTTTTCATCTGCTTTTTAGGACGCAGAATGGCGCCGACTTCCTGTTCCATGCCAAAGATGATACAGAGATGCAAGAGTGGGTTTCGGCATTAAATCTAGCCGCACAAGGTACATCAGGTGCAAGCACATCCAGAGCACATACACTGCCCGCACCAACGCAAGCCGAGACCAAGCGGCGAAGCTTCTTCACTCTCAAGAAAAAGTGAGTATAGATTTTTCATCCAAATTATTATTTTATTAATCTTGTTTTTCTGAATCTACGAATAGATTTCATACAAAAGAAGATATCATAAATTAAATTTCAAAGAGCCTTTAGAAAAGCTTAGTTTTTAACTGAAAACGTATTTTCAGTGACGAATTTTTCTCAGATCTAGTTAATTTTTCACTCAGTAGATTATTAACCATCTTACCGATCTTGCTTCACTAACTCGGCGAATAGAGTTCTTTCAAAAGAGGATATTAACAAATAAAATAGGAGATATTTTAAAAAGCCCATTTTCCAACTGGAAACGTTTTTAAATGACGAATTTTCTCAGATATAATGATTAAGTTTATGTTGAATGCAATAGTTACTTTTAAAATTTTGGAAAGTATTGTTTGCTGTTGTTCATAAAACTAGAGGTTAAATTTAAATTTACATTTTTAGCCTCTAATTTAATAAAGAATACTTTTCGAAATTTCAAAAATGGGAAAAATAACGATAAGGATTTTCATCCTTAATCTTCACAGCTACAATATTTGTATGACTTTATTATTCTTCGCACTGCAAGTTAAACAAATATCTTTATACTTCCCCAGTACATTTGCGATCTTGTATGCTGGTTTTAAGACTAAAAAACTTAACTAGTTTTTGAGAAAAAAATTCAGAAAGGTAAAAAATTTGGATTTTTTAATGTTAATTAAATTTTATTTTGCTTTAGATCCTAAAATAGTTAAAGGCAAAAAACGTCGTTTCTCTAGAAAAAAAGTGGTTGCATGAAAGAGTTAATTATCTTATATTCACTTCTTTTAATTTGTTTCTGAGAAAAATTGTCCTCCAGGAAATAAATATGGAGTTTAAACGTTTTTACGATGAAAATTTTCGACAATTTCATTAGAAAAATAATATTCTTCCTAGAAATTTGGAATGTAACGTTTATTTATCTTTATATCATTATATTTATATTTATTTTCTAATTTGTTTCTTTGCCGAAATTTAAAACTTTCTACAATTCAAAAGTAGAATAATATTGGATCGTCTTGTATGATAAACAAGTGTCATGCGAATCATATTCTCATTCCATTTTCATCGATTTATTCTCTCAGTGGTAGGACAAAGAATCATTTGTAGTTCAGCGTTTCTAGTGCACTATCATCTCAAACTTTCATGTTTTTTTTAAGCTGAATAAGTTTGAATTCGCTTAGAATAATAAGCGAGAATAACAGAGAATCTAGTTCTAGTTTGTAAATGAAGCTGGATTCTATGGACTGTTTTAGATATTATTTTATAAGAAAAATAGAGCTTGCAGAGTGTATCGCAACACATTCGATCATATTTGCATTTATCATATTTTTAGAAAAGCCAAAAAGTAGAAAGCGAAACCCAATGAACGTAAGAAACTGTACACAATTGGAACAACATTTAGATGCGGTGAGTCGCACAATATCCTAAGTTGTTACCGTTGTAATACTGCACGATTAAATGATAATCATACCACTTGTTTTGTTAGTTTTGATTAGTTTCTCCTTATAATTAGCTCTTTCTTGGGAAACAACAGGAATGTTCTTCCAATTGTGAATGCGGAATGACATGATTTAAGTCTCCGAGAAGCGACTACCAGGCATTCACAGCTTCTCGTCTTTTTTGCACTATTCTCAATCAACAGTATTTTCAGATTTAAAGATATTCAAATTGAAAAAATTATCTTTTTGTATACTGCAAAGAAGGTAAATTCAAAGAGTTGTTTTGGTAAATTGTTTACTATATATCTTTAATAGGTAAAATAATATTCCGAATTAAAAAATGTTTTAAGACTATATATTTTCATTAAACTTTAATTTATTCAATTTGAATCAAGTCAAAATTTAATTTAAAATCTGTATGAAGGAAGGGGAAAATTTATTTTTTATATATTTTTTAAAATACAATTATTCAAAAATACATTTCTATTTAAAGGTTTTAATGAAATAATACACCTTGAAATATACAATAAATTACGATTCACTATTTTACTTAACAAAAGGATTTTCTTTTGTTAATAATAAATAATTACTTCAGCTATGAACTATTAAAATTTTAGAAGATTATCAAACTACAGGTGAATTTTGTTTCAAATTTGACAAAGAATAGTGCAATAGGGCTCAACGTCAATATCTTGTGTGACTCATATGATCGTTATATTTTTCGAAATTGCTTAATGAAAAATTAAATCTTTTTAAGGAAGAATTAAAGAGGGATTTTTTAAATATATCGAACATATGATACACCAATAAATTATTCAAGCTGTGCTTAACCGAATCCAACAGGTAAATTTTAGGTGCTTGTTGTTCCTATTTTTTCTTTTCATTAAATATCATAGATGCATCTAGTTAGCCATTTTATCATTATCGGTATGTTGATGTCGAGAATTTGTTGTATCATTGTTAGCTTACACCGCCATTGATTCCTAGTTATTTTTCTCGTCACTTCATTCCTTGACATGCTTTCGCTGCTAGATCGAAAAATTTTATCTTACTGCTATCGTAATCAGAACTGGATTCAATAATTTTTCATATTTTCAATGAAAAATAATATATTTATTATTTTGTTTGGATTTACAATGTGGGTAAGAAAATTATTCAATTTTCTTTTGGACTTGAGAAGATCCGAAGTTTGCATACAGTTCCGATTACAATTGTAAATGATTCTGCCATGAAATTTTCATCCATATCATCACATTCAATCATATGTTTCATAGAGTTTCATAAAAACTAAAAGTGAATCGCAGGATGGAAAAGTTAGTTCGTAAGTTTTTTAGGCGTCCCTGCAAAGGAAAAGTGAATTTTATAATCACATATTATCTTTCCAGCAAATATTAAGAAGCACTTTAGTGTCCAATTAGAAATTATTTTTCCCTTTTGGAGTGCTGTAAAGTTTGAATAGATATGTTTTTAATAACATGAGTAGTAATACTATTTCTAGTTAAATCTATATTTTTCGGAAAAAAAATCAAGATGTTCCATTTCAGAGCTGAGAATTTTGTGAGCCTCACGTCATTGTCTTTTTTAACTTTGAAAAGTTGTTTCTGATCTTTTTTTTTAATTTTAATTTTTTTATTATTATTTTAAAAAATGCGAAAACAAAACGAAATTATATGGAATTACAAAATTAAAAAATTATGTATATATATTTTTTTTGAAAATCAAAAATATTTTTGATTTTTTTTTCAAGTTTAACTCTTTTTTTCTTTTTTTTTTAACTAAAAAAAGCCTTGTGCAATTTACATGTAATGTACATAATATAATAAGTATAAATACTATTTGTACATTAAAAATGCGCAATTAATGAAATTAAAAAATTTCATCTTCGAAAATTTTCAAAAAATTCTGAAATCAACAAAAAATTTTTTTTGAATTTCCGTTTTTAGAATATTGTTTATTATCAAAAAATATACGTGCAAAAAATTTTCCGAATTTTTTTCGCGCATAGAGAAAATTTTTTTGAATACCAAGCTACTTAAAATTCAATTTTTCAAAAACAACAAAAAACGACATTTTGCTATTCAAGGATCTGAAAGTAAGCATCTCAAGCTTTATTTTTAGTTTTCAAAAAAAAAAAAAAAAAAGGAGAAAAAGGGTCGAACTTTAAAAGAAAACTCAAAAATATTTTTAATTTTCAAAAATGATGGCTAAATTTTGAATTTTCCAAAAATTTTTTTATTTCATTCGAAATATTGGGAAAAAATATATTAAAATGTGGGTTGAAATTTTTTATATGCCATACACAAAAAGATATTTATATCCGAAATAGAGGCTCTTTACGCAAAGTACAAAAATTTCACTCCCTCTGCCTGGACGAGTTTTTGACCAAACTGATCAATCTCTTTTTTTTGAAGTGCCATCTAATAGGACTAAACTTTTTGTAAATTTGAGCCCGATCGGATAAATTCATTTTTTGGGGTGGGTACACTTGAGAAATAATGCCCCATATATATAGTATAATATACAAAACTATAAAATTACAAATCGACTGACAAATTTTTTTTTAAATCATTCCTTTTTTCTAATTTAAAATAAGTGTGGAAAAAAATTGCGGTGACCTTTCGCAAGTAAAATTTGAGGAGAATGTAAATTTACTAGCTCCTCACTTTTAATTTGTTTCCCCAATGAAACATTATATAAACCTAACAGAAAAGTGATTGAGAATTGAAAAAAGTATGCTGATAATTTCAACTATTTTATATTGTTTGCAACTGAAAATTTTCGCAAAACTCATAATAATCGTGATTTATAATAATTTTGATTAAAAATTGAAGAAAAAAATATAATGAATTGAGGTCCAAATGATTCGAAGTTCCACTATGGAGTTGTTTCACCTCTGAATTAGTTTCTTGCAGCTTCTTTTTTATACAATAGCTCAAAAAATAAAAATATTGTTAGTTATTTAAGGTATTTTCTGTATAATTATTAACAATTTTTCTGTAACTTTTCAGTTAAATTGGAGCAGTGAAGTACGGTAAGCCGCCAATATGCGCCAGCGTAGCAGGATGATCAGAGGAATATTGCGTCGCTCTACTTCGTGAAAGCTGCGTTAATAAAATATTAAAAGCTCTGGCCATAAAGTGAAAAAATCAAGTTTAATAAAACCGTGCGACTTCTACAATCGGGAGAGAAAAATTGGCGCGCACTATCCAATAAACAATCCAGCAGTGTTTACACGGTTTTTGTGAATTTGATTTTTTCTCTGAGTTATAGACACTCTATAATATTGCTAAGATAGAGAAGGTGTAACATGCAATATCCCAAGTTAGCCTGATCGATCTTCTTGGAATGCTAGAAATTTAAGTTCTTCACAAAAAAAATTTTTTAGAAGTTGACGTATCAGAAACCACCACGAAGTAGAAAATAAATTGTGACTCGACCCTGCACAATGCCATGCAAGTTTTTCACTCGGCTTCAGAATTGTAATTTTAATACGATTTTTTAATACTTACAACTTTTATACAGTTGTTATGTAAAGTGGATGATTCGACGAACGTGAATGTTTACCTTTTAAATTATTTAGTCCTTGTTTTCTAAATATTGAAAGATATCTGTTTTTAACGACAAACTTGTTGTTTGTCAAACAAAAAAAATTATAGGAGGTTCTTGGGACAACGCACAAAATGTATTAAATGTGTAATTAAAGGAGCGGAAAGGTCACTTACGGTTGACAATGAATCGATATATGACGGTGTCACAGCAATCCTGTCACGTATGTTTTGTAAAAGTATTTTCGTAATCCTTGTGTTCCACCTGGAATTTTTATGCTCTTTTTTTCGATTTTAAGCATCCCAAATGCGTTTTAATTACTGCCATGTATTAATTAAGAGCTGCGCTAACTTGGGATGGCGTATTATGAGATAGCTTTTAAAGAATGTTAAAGATGCAATGCTCCCACGGGAGAATAATAATATTGAAGAAAAGATATTAAAAGCTGTAATGAACGAAAAGAATTTCCCTTCTATACAATTCCGAGTAAAATAATAATTATTCAAGAGCGGTACAGATATTATTTAATTCTTTAGATATCTCAAGTGCCCTACTTCTCGTTAGACGAGTGCATGATGCGCGATTTAAAAAGTGAGAAGTCAAAGTAAACTGCGTAGACATGACCCTTCTGATAAGAATCTGGCACAGAATGTAGCATACTTGCTATACTCATTTTCTTATTGTTACTTTTTTAATATTTATCAGAGTCAGACCCTCTTTTAGGAAATAAGATCAAACTTAAGATTTCAAAACTGCCCTGCCATCTTCGTCTGGAGAGCTTTTAACGCTATCACGCTTTCTTTAGTGTTCCGTCTCTTTTAATCTCCTAAGGTGAATGCGACTCCAGCTTTTTGTAAACTGCTTTTTCAAAATTACGCAAAAAATGCGCCTCGATTCGGAATATAAGGCTTTAGGATACGTTTAAGATTTCTGAAGGCACTCGTGCACAAAATAATCATTGAAGTATCTACGTCTCGCGTTTTCTTCTTTTTTTTTTTTTTTACAATTTTACAACCCTGGCTACATGTTTTTTTATTGTAAGAGTCGCATCGCTTAACTTACAAGGTAAATTGATATATTATTGCTCTGTGTTTCTTTTTATATATATGAGATAATAAGAACACGAATTAAGTTATAATGAAGCGAAAACGATTATTATAAATAATATATAATTCTTCTGAAAGTAACAAATGGTTCTTTTCGTTTTGAGAATTGCCTTCCTCAAATATCAAGAAGAACAAGAAAAAACATTTCATCAGTATCTATACAAATAATATTACAGTGATTTTCAGTTTTCAATATTAACTTCCGTCTTATTTCTAAAATAGTTTCTTAGAAAGTAATTTATTTATTCAAAGGATATTTCATACTTAAGCTATTATTATTTTCTCGACAATGTTGAATAATAATTCTAAATCTGAAATCACAAGAGAAACAAAAAATTCATCTCGGTGTGATGGATATCTACTATCTAATCATAACATTTCTCCTATGAAGCCATGGCATTCATAACAGTTAAAAAGTGATATATATATATATATATATATATATATATATATATATATATGTGCGTAACAGATAAATAAACTTTCTGCTTCCAATTAATGTGAAACATAAAATACTGGAAACTATCACTAGGCAAAAATCAAACTCATGTCATGATTCTAAATTTAGCAGTATTCAAGTTCATTGACAGATTTAATTTCTTTTTTAGTCGATATAAAAAGAAAAGGACGCCATAGACAATACAAGTAAACGAAATTTATTTTAAAAACTAGAGACGCAAATAATCTTTAATCAAGGCTATTGATAAAATTTATTTATTTATAACTAGTTATATCTCTGTCAATGAACTTAAAATTAGATAATTTATTCTACTGCATGGAGTGTATTCATGAATGTAGCGTTGATCTGTTGCCATTCATTTTTATGGACCATTTAAATTGATTTACATGGAAATCACTTCATTCAGGGTAAAATCATTTTTCCATAGAATTGATCTGAATTGGGTAAAGTTAAAGTATTGTAGAGTATTGTAGGGTATCCGTTGTAAGGATGTGCAATTTTATAAGCGTAGAACTATATTGGTTTACAGGTTTACATTAACAATTAACACTCCATCAAGATGTGAAACAAATAACAAATAATGTTAATCAAAAAGGTTCTCTGTTCGAAGCAGCTGATATTCACAATAAATTATTATTGAATTACTGTAGGAGACGTATTTGTTGTGGGCAATGTGAGATGCGGCTTAATCTATAAAGGTATTCCCTTTTTTGTATATTGTAATACCCTTATTTTTTTAGATTTCACGTTATAAGAGCGTGTGCGTCTTCGCTTTTAAGTACCTAAATCATGTTAATAAAGCGATGGTTCGCAAAAGAAAAATTGTTTGGATCAATAAAATTGAGAGGAACAAAATAGAGGGTGTAGTTAATGGAGAAAACTGATTAGTTAAATATAATCTAGGAATGTATTTTATATACTACTTATTTATTTTTTGTTTATTAACTTTTGTAAATTATTCCTCTTTTTGTGTAGGAGAAATTTTTGTCTGCATCCAGTTGAATGATTAATTTTTTAGTGAGAAGTTTGGTAGTCTAAAGATTATTAAGTTGATTTGTTTTGAATAACCGATAGTGTTGAGTAAGGTGAGGGCCACATTATTCGTAAATTGAGTTTATCAAGGGGTCGATGATTTCTGTTCATAATCACTGGGGAGCCTTCTTAGAAGTGAAAAAATATAATTAGGCATCATTTCTCCCCTTCTCAATTCAATTTTTTAAAAGTTTTTTCATTAACATAAAAATGTTTCTACAGTAGCTACTCGATAAGTGTCCGCTTTTATTTTCAGAAGTGATAAAAAAACTGAAATCTCGGTTTACCAAGGTTTTCGGGGGTTGCCTGAATGACCTGATAAGCCGAGATCTCTCTAAACGTAAACAAGTCAGGGCCGTATGAACTATTTCTGTTTGATTTTTGTCACGAGTGAAAAATA
>JBAGKK010000353.1:92429-107937 GCA_037177015.1 Euceroptres primus | reverse complement strand
GAACTGATCATTTTGTAGAGGATGATAATAAGTATTTATTAAATTTAAAAAAAAATCAGTAAGAGTTTCTAATTTAAAGTTATATTACTGGGACTTCAAGTTTGCCTTCAATTTGACAATTACCCATATAATAATATAATTCATACGCCCCTGTGCTCCTATGTTTAGCGGGAAATTTCAAATTTCATTTTTGTATTGCTCTTTACCACAATCATATTTAATTGATTAATTTAATCAGCTTTATTTTTTTACAAACTACACCTACAAGTGCAATTAATAAATTACAGATTTAAAATATTTAATTAAAATGTTTAATTACTTTATTATTTTTTTAAGCTACACCTTCAAGTACCATTAAGAAATTACATAATTAAAACTAATATTTATTTATGAACAGAAAATTATCCATAATTTATTTAAACGTATAAATTAGTTTTAATTCTGTAATTTCTCAATGGTACCTGTAGGTGTAGCTTTAAAAAATAATAAAGCTGATTAATCTAAATTATTAAATACGATTGTAGTAAGGGACATTTTACCTGTAAATAAATAGAGCAGTTCTTTTTGAAAATCTTTATGAATTTTTAATACAGTTTTCAAATTCCTTTTTCTTTTTATTTTTTTTATTAAATAAAAAATAGTTCATTTTTGAAAAAAGGACCAAAGTAACAAAAAGGTACCATATGATAATAATATAATATTTTTGATAGTATGTACTGGAAATCGAATCTTGTGGTCTCCACATTTTTTTTTTTAACTTTCAATGCAATTTTCAACTTCTTTTTTTTTGAAGACCTAATAAATAGGTAATTTTTGAAAATAGTACGAAAGATATTATAATAATATAATATCTTTGATAGTATCGGAAATCAAGGCTTGTAGTCTCCACATTTTTATTGCCAGTATTATACTGCGTCGATGAACGCTCGTGTTGGCGATAGTAAGCAGTTGATAAAATAATGTGCACATATATTTAAAAAAAAAATGAAACCGATAACGAATCGTAGTTTGTTTTAGTTTACAGTCGGACATCTCGGTAGTCGGTAGATTTATCATGGGGAGTTTGCATCATTTTGTTCTTCAAAATGTCCGATTTGTTTCCGGTATTGGTAAAAATAATTTTTTAAATTTTGTGAAAATAATTTCTCGTCGAATAAGCCTACTTTTATAGTGAATAACTCCTTGATTGTAGTGACTGTACAGTGTATAAATATTTATGCAAACAAAACAGAGGTGTCTGTCGGAAAAGAAGTAATCATCGAGCCAGTCAAGTTTAAGTAAAATAACCAATTGTTGTGAATGAAAATATTTTACATTAATAAATATAAATTTTTTAAAAATTATTTTAAAATACAAAAATTAATAATCCTAAAATAATCTTTTGAGTCTACTTGAAAAGAATATTGAATCTAAAAAGAGATTTTATTAAATTAAATTAAATTAATTATGTAAATTAGTGATGACTTACTTATAAATTAATAATTCGAATCGATTTTCCATACTAGATAGCCATTCTTCGTTATTTCTTTTATGGTTGCCTGGTATGGAAAATCCATTCCAATTATTAGTCTATGAGTAAGTTCGCTTTAATAAAGAATTTGTGGCATCGCACTCTGGTACTTGCCCTTATATTAATTACAATAGATTACATTTTATCACTTTTTTGAACGCAAAAATATAGCACAATCAAATGCTTATAAAAAGTGGATATAGGAAAACTAGGTGTTTTTTCGTTTATGAATTTTAATGTAATTTTTAGAAAACATTGTAAATCGAGTGAATTCAATTAATCCAAATACTAAATGCGGCACAAATAATGAATTCCTGTGAGCAGGAAAAATTGTGTTTATTGTGAAATTGAACTGATAAGATAAATGCTATTAATTATTACGTATTGTATTTTTTCCACCAAATTCATCTTGGCTTAAGTCTAGTTCAGCAGCAAATAATATTCACTTTGGTAAGAAAAAAGTTCTTTACATTTTCGGATTATTGACAATTAATTAATTAATTAAATAATTTTAACGTTAATTAAAAATAAATTATTAAATATCCACATAGTATACAATATAATAAAAACATAATTACTTATATATCTAATAATAAGTTAATATAAAAACTAATAAAATATTTAAAATATCATTTTTCCTACTCTCTAAATCTGAATTAGTGAAAAGTGAGCTACTAATTTACTTTAGTGAAAATTTCTACTAATTATTAGTAATTTTTTACTAAAAATTTAGTAAAAGTTTGAAAATTACTAAAAGAAATAGTGAAATACAACTAATAATTAGTAGAAATTTTCACTAAAGTAAATTAGTGGCTCACTTTTCACTAATTCAGATTTAGAGAGTAATAATACAGTTTTTTCTAACTCTAATTTTATTAAATTTAGAATGAATTGTGGAACTTAGACTCTTTTATCTTAAATTTTTTTTCTTATCTCGTTTGCTTTTTTGCTTATTTCAAAGTTCTTAGTATCTTAGTCATCATGAAAATTCATTATTTTACATATTTTTGAAATCTTTGACTGCATTCTGTGTTATTAAAGGATTCATACATTTATATGTATAACTTTAGTGTAATTAAAAACATAAAAATGTACAAATAAAAATTTAACTAAATATAAAAATTTCGACCAATTAAATTTCGTCTATGAAAAAAATTGCCTTTTCTAATCAGGATGAGGATATAATTTTTTTTTTTTTGTCAATATTATAATATTCCGCCAAGAGGGACTATTTTTAAAATACAGCGGTATGAATATTTTTTTTATGAATATTTTTTCAGAATAAAATGGAGAGTTATACGTCGAGTGATTCGGACTCAGATTCTGGAAACAAAACTTTGGATCTCTCTTATCTGATGCTGGATACAAAAGTATTGAATGAACACTTTCTTTGCACAAACTCTCCAGAAAATGTTGAGACAATGCTTCTTTATCAAAATCGTTTGAGCACAATTCCTTACAGCATTGTCAAATTTATTAATCTGACAACTTTAGACGTATCAAATTGTGGTTTGAATCAGTTACCAGATTTTCTTGGAGATCTTTCGATCACTTGTCTCGTTGCTAAAAATAATAATCTAACCAGTGATTCGTTACCAAAGGGCTTTGAAAATTTGTCAGGCTTAAGGGAATTAAATCTCAGTGGGAATAGACTCACAGAATTTCCAGAACAAGTTCTTGATCTCATGGAATTAAAATATTTATACTTGGGTGGAAACTCTATTTCCGGAATTACTAAGGACGTCTGGAAGCTACAACGGTAAGGATTGTAAATTTTATCAGTAAATTTACCTTAATTTCTTTTATGGTAGGAACTTTTTTTGAAATTTTTTAGAAAAACTGAAACTGAATTGCTACTATTAGATATTGTTTTGGAAAAATTAAGTATCAACAAATTTTTTAATTGTTTATTTATTGTCTTATGATTTTTTGTTTTATAATTGAAATCAATGCTTAAGAGACTTTAGATAAAGAAATGTGATTTCAAATGCAGGGAATATTTCCTTGATACAAAGAAATGTGCATCGGCTGAAGTCAAAGTTTTTTATCGAAAAGTGCGATTCATTTTATATTTATTAGAGGTGTGCAGTTTATCAGTTCGTATTTTCAGTGCAAATTAATTTATTTCTTATTAAATTAAATTCGACTTTTTCTTTCTCTAACAGTTTTCTTACATTGAGAAAAAAATTTGCCAGAGAATCAAAGAAATCTATTTCTTAGGTTCCTCTTCTTCTATTTTTCCTGAGGATCATTTAGAAATAAATTCATTGGTTGATTTTTTGACTCAAAGAAATAATTTCTTCTACGATATTTCTTTGATACAAGTAAATAACACTTTGCAGAATGTGGTTATTTAGTTTAAAAAAATATTTTTTAAATATACATATAAATAATTTATATCCATATCTCAGGAACTTTTCATTATTGTGTCCCTCAAAGATATCTAGATAATTTTAATAAATATCAAATTAATTTTTGTTTCAAGGTATGTATTATAGTGTAAACTATACTACACAAATGGTTTTAAATAGATTTATTCTTAATAGGTCAAAAGTAATTGAAGTTTGAATGTTCGATTTTTAATGAAGTCAGCTTGTCCCAATCCACATTTTCAGATGCTTTTTATGCTTAAACTCTATGACGAAATAAGATAAGGCTATAAAACAAAATATCTATTTAGAGCTAATTAAAGCAGAATCATGTTTATTCATGAGAATCTGCATTTTGTTCAATAATACGAACCAAGTCACAGGCTTCAAAAGTATGTACCTTGAATTTTGACATTTCGACCGTAACGCTAATATTTGCAGACTTTTTGTAAATAAGCCAGCTCGCACGCTATGAAAACTTATTGAAACTCAAAATTTGAGTAATAATAGAGGGTAAGGGCCAATCTAAACCATTGTACTCATTTTCTTATGAGAGGAATCAAAATTAAAAAAAAAATCGTGTGTGTACAAAATTTAAAAACGCTCGTAACACTCATGATACTCTTTGAAATATAATTAAAAGTTTTGAAGAAGTTTATAAATTTATAAACTTATATTTATATAGTTTATAAATTTATAATTTATAAACAACCTTCTCACGGTTGTTCTTCAGCTTTCTGTGATTGTGCTTAAGGAACAAATACTTAATTTCTAACTTATAGCAGAAAATTAAAAATTGTTACGGTCGACTGTAACGGTTAAATTAAAAAATTAAAATTTGTTCAAAGTGAAATTACTGATTAACATGTCTCAAGTGACGTCACACGAGGAAACTCATATTTTTGGTTACTTCAAAGATAATTTTTAGCGTCTATTTTTAACTAATTTTTAATTGTACACTCTATAAGTACTACTTCGTACTTATAGAAATTTTGTCCGTAACTTTATTTCCAATGAAAAGTGAAAGGTTTCTGAGATATGCCCATATATTTAACAAATATTTTTTTAAACTAAATCATCACGTTCTGCAAAGTGTTTTTTTGTATTTACTTGTATCAAAGAAATATCGTAGAAGAAATTATTTCTTTGAATCAAAAATTCAACCAATGAATTTATTTTTAAATGATCCTTAGAAGAAATAAAAAGAAGAGGAACCAAAGAAATAGATTTCTTTGGTTATTTGGCAAATTTTTTTCTCAGTGTAAAAAAACTGTTAGAGAAAGAAAAAGGCGAATTTATTTTAATAAGAAAATTAATTTTTAGATTGCAAGTACTATCTATGGGAGGCAATAGGTTGGCAGAAGTCCCATCTACTTTGGGCAGGTGTACTGCTTTGCAAGCTCTAGTTCTTTGTGATAATATGCTCGAAAGTCTTCCCAGTTCTATAGCAAATTTGAAGAATTTGAAATCGTTATTGCTTCACAAAAACAGATTGAGGACACTTCCAACTGAAATTATTACTCTTAAGTGTCTTACCGAGGTAGTTAATTTATATTTACAAAAAATTCTCTGCTTGAAAAATTTTTAATAAAAATTAATAATTTTTGGATTAAATAATTAATTGATATATTTATGTATAGCTTTCTCTACGAGATAACCCATTGGTTGTGCGATTTGTGTCTGATATGACACACGATCCACCTTCATTATTAGAACTTGCAGCAAGAGTTGTCAAGACCAATGAGATTGCTTATGATGGAGGAAATATACCAAGAAATTTAATCGAATATTTAAACAGTGGTCATCGATGTGTCAACGTTAACTGTCAAGGTAAATATAAACAATAATAATTCCTTTACTTTATAATAAATTTTTATAATAAATTAATAATAATATTAATAATAATATTTGGATGTTGATGGTGAAATTGGCTTTATAGGGTCACAAAAAATTGAAATCAATTTGTCATTGAATCAGACGTTTCGGCCTCGATTGTGAGCCCTCATCAGTGATTTATTTATTTCTGAAATAATAGTACAAAAAAGTAAATTGTTTATTCGTGGAAAGATATAACTTTGTAGTAAGAAGAAATTAATTTTTTGTTGGAAATGTAAATAAAGATATTATTATTATATTATTAATTTTTTCTTAATACAAAGTTATATCTTTCCACAAATCAACAATTTACTTTTTTGTACTAATATTTCAGAAATAAATCACTGATGAGGGCCCACAATCGAGGCCAAAACGTCTGATTGAATGACAAATTGATTTCAATTTTTTGTGACCCTAAAGCCAATTTCACCATCAATATCCAAATATTATTTTAACGGAGCGTCGATATAACTCCATCCTTAAACTTTATTAATAATAATTTTTATAATAAATAAATTTTTATTTTCCTCAGGAATATTTTTCGATAATAGAGTGGAGCACGTGAAATTTGTTGATTTCTGTGGCAAATATCGTTTGCCCTTACTACAATATCTCTGCAGCAGTAAATGTATTGGGCCTCGTGATGGTGAAGAAGAAATGGTCAGCGGTGCCATGATCAGAAAAGTTCTTCTTGGTTGAAGAATCAGAAAAAAAAATTTTCAAGATTTTTTAAGATTCAAAAAATCAATCTCAAATTCTGGCTAAACATTTTCGAAATGAAGTTAATAGGTCTGTCATGGGATTTTTAAAAAATGGTAAAATTAGGCGAAAAACAATTTTTCAATGCTCATCGGAAAAAGTGTTATGAAGTATTCATTCAGATTTCAAGAATGGAATTAATTTATGAGCACAAAAAAATTCGATTCTCTAAATCTAAAATTCTATGAGTATTTTGAAAAAAATATATTCCTCTAGTTATATAATTTTTAAAAAATACTGTATTTTGTTATTGAATTAGGTTTTAAAAAACGTGATTTTTTGCACGGCTGTGTATTTAGTAACTATGTATATTTTAGTACAATTTGATGAAAATAAAAACAAAAATAAAATATTATTTTAGAAATCCTCTGAAGGTTGAACTGCCTACTAGTTTTCTTTTTATGCTAATTAATGAGATTGTGAATGAATATTTTTAATTTGTCTGATATTACAACAAAATAACAATGACAAATGTATTAAAAATTAAGGTTGTAAAATTTCAAAGTAAAAATATTGTGCCTACTATACATTTTTATTCCGTTAAAAAAATGTACATTTTTTATAAACTTTTGGATTATATTCTACTTTTGATATTAATTGTTAGGATTTAAATATTGCTTTCTATACATTGACAATATTTTTCTTTGGAATCAAAAATTAGAATATTGTACTATTTTCTGTGTATTTGTTAATTGGATGGAGAGAGACGCAGTTTGAATAACGTTATTGTTAATATTTTATTGTTAAATAAACCACAAAAATGTACAGTAATAATAGTATTATATAGCAACTCCATAACGGAGGCAATCGATTCTCGCGTTAACACATTCAATAGTATGCTACAAATATTGTATGAACTATGTGTGATTTGAGTCGAGAAAAAACTGAAATCAAATAAAAAAAGAAAGAAAACAGATGGTAGGTATTTATAATTATTTATATTTATAGAATGACAGTTATAATCATAATGATTCGTCGTAATGATAATAATAGTAATCATAATTAATAATATTCGCTACAATTATCGCATAGTGTAATTATATAATTATACATACATATATATTATACATACATATTATGTATCCATATATGTATAAATATATTATATACATATATATGTATGTATATGCTCTTTAGGTATTTCCCCTTTCTTATTCCTTTTTTCCAGAGCTTCTGCGAAAATTCGACAAATTTTTCCCTCTTTCTCTCCACGAGTATTCGCTAATATCTCTTCCATCTCTCTCATTCATTTATTCACACATTTTTCACACACAATTATCTCATAGGCTTCTTTTTTTTCGTAGCGGCTATCACTACAAAATATGAGTGTCCTGTGTTGTTATCATTTTCACTCGTCACTAGGTATTAAACAATTTATCTAATATCATACAATCATGAGTAAGATTTTCCCAAGATTCACTCCGACTTGGATTCTTTCTCGGCCGTTTTACAATCGTCGTTCATTATTCCTCGATCCTCCCATTTCTCTTTGTGAATATTTATCGGTCTTCTGCCCTCTTCTTTCGCTTAAGGTTTTCTTTTTTTTTTAATTATATAATGCGTAAAAGATTGGGTGCCATTTCGACCAAGGATTTAGTGAGTTATTTTTTGCCTCTTCCCTTGTCTGCACTTAGATTTAGAAGCGACGAATTAAAAAATAAATTCGAATTTTTGCGACTTTTGAAAAAAATCTAGCAATAGGCTCGCAAAATTGTCAAGTACTTTTTGCGGTTTCAAATTGCTTGTAAACATTAATGCAAACTTTTTCGGAACTTCTAGAAACCGAAATCACGACTTTCGGAATTTGAATTTGCCGCCTCACATTGCGCATGCTCCGTAGATTTCAACACCTTCGAATTTCAAATATTAAAATATCCCTTTCTAATTAGCTTTTCTGATATTCGTTTCATTTCAATAAATCGAATAGAAAATTTTCCTTTTTTTGTTTTTTCTATCAAAGTCGATATTTTAATCGATCCTTAAGTATTTTTTAAAAATTTCCACTCATTCTTTCATCAAGAAAATTTTCAAAAGTCGAAAAAATTTGATTGTGGTACCATTTTTTTGTAATTCGTCTTTTTTTAAATGATAGAGGTACCTGTATTTAAGAGGCATTTGCGAATTTTAATCTTTACCTACGTTTGGTACTTATCGCAAAGACTTTTTTTCTATATGTTATCCGTCGCGTAATATTGCTTCTTTCAAAAAGTGGTGGATAACCAAACGATCTTAACGACACAAAGTTCGTTTGATTTACTCTTCAACAGAGTGTTTGAACACTCATGTGCTTCTGAAGAGGATGCCCGCAAAATTTTTTTTTCCAGTGCAGATGGTTTCAAACAATTTTTGTACTTGTTTGCTTTCTTTTCAATATGATCTGTTTGCTCTGTAAATGTCTTTGGACAATTTAGTGGAAAAATTGTTTTTGAGATTCAAAAATTTTTAATTAAAATCAGATACTGGAATCGATAATTTAATTTAGTCTAGATGAGTTAAATTATACTTAAGTGAAGTTTTAGATACACAGATTTTTTATTTAATTAAAAATTCTGTGTTTCTATTTTTCACAATTTCTAGATAAGTGTAAAATTATTGCAAAAATTCACCGAATTAAGCAACACATTTTTGAAAAAATTAATATTCAGATTTCCTAAAGATATTTTCAAATAAAAATTTATTATAAAAAGTTACTAACTTATAAGCAGATAATTTCCTGTTTTAATTTTAGGAAAACTAAATTAATTAAATTGAATTAGTTGAGAAAAATTATATAATAACAATCATCAGTAAATAATTAAAAATATTCGCACATATTACTCCTTCTGATAGGCAACCCTTTGCACCCAACAGAACAGAAAATGTAATTTTGTAATAAAAAATACATTAAATATTAACAAAATACTATTTTTTTAAAACTATCATTAGCGCAATTTCTATTAAAGATTAATATAACACTACGAAGCTCTGGTGAAATAAATTCAGAATTCTTTTGATCTATTTTCGTTAAATTACTATTAAATCTTGCAATTGGAATTTCGCGCCATATTTTTGTCAAAAAAGTGACGTCACCAGCTAGTAACTCTCTAAAATAATAGGAATTTAATATTTAATAGATGTAAACAAAATTTAAAAATTGTTTATATTCAAATTTTTTTAAATGAACGAAATGTGACTTTTTTAGGATTTGGTAAAATTAACATCAATTTTTAAAAAAGTATTTAAAAATGTTACGCGTGTTGTAATTTATATGTTAAAATTTTTATGTTACACGTGATATTTCTGTCGTTTGAATTGGAACACATCATTTCTTTCTACCTGAAAAAGTTCATTGGTTTGAAAATATCTAAAAATGTAAAAAAAAATCAATAAAATTACAAATATAAAATTTTTTTTCAGATGAAACGAAATGATGGCGCGTTTTTTAATTTAAAACGAAATGAAAATCTTTTAAATTATTATTTTAATTATTTTTTCTTAAATTTCAAGTTTTTTAAAATTAATGTTTTTGTTTTTTTTTAATTTCACATTTAAAAGAATTTTATATAGAATTCTTGCATTCATTCAATAAATTAAAAAAATTTCAGACTAAAATTTTTTCAAAAAATAGTGTAAAAATGCCTAAGCAATTTATTATTTATCAACGATAAGAAAATTTTGACATTTTATTGACATACCTAGTTTTATTCCGCTTATTTTAGAAATTATGTCGCCTAATTTACATTGCAAGATTTTATATTTCCATTCTAAAAATTACGAGCAGTGCTTTTTAAAAAACTCTATTAAATGGTATATTTTTGGCTTCTTAAATATACAATAGATTTCCAAATTTCGAAAAAGACTTCATCACATCAGAAGCTTTAAAAATAAATTTCCCTTCAGGGCATGATGAATTTTTAACTACCTATTTTCCGAGTTTAATAATTTCGACAATACTTTTGCTGATTTTAGTTTATTATTAAATTTAGCTCCTTATTTATCATTAGATGAAAAATACTCATCGATTCCAGTTTCTGATAAATCCTTGCCCTCTGAGAGCGAAGGGCAAATCACTTTGTTTGTTCAATGAAAACAAAGTAAATTTGTTTTGTTCTTTTTACTACCTGCATTCCTCTTCGATGTCGCTTAAACATTATTGCTTCACGTTTCTTACGATACAGCTGCCATCGGCGTTGCCTACTTACATTGTTTATTAGTCTACATTATTTAACGTGCTTGTTTATTTTTTTGCCATCGTTTAGCCTATGTACACAGAATAAAACGACATTATATCGACAATGCGAGGAGCCCAGAATGGTACACGCGTGCCAATTTTTTTTCCCTCGCCAGTACTTGGTCGCTAAATTGCATAACATCGAATGAATCTTCATCTGTGCAACCTTTGGCATTCCTACGTTAAATTTACCGTAAAGTAATTACATCTAAGTTTCGAATTATCTTCCGACAGTACTTATTTTACGCATTTAGCAGTTTCGTATTTACAGGTGTTGTAAACTTTTTTTCAGTTTGCAGTTTCTCGAGGTTTATTCACTCTCTCAAATCTCCAGCTTCCTTTCGATTACTTTTCATAAAATTCTTCCAATTTTATTCGTAAAATAAAATTACGTGCTGATGCTTCCATCAACGAACTGAATATCACTTTTGAAATATCAGCAAAAATCAGATTCGTCAGAAATTAAAAATTCTTGGACATTTTTATTTCCCTTTGAATTTACGAGCAATAATCTAGATTAAAAAATATCCATAAACTATTTAATAAATCGAAATTTTATACATTTCGATGATATATGTATGTTTCATATTGTTTTACACACCTCAAGCCACACTTTTCACACCTCGGTACTTGGTACTAAAATCAGAAGTCAGCAGCAATCGAAAGTAAAACTCTTATTCTTAGGTAAGCATTTTTTTTTCTCTCGCAGTTTCGTGTGAAAATGAGAGAGACGTGTCTATACAAAAATGATTTCATAATGCTTAAACCTCTGTCACTACAGAGTCAGTAATTTTACTTTGTGTAAGATTATTAAAGTAAGTTACTTATTTGGAAAGATCTTGAAATTTAAAGCGCCCAAAATTGAGAATTTTGAAATTTAAAAGCGTTCAAAATTTTAGTAAAAGAACTCGACAGTTTTTCTCACCTTTTTGGGTTTAAGACGTGGCTCGAGAATATTCTTGACTCGCAACCATGGTAACGAGTTAGGACTCGAAATAATTCTTGGGCCTAGGTTTTTGCTTTAAACTACAGAACGAACGATACTCCATATTTCAAATTTCAATGTATATACATATGCACAGTCACGTAAGGGCACACATGTACATAATATGCGTAATTAATTAATATTAATTAATTATTATCCGCTTTATTATCATTAATTAATATTAATTAATGAACTGTAATTAATTTATTAATGATATAAACAATTATTACATTTATATTTCGCTAGGTTTTTAAGAAATAGAAAGCTAAATGACGTGGAGCGAAGGAGAGTCGGAGATCGTGATGGAGGCAATCAGAACCTCGAGTGAGGATATAGCATTTAAGAGTCACTGTTCTCTAATCGCATTTTCGTTTTCTTTACACAACAGCGGCGATTCTATCATTAATAATTACTATTATTAAAATTATCTGCATATATATATATATAAAGTATTTATATAGACTTTCGGTTTTTACACGGGCTCTTCCCCCCCTTCCCAAATATTGGTTTCTATGTAACCTGTAGTTATGCGGAATCCAAGCTTTTCTCAATTAAAGCAAGAAACGCCGATTGACTCGATCGAAATAAATTATCCTCTCGGTTTGTTCTGCGCTGCTCGTTGGTGACTGCCTTGAGCTGATTTTCAGTCAAGAGCAACATTCAAAGCTCATCACAGTCGCCAAAACTTATACGAGATATCACGCGTAAATATTTCTCTTAAATAAAGTACATAAGATTCATTCTAATTCAAGTGAATTCATTTATTATAGTTTATATAATTACGATAAATAATAATCAACATTCTATAATCGAGCTGTGTTTCAATCTTTTTTGTTTCGTTTTTCCAGACTTCTTCTCAGTTTACTGTTTTTTCGCTATCTGAAATTCAAAAGAATTTCCATGTTATAGAGCGCTTGTACAATCCGAATAATCAGTGTCATTTATTTTCTTGTTTGTAATAAGACGACGAGCTGGCTGCTTTGAATTACAAATCCGAATTGTCGCGATCAAAGTGTAAAATTAATTTCATGTATCACAAAGTCTCCAGGGAGTACGTTTAATTTCCGAGCCGCAGAAAAAGAGTGATTAATATTTGGAAGAAAATATAATATGTCCACCGTTAAAACACGCCGCGAAGCTTTAAGTGGATTCAAAGTTCCACGTGATCGGGGGAAGGATTAAATAATTTAGGCAGAACCTGTGTCCATAAAAATAACCGTTAAAATCTTAATGAATCTATCAACATGGATAAAAATCTAAAATGAATCCTAAGGTCTTTCCACCTCTCGAGCTTGACCCAGTGTGCTTCCCTTCTTTTTTCCCTTTTTAATCTTTACTTTATATTTGTAAACTCTGGCACTTTCCTCGCCCCTCCCCTGAAAAGGAACTAAATAAATTGCGCCTTCTTTTTCCCAAAATGATATGTAGACCGGGTATTTTTCGAGGCTGCGGAGCTAGTGGCTAATATACAGAAGACAATATTGTTCACGTCTGCAAGTCAGAGGTTCCAAAGGGAAAAAACCCGTAGTCTATGTACAAGATAAGGCATATACAAACAGACAAATCTTCGAGGTCAACCACTTCTGCGAAAGTCGTTCCCTATTTTGAACCTGCTGTTCGCATCAGAATTGTTCAAAGCTTTGCGTGCGCTCATTTTCAAAAGATTGCGTAGCGAAGTTGGCTTAAGGTAAATCGCTCCTCTAATACAAGTAGAAGTTCGTCGCATTGGGTGAAAAAAATTTGGGAAGCCTTATCTACAAAAAAGTTATAGTCTAACGAATCGACGTGATAATTACGGCGAATGTTTTGCAGGTTGTCTACCGAAACTGGAGAACAATTTTCTGTGAATTTTTCATCATTCTCTTCTGAAAGCGCTTAAATCTAAATTGAAAATTGAAAGTCTTGGAATTAACCAAAAAAAAAAAAAAAAGATTTTAAGCTATTATCAGTTAAAATTTCTTGAGAATTACAAATTTTCCAGGTGAGTAGACAATCTGTAACATAATAATAGATTCGACGAAACGTGAACGATGGATCATGGCTGTTTAGTAGTCATGTTTCGACGATAACTTGCAGACTATACAGGAATTTATATTTCCATTTTAGCTCATTACAAGACAAGTTTTTGGACAAGTCTGAAAAATTCATCGTTTCGAGTCCAAGCGAATAAAAATAAAAATAATAGTCTTCGACTTTTGTATTCGAGGTTCGTATTGATTTTCTCTGTCGTAGAATTTAGATGCAAAAAACGCAAGTGTTCAGTCTTTGCGAGCGAAGCGTCTTGCGAGTGAATTTAAATATCTGCTCACCAACCTACGAGCAGGATTCGTGCTTAGCGACGCATCAAACGACTATAGGGAGTAGATTACACAATTCTCGAATAGTTGTCGCTTTTTTAGCCGTTATCGTTAGAGACTTGAAATGAGTTTTTAGTTTTTCATATATACACTGAATTAAAACTACCGATAACGCAAGTTGACGTTGAGCTGACATGCGTGCGAAATGAGACGAGAGCGATAGCTTATTGGAAGGAATTTCGAGATGTGCAGGCGGGGCTCAAAGTCAATCGCGCCACATCGGAGTGGCGTTGAGTTTTAATTTACATCGGGAATCGGGACATCCTCCTCAGAAGGTGATGAGCTTATCGCCTTCTCAGGATTTGAAATTAAAGTGTATCTTTGCAACGCAACGTTAGAAAAGAAATTTAAGCCATGGTTGACTGGCTGGGATCTGTATTCTGTGTTATGGAAGGTGTATTGGTGTTGACGTTGTTATCACTAGAGTTACCGCTAGCCCCTGCGGCAGCACTCGTGGCTTCGGATTGATTTCCAGTGGTCTCCGAAGTTTGCATATACGAGGGTATCAGGGTGGCGTTGAGCTCCTTCTGAATTCCCAGTTCGTGTTCGGTAAAGTTGAAAAGGGGAGGAAGTTCTCGACTGTTGGGCAACCGGGTGTTCTGATCTCGCAGCTCGTCGAAGAAGGAATGCGCACAGGCTTGCAGAGGTGTCATTCGTAACGATGGCGTATACTCGAGGAGTCGAGCGACCAGCTCCATCGCTTCCGGTGGGGTACGTGCTCTGAAAACCTGCAAACGCACACAATCTGTTTAGATCAATTGGAAAACAACTTTCACTACAGTAAATTAGTTTCTAAACTGCTTGGTATGTCACCTCCGTCCCTCTTCCATTTGGCTGACAATTTTGTTAGCTACTCTTCATTAAAACTAGAGAAATAGAATTACCTTCGTAAAATTAATTCTTTTCTGAGTGTTTATTATACTTAGTGTAATTATGAAGACTTGTTAATATAATATAAAATTTTTTTAACCCTTTCCATCAGGTGGCCTCTCCCCACTCCATTTGTTTCGCACGCGATCGCGTTTTCCCCTTGCGGTGGCCTCCCGGCCGATTCGGGTTTTTCCTGAAGAAAAGGGTTAAAACATTATTTTTTAATTTTGTATTATTAGGATTGTTTTGTACAAAAACTTTGACATTATTCAAGAATTTATGGTTCACTTTTAAAAAAAGTCTAAATAATTATTTATAAATTTATATTACTAATTCCCCTGAACTTTATATTATAGTTTGGGAACTTGTTGCTTTTTTAAAACTTAGGTTTCCAAATTGTCTATTTCTTCTTAACGTTGCTTTTGCCTCTTTTATATTCGTACAATCAAATGTATTTTAAAAATTATCAGAAAACCACGTTCGAAAAATTTAAGAAATACAGTAGGACCTCGTTCGTGTCGCAGTCGCCTTCGTGTCGTGGTCACGTGACCCCTCAAAACCTCGCTCGTGTCG
>JBAGKK010000351.1:14617-34843 GCA_037177015.1 Euceroptres primus | reverse complement strand
TATATATAATTTTTTTACGATAGAGAAACGCGATCCCCCCAATTTTGTGTGGGTTTTTAAAAAAAAGAAATTGGGTATGTTTTATTTTAATTTTTTTTCAATATAAACCCGTGACCCCGGGACTTTGATATTAATATGGGATTTTATATGAGGAAACTTAATTTTTCGAAAAAATGGCAAAGATAACTACTTGTTATTGACTTTTTGCAAATTAAAGTTTAGTCGCTCATTAACAAATGTTCAACGAATAATTTACATCAAATAACCTTTAGTTTTAACCCTCCCCCCTCCCCCGTCTGTCCCCTTATATTGCGCCCGGAAAATGTCCCAAAAAATGGAATACCTACTATCTAAATCTGAATCAGTTAAAAATGACTGATTCAGAAGCAAAAAGTCAGTCACTGATTCATTCAGTGAAAATTTAACTCAAATTTCAGTCAAAATTCACTAGTTTTTCAGTGAAATCTCACTTTGAGGTTATGTTCCCGACTGAAAAATCATTTAATTTTTGGTTCCCTGAAATTTCAGTAACTTGTTTGACTGAAAATGAGTGAATTTTGAACTGAAGATCAGTTAACTTTCACTAATTTCTAAAGCAAGAAGTCAGTCATGGCTTAACAGACAATTAGTTAAATTTAACTGATTCTGATTTAGAGAGTATAGCAATTTTATGTAAAATTCATGCTAAAAATGCGAATTTTGGAAATTTTTCAACATGAATTATTTTTATTCGATAAGTGACAAAATCTCAAGAATGTCCTAACTAATTTTAAATTGTTTAAGCAATTTATCATAATTTATAGAGAAAATACAATTGTATTTTCTCTATAAATCATGATAAGCTAGTATCTTTTGTGATTGGTGTCACAGCAAGTAAATGTTGAGAATAATATTTTTTGTGTTAGACATTTTCCAATTGCTTAAACAATTTCCATTTGTTTTTTTTCGTAAAAGATCATGTAAAGTTAGTATTTTCTGAAATTAGTGACACACTTATGAGTGTTAGGAGTAATAGTTTTTGTTTCAGATATTTTGCAATTGTTTAAATAATTACTAATCATTCACTTTTAACTTTTCATCGGAAAGGTGAAGATAGTTTTAGTTTTTTCTAATCTCTTATACAATGTCGCTTATTATTAAGTATTTTCTTCTTTCAGAACTTATACTTCAATTGTTTAAACAACAACCAATAGTCATTCAATGTGTCATTTATTCCAGAAAAAAATAACTTTTCATGAGTTTTTGCAAAAAAATTTGAACAAATGAAAATTGTTCAAACATTTAAAAAATGTCTATAAAAAATGTTACGCTCAACATTCACTTGCTGTGTCATTAATCCCAAAAAATACTAACTTATCATGATTTATAGGGAAAATACAATTTTTTAAACAAACAAAATTCTTTAAGCAATTTAAAATTAGTTAGGAAATACTTTAAATTTTATCATTTATCGAATAAAAATAATTCATGTTGAGAAAATTCCAAAATTCGCATTTTTATCATGAATTTTACATAAAATTCTATATTCCATTTCTTGGGGCATTTTCCGGACACAATATACAGTGATTGGAGAGGTCAAAATTGAAGGTTATTGGGTGGAAATTATTTTCTGAACATTCCTTAAGAAGTGGCTAACCTTTATTTTGCAAAAAGTTAATAAGAAGTAATTATGTTTAACAGTTTTTCGAAAAATGATCTTTCCTTATGTAAAACCCCATGTTAATTTCAAATGCCCGGGGGGAAGAGTTAATATTGCAAAAAAATCAATGAAAAATGCGCAATTTCTTTTTTCTAAAACTACAAAAAATGGGCGGAACGCGTTCCTCTATCAAAAAAAAGTTATTTTGGACGACCCTAATGTATATTATATTTATTATTGTTCATTTTTATTATCAACGAATTTTAACAATGCTTGAAATCGACGTTTAATACTGCCCATTTTTCATTTAAAACTGCCTTTTTGGTTAACATTTTTGGTTGCCTCTTAGAATGTACTCTGCCTTAAATAATATATAATGCCTTATATATAATATAAATAATATAATGCCTTACATAATAAATGAATAAATATATTTATTATTTTTCATTAGTATTATCAACGAATTTTAACACTGCTCGAAATCGAGGTTTAACACTGCCCTTTTGGTTAACACTTTGGTTGCTCCTTAGAATATACTCTGCCTTAAATAATATATGCAATTACAAATCTGCAAAGACTTAATCTACCTGAAGTTTCTAACGTTCTAATGAACGGAATATTTTGTCTTAGTTCAAATTTGCCACGAAATATTATTCGAACTACAAATAAAAAGAAGAACCATGCTCATTTTTTATCAATATACTATTTTTTTGTAAATAAACCAATTTTAAATTTTATTAATTTTCTCGGAAGTAAAAATTAAATTAAAATGTAAATTTTCAAAGGAATATTTTTACAACCACCCGTTGTATACTTCTAAATCAAATGTACATATATGATAGTATTCTGTTTGTGTGAATTTAACATGTGTGCGTTTGCTAATAGAAAACTATCATCCTTGATTTCTTGCCCTAACTTTTCGAATTGACTAAATTAACAAAGATAAGTGACAAATCTTCTTCTAACCTGTGTGCTATAGTTCTTGAGCTTATCACTAGTTACACTAATTTTATTTCCAGTTTATCAACTCCAAAAAATAATGAAAATATCAAATCTTATATTAATTTTCACATACAAGAGAGCTAAAACTAGTTAATATGTAATTTGTTTTTAGAATAATCGAACTTGTGTTATGTAAATTATTTTTTGGATAAATATTGAAATTGTTGATAAACCTGAGAATTCGCATCAGGGTTGCAAGTTCAAAAGCGAAATAATACGAGATAGTTTTTGGACGAATTTTCCGCACTCTCGTGATCTAATCTCTTCTTTTTCCTCTTTCTCTCTTTCTCTATTTTCAGCCTTAATTCTTCGCCGATCGACTATTAATCTTTGGATTAATGTAACGACGCAATAACTTGAATCACCTCGCACGATGGAATGCTACTTGCGCCTGTAAGAGGGTCTAATTTGATTTGTAAGAAGTAAGGATAGCCGAGAGTTCTATACAGCTCCATTTCCAACGTCTTTAATTCAATTTGTAGAAAGCAATGCGTCCTACACTTTTTTTTCTTTTCTATACTTCGAGAGTCGTGGACAAAGAAAGTACTTCCTTCGTTTCTCTGATACAAGAATCGTTTCGATTTACAGATTGCTTCTCGTCTCGGCAGCGCGACAGAAAAGGTCAAGGCATAGAGTAAACCTCCGTGACTTATTTGTACAATCTTTTCATTTATAATTCGAAAAATATCTTCAATATTTTTAGAAAGTACCCTTACGGATTCTCTTCTTTCATGCTATGTTTTGTTAGAGTTTATTTATCTCGGTTCAATGTTCAAGAAAATTTTTAAAATACCTATTAGGACTTTATTTCATTAGTACTTGACTTTTTGTTTGACTAAAAAGGTTTGTACTACTTATTTTTAATTAATTTTTATGTATATTTATATTGTATACATTTTTTCGGCCTCAAAGATATTTCGAAATCATTTTTGTTCTCTAGAAGCTCTCTTTAATGGAATTGTCTGACAAAACCCATTTATACTACTGAATGCTTGACCAAAAATTGGTTAAACTACTTACTTTATACTCTTTTCCTGTGTCAATTATTACTTTAAAATCTCGTCTAATTCTCATGACTTTCTTAAAAGGTCGTTTGACTAAATCATTGATTCCTTCTATAAAATTATTTTATAACTTTTTTCTGTCTCGTTATTGGTCTGGAGTAATTACCATTCTATACAAGTTCTCCCTTTTTTGTAAATGATTTTCCTATTAGAAAACCTCCTTTAGAAGACTTGTCTGACCAAAAAGTGCCTCTACTACTTTTTTAAATTCATTTTATGTTTATTTATATTTTATACATTTTTTCAACCTCACAGTTATTTTCCAATCATTTTTGTTCTCTAGAAGCTCTCTTTAAGGTAATTGTCCGACAAAACCCATTTATACTACTGAATGTTTGACCAAAAATTGGCTAAACTACTTACTTTATACATTTTCTTTTCCTGTGTCAATTATTACTTTAAAATCCTTTTTCTCAGGACTTTCCTAAAAGGTCGTCTGACTAAATCATTGATTCCTTCGATACAATTATTTTATAATTTTTTTCTATCTCGTTATTATCATAAAGTGATTTCTGTTGCATACAAGCTCTCTCTTGTTTTGTAAATGATTTTTCTATTAGAATACCTACTTTTGTTGACTTGCCTGACCAAAAAGTGCTTCTAATACTGCATGTCTGATCAAAATTGGGATTTTCTACTGAATAGATATTTTAGTCTTTCGGTTTTAATATTGCATGGGAGTAATTTTTGTTTAATAAAAATGATTTTGAAATGCTTCGAAGCCGAGAAAAATGTCTAAAATATAAATAAATATAAAATTAATAAAATTCAGTACTACTACCGTTCTTATTCCCATGACTTTCTTTAAAAGATTCGGCTGGCCAAAAAGTACCTCTACTACTAATTTTTAATTCATTTTATTTTTATTTATATTTTATACATTTTTTCTACCTCACAGTTATTTCCGAATCACTTTTGTTCTTTAGAAGCTCTCTTTAAGGAAATTGTCTGACAAAACCCATTTACACTGCTGAATATTTAACCAAAAATTGGATAAACCACTAACTTTATACCTTCTCTTTTCCTGCGTCAATTATTACTTTAAAACCCCTTCTAATTCTCATGACTTTCTTAAAAGGAATTGGCTGACCAAAAAGTGCATATATTATTGATTCTTTCCATAAAATTATTTTATAACTGGTTTTTGTCTCGTTATTATCCTGGAGTAATTCTTGTTTTTACTTATTTTTAATTAATTTTATGTTTATTTATATTTAATACATTTTTTCGACCTTAGTTATTTTCGAAACATTTTTGTTCTCTAGAAACTCTCTTTAAAGTAATTGTCCGACAAAACCCATTTATACTACTAAATGTTTGACCAAAAATTGGCTAAACTACTTATTTTATACATTTTCTTTTCCTGTGTCAATTATTACTTTAAAATCCCTTTTCTCATGACTTTCCTAAAAGGTCGTCTGACCAAATCATTGATTCCTTCCATACAATTATTTTATCATTCTTTTCTGTCTCGTTATTATCCTAAAGTGATTTCTGTTGTATACAAGTTCTCTCTTGTTTTGTAAATAATTTTTCTATTAGAATACCTACTTTAGAAGACTTGTCTGACCAAAAAATGCTTCTAATACTGCATGTCTGATAAAAATTGGGATTTTCTACTGAATACATATTTTAGTCTTTCGGTTTTAATATTGCATGGGAGTAATTTCTGTTTAATAAAAATGATTTTGAAATACTTCGAAGCCGAAAAAAATTTATAAAATATAAATAAATATAAAATTAATAAAAAATCAGTAGTATAAACCGTTCTTAGTCAGGCAAGAAGTCAAGTAATAATTAAATAAAGTCCTATGTTATAATTTAAAACCTATTTGTAAAGTTTTATTTGTATTTAATCATTTTTATTTTTATTTGCTTGCATCACTTAGTGATAGTGAATTATTTTAATAAAATTATTTCGACCATATTAGTACGAAAAAAAACTTGCATTAAAATTTTCTGAAATCCGCGATTTTCTAATAATTTCCTTCACTTTTCATACAATTAAAAAATATCTGAGATTTTGAAGAATTTTTCACTCACTGTAATTTCATGATAGTCGGTTCGTATCTGAAATGGCAGAGATGATACAATTTCTAAACATAATTTTCTTATGCCATTTTTCTAAGAATGGTTTCTTTACCATTTTTTTATTTTTATTTTGGTCTAGCAATCTAATCGAGTTTTCTCATCTTAAGTACGCATACAAGGAAGATCTCTTCCTCTATGATGTTACCTCAAGAATGTTACCTTCTACCTTATAGCGCGACCGCATAACCTTAAAGCTGCTTTTACACCGTCGTTTTATGGCGTTGCCTAGTCGCGCTTGAGAGAAGCTTGCTATTCGATTTTCTACTACGGCATATGGAACATTAAGGGCGCTAGTAAAAGGCGTGCATAAAAAAGCCAGAGCACCAGGCTGGAAAATCGGACAAGCGACATCTAAGCCCGTGAAATATGCTGTTTTTAAATTAACACCTTTATTCCTTTGACTCTATTCCGACTCCAGATAGCTGTTTTAATTACATTCTGTAATTCCGTTTTTTAGCTTTTAGCCGAGGTTTTTTTTCATTTAGTTTCACTACTAAGAGTTGCAATTTTTAAAAGCTTCTCACTTAATTCGATAAAGCACATCTTGGCAAAATGAAACACAAAGGAATTCTTTAGACTCAATTACATTCAATATATTTAAATTCAAGGCAGCAATTTTTAAAATTCGATCTTCATCTCTTAGAGAATGCTAATTCGAGTAAATAAAATGCTGAGAGTAAAAATGTGAAATAATGAAATGCTGAGAAAATCAACTTGTAGATGCTCGTGCATTTTAAAATATCTCGCTGCTGGGAAATGAAGTGTATAAAGAATGTAGAATTAAAGTTAAAATCCTGCAAGAACAGTGTTCATATTTAGTTAAGATAGAATTTAAAAAGTCTCTAGGAGCAGAGAATTTCAGGCAGATATCGAGAGTTCGAAGTCATAAAAATCTTAACGTGCATTTCGATTTTATTTGAAACTCGAAAGGCACTTCGGTTTATGTACAGTTGACCCATATGTGTCACGATTCTCAGTTACAACTTATATTGCCAAGCTTACGTCTTACTCGACCATTGACCTGCATTTCTTCACTTCCTCTGAAGGAGATATACTGCAATTTCATGTCGAAGTCTTAATAATACTTTTTATAGCCATTTTGCACACACTGAAAATCTGTTTTAGATTTTTATAAACTCTTAGATTCTATTAAAAAACTATTAAGTTATTAAACAAACCAAATGAAGATATTTTCGGTTTATTTGGAAATGGAAATTGAATACATTTTATGTAGGAGGACAAATTTCAAACATGAACAGGTGCACGTAGCATTCTCGAATTGAGAAGTGAAGCTTCATTTTAGAGCTGAGCTAAACTGGAAGTACTCTATATAAAATTAATGCTGTTTGTAATTTTCGTATGTACGCCGCACTGGATGTTAAATTTAAACTCTAAAAGAGAATACGTTAAAAAAGTTAAACGTTTCGATGCCAATAGTCCCATGAAATATTTATTTTTAACATAGTTCGTGGTAAAAATATTCTAAATTTAAATAATTGTCATGAATATAAAAATGATAAACTACCCTTGAGACACAATTTGAATTTATTTACGCGGTTTTATAAACAATAATTTTCTTTTTAAAAGAAGAGTTAAGCTGAGACCATAAAATTTTATGTTATCTTTAAACAATAATCACTAATTAATAAAAGTGAAGAATTATTACTTATCGGTAAAAAATTTAATAGATATTAAGGGTTAAGAGTGGAAGGAATAATATGAAAACTGTAGAATATAAAAGTAGAAGAAAAGTAGAAACTAATTTCGTTTGCTGAGTTGACAAAAAAAGTTTCATGCCACACGTGTGGTTTTACTGTTAGAAGGGAAGAAGATAGTTCCGTGGAATTATCTATAGAATTGGCATTCCGTTTGAGTAGGTATTGGGAATCTTTTCTATGAGTACAGTAGGTTACCTGAAAATGCATTCGTTTTCCCGGAAGTTTCGTATCACATTTTATTGCAGCAGATTACCATTTTCATGAATTTATGTGAGAATTCGCATACGGTATTTTGAAGCTTATACGTGTGACAGCCGAATGGGCGCAGTAGAATGATTGTCGTGTGGTCAGACGCAGCAAAAGGAAAATGAAACTTGGTCATATTTTCTTTCACAGCATCCGACCTTTTGAAATTTAATGTTTCGTGCTAAATATAATACAGTATATCATAATCGAGGTTAAAAATGTATCTTATAAGAAAAACCGAAGCGAAAAGAAAATGTATTAGTTTTGAAAATTTTCAATAAAGTTTAGATTAAAGCCCAGCAATAGAGCACTACTAATAATTTGAAAATTATATTGAAGTTTAATTTGATATCCAATGTATTTTGTGTAATATTGAATTTTCAAGAAAATTGGATTACTATTAGCCGTTTCATGTTTAACGACCCGTTTTAATTTTGATATTCGTATCTGTCTGAACAATTTTTTTTCTCGATATTATATTGATTCTGCTTTTGAACACATTAAGTTCCTGTCATTGTTAGTCACGCTGATGATACCATCTTTTCTTATTTTACCTTGTTAGTTTTCTACATTTTCTTTAGAATATTTCCGTGTTTCTCCGAAGAAATAGGATGCAATTCATTCCCTCAAGGTAAATTTTTTTTTTTCTTCAAGGTTGAAAGCCAATTTCGTAGCATTTATTTATGGCATATAAAAAGAAAACATAAGGAAAGATGCTGCTGGAGTCTAACTGATTGTGACATGCAATAGGTATTTTTGATGTGTCATTAATAACCGAGGGAACACTTAGGAGATAGGGATCAATATCTACACGTGGTTTAAAAAAAACATTTTGTGGTAAAAGATGTAGATAGGTCTGTTAATTTAACAGAAACTTGAGTTTGAAAACAAACTAATTAAGGAATGTCAATTATTCTTAAAGAAACTGGAAGAAAATAGAACAATAACTAAATAACACGCTTTTATTTAGATACATACATTTTCATAAAGAAGTAATATGTAATCTAGTTTTCGTGATATATAAAATTTCCCTTAAAAAACAAAAACATAAAGTAACCCTTTAACTTACGCTCGGCCACAATAAATAACGAAGGAACTATAAAATCTTTCTAAAAAAAATAGTATTGATTTTAACTAATCTTGGCTAATTTAGACTTTTAAAAACATATTTAAAGAAACACCACGCAGGGATCACTGTCAGTCCCCTATTCCCCTTTTTCCCTATTTTTCTCAAGAACCCAAAAAATCCCTGTTTTTGACAATTTTCCCCTTTCTTCCCTTCTTTTATTCAAAGTTTCGATTAATTGTCCAAGAATTGTAATAAATAAAAACTTATGACATTCCTAACCGCGTGTCCCAATATTAAAAGCTTAGAGATCCAGAGTTTTCTAGTATCTTCTAGAAGATTCAAAACTTTTCCCTTTTCTGAAACATTCTAGTCTGACTCTAAATTTTTCAGTCTCTTTCAATTTCTTTCCATCCATAATCAAACCTTGAAAACGCTTCCATAACTGTCTAATATCTTCTAGGTTTTCTAGAATATTTTCTAGAATATTTTTTTCTGTGTTTTTCTATAATCTTATAAAATCTTGAAGAACCTCCCAAAATTCTTTATTATTTCAAAAAATTTACTAGACTGCTCCAGAATCTTCTAGAATCCTCCAGAATTCTGTTGAATCTTTTAGAATCCTCTAAAATCTGTAAAAGATTCCCAGTATCGTAAAGAATCTTCTAGACTTTTTTCAAAATCTTCCTAAAATTCTCTAGACTTTTTGAAACTCTTCAAAAATTAGTCTGAAAGAGAGTACAAGATATTAGAGGATTAGAGCAAAATTCAAACGATTTTTGAGGATTCTAAATGATTCTGAAACTGTCTAGAATATTTTGAAAAATCATAATAGATTTTGGGGTGTGTTTGAAGATTTTAAAACTCTGAAAAAGTTTGGATATCTCTGTAAAAGTTTTGAAAAATCTTGGGAAAGTTTAGAAGGTTCTAGTTAATGTTGGAGGGTTTTAGGAGATTCTGGAAGAATCAAGAAATTTTTGGAAGATTCTAAAACATTATAAAAAATCTTTCAGATTCTAGATGATTCTAAAAAAATTTAGGAGATTTGACGAATCTACAAGTAAGGTCGATGTCCCAATTTTATTTAAGGCATTTTTCAACCATTTATCTTTTTTATACGTTCATTTTAAAGAAAAATAATCAAATTATACGAGGGATTTAAAATTTTTGTTTTTAAACTTTAGGAAAATTTTATGTATCATGAAAACTGAAACTTCAAATCTTAAATGATCCCTAATCATTTAACGTTTGAAGCTTCAGTTTTCAAGTGTTAACCTTTTTATGCACACTATCATATATGACACACCTAGATTCTTGCAGTTTTTTTGTATATAACTAAGTTATTTTTGGCACTAAGTTATTATTATTATTATTAATAACTAAGTTATTTTTGACATTATCAGATTGAGAAAATATTTTCTTACTTGCTCAGAAAATTTTCGATTCTATATGCTGGTTTTCAGATAAAAAATCATTATAAGTTTTCGAAAAAAAATTGAAAAAGTCGAAAAATTTCGATTTTATGATATTGATTTTTTTTTGCCTCTTTATATCCTAAAGTAGTCATTAGACACAGAAAATTTTTTTACAACTACAAAAAATGTATGTCTGAAAGGGGTTATTTAAAAAATTCTGAATTTCCCGATTCCTGATCACCTAAATTTTAATCTAACACAAACTTTTAACTTTCGCTCTGATACAATAAATAAGGAATAAACTGTCAAATCTGTTTTAAAAAATATTAGTATTGATTTCATCTAATTTTGGCTAAAATACTGTTCAAAATACATATGATCAGAAATTGGGAAATCATCAGGAATTGGGACATCTACCTTACATGAAAAATTTAAACTATTGTATAAAATTCTAGAAGATTGTCAAAAAATCAAGAAGATTTCATGAAGGATTTTGGAACACTCTACTTTCTAAATCTGAATCAGTCGAAATTTTCACTGATTTCAGCTAATCTATCAGTGAATTTTTGACTGAATTTCAGTGAAATTGATAGAAATTCAGTCAAAATTTCAAAACCCATTTCGAGCTAATTCATCAGTGAATTAGCTAGAAATGGGTCACTGAATGAAATCAGTGAAAATTTTGAATGATTCATATTTAGAGAGTAGCGAGTTCTAAAGGTTCTGAAAGTCTAGTTTGTGGAGTATTTTATTAAATTCTAGACAGGGATAAAAGACTTTTGATGATTTTTTAAGTTTCTGGAGAACTGTAGCAGACTATATTTCGGGAATTTGAATTGTTGAAAATTAAAAATTTTGTTAATTTCATCATTCAGAAATCTAAATTCTTGTTGGCAATCTTAGTAGCCGAAAATTTTTATATGTCCTTAACTTTTAGTCAAAAAATTTTTTGTTCAGAAATACTTGCTGTCGGAATTTCTCTCTTTCGTGGACTTCAACGTGTAATTAAAATTATTTCTCGGGAATATTATACACTATAGAAGCCTCTAACAATAGTTTTACGATTTAATTGCTAATTTAGTTCCATTGAATATGATTTCATCTGTTAAGGAAATTTGAGTTTTCTTATAAAAATGTTTTATTTATTAACTTATTTTATTGGCTACCTTGGTATTTTTAAAAGAAACAAACTTCTCCTTTTTTTTGAAAAGGAAATCCCCTATTTTCCCTAAAATTGAACTTCTGAATCGCTGTGATCCCTGCCTTAGGTTTTAGTATAAAATAATTTGTATAATAATTTAATTTGCATTAATAAATTTCGAGAAATAGTTTATGCAACATATAAATTAGTGTGGGCCGAAAAAACTCAAAATATTGGTAATAGCACTGAAAAGTTTCTTTAAAGCATTACGAACAAATTAAAAAAAAAAAATTAAAAAAATTTCTCTCCATTGGGCAAGTTTTTTGAAAATTTTCTAAATTTGAATTTTTAAAATTTTTTGTTAATGGCAAGAAAGTTTTTTCAATTTTTTTTTTGGAGTAAAACCTTAGACGGAAAAAAAGTAAAACAAAATTTTTTGTCGAAATATAATATTTCAAAAAATGACGAAAACTTCACTTTTGTTAATTTGTATCTAAACACAGAAAAAACAAAGGATAAAATTTACCTCGATTCCGGGGTAAAAATACCTGCAACAAAAATTAACTTTACAGGTAAAGTTTACCCACATATCGGCTAAATTTTCTTTTGTTTTTTTCTTGAAAGCACATGTATTTTTAAAGACATGGAGTTGCCTGAATCAAAATTTATCCCTATAAAAAATTACCTGCAACAAATTTTATCCTTAGTTTTTTCTGTGAAGTTTCAATAAGATGTTTTTCGTTTTTTTATGCTGTTTTTAATAAACTAAGAAACTAATTTAATAAACTAAAGAAACACGTAAATATTTTTAAGCTTCAAATGAAAATTCGATGATTACTGATGTAATATACGGATCGAAAATTTTGATTGCTTTTTGTGTAAAAATAGCTCATTGGTAAAATAGCTTTGTGTAAAAATAGTTCAATAGTTCCGTAAAAAATAGAAAAAAATTTTGTTTGAAACTAAAAAATATGTACATGTTCCTTTAGTTCACTAAAAAGAGCATCAAGAAATAAAAAAACGAGAAAAATTTTTTTGGCAACTTTAGGTACAAATTAACGAAAGTGCATTTTTCGTCATTCCTTGAAATATTATATTTCGACGAAAAAAATTTTTTCTTACTTTTTGGCGTCTATGATTATTCACTTCCATAAGCTTTACTCAAAAAAATCGAAAAATCTTTTTTTCCATAGACAAAAAATTTTAAAAATTCAAAATTTGAAAATTTTCAATACACTTACCCAATGGTGAGAAATTAAAAAAAATTTTTTTTAAAAAGAATTTGTTCGTAATGCCTTAAAGAAACTTTTCAGTGCTATTACCAATGAATCTAATCATTTTTAGATTTTTGGGTCCACCCTAATATACATAAAAAATAAAGTAACAATTTAAATAATGTACTTTACACTTGACACTGTGAAATATTGTGCAAAAAAATAAAGAAAGCGCGTTTACAACTGCAATCGACTACATCACAGTAAAAAATAGTACTTAAAATTGTTACACCTTAAAATGGTTTGGATTAAATTCAGTAAAGTTTGTCCGGATTTAAGCGAAATTTTGATTTTAAGTAAAATTTGTCTGAATATAAGACTCAATTCTGAAATTCAGCTAACGTGGTATTAAATTTAGATCAATATTGCTTAAATTAAAAAAAAAATTACTGAATTTAATCCAAACCATTTTAAGGTGTAACAATTTTAAGTATTCTCTTTTACTGTGATCGTTCCCATTAGTCTCGTAATTTTTTGACCCGAGTGACTCTGCACTCGATGCTTTTAAAGCACTTCTCTTGGGTACTTTGCTTGGCTCAGCTCTCGCAGAAAATGAGTTTTTCTCTTGTCCCTTGCCCCTTTCTTCGGGTCTAATGTCTGAACTGCTTTGATGGAATGCAACCTGTTCTGTATTGTTCTTTTCAGTGCCACCTAAAATCACGCCTTTCAGTTTTGCTCGCGATTTAAACGTAGGGGACCGTACTAGCATACAGTGCGTAGTCGTGACCGGTGACCTGCCTCTGACATTCACTTGGCTCAAAGATAACATGCCAATTGACGCAGTATCGGAAACACCCCTGGCGGGCCTTGAGGCCCCCGTCGGGAATCCGAAATCGGGTCTTACGGATCAGCCCCGACCCAGGGATCAGGGACCAATTAAGGCGATCAACATCCGCCAATATGACGCTTTTAACAGCGCCCTGAGCATTAGCACGATCGCACCCGCACACAATGGCACGTACACCTGTCGCGTGGCCAACGGTGCTGCCACCGTCGCTCATTCTGCACTCCTCCACGTCAACGGTAACGAAACCGTTGGTGTTTCTTTAAGCACCAACCCAAATACCTATTTGTCATTTGGGCTGGGCACTTTATACCATTTTGTTAACTAAATTCAAATTTTTTATCACTTGCCAACTCCAAGAATGAAAGTTTATTTTTTAAATAAAAGTAGAGAAGGTTTCCTGACGAAAGTTTTGGATAGAAATCCTATCTGAATGTATCCAAACCGCTCCGAAAGGCCAATCCGAAGCAATTTTTCAATCCAAATCAATGTGTATCCATTGAAAAGCAATCCGAATGAATCCGATGCAAATTTTTAATCTGAATGAATCCGAGGCTAATCCCAATCAAGCTTACAATCCGAGTGAAAAGTTTGTTCGGATAATCTTGGATTTATTCGGATTGATTCGAATTGAAATTTCAGACTGATTCGAATTGCAATTTCAGATTGATTTGGATTGAAAATTTGCTTCCAGTTATGCCGCGGATTCATTAAGATTGAAAACTTGTTTCGGATTCATTCGGATTAAAAGTTCGGATTGATTTTGAATGGGTTCGGATTGAAAATTTGCTTCGGATTGACCTCGGAATGGCTCAGATACAGACTTCGGATTGGTTTTGATTCATTCGGATAGAATTTCTATCCGAAACTTTCGCCAGGGTTTTTTACATTACAGTAGAATTTCTACATTTTGTCTGCAATTGAAACGCAACTCTCTAAATCTAAAATAGTTCATTTTGACTAATGAAACAGTGACGATTCGTTTACCAAATGATTTAGTAACAATTATACTAATTTTTCGTCAATAGTGAGATAAAATATTTAGCAACAATTTTACTCATTTTTAGTCAATAGTGAGATAAAGGATTTAGTAACAATTTTACTAATTTCTAGTCAAAAGTGAGATAAAAAATAATTCATTTAGTAGAAACATTCACTGCTGGAGTCAAATTCAGTATTGTGACTACAGTGAATTAGTAGTATTTCACTATGTATTAGTTATTATTGACTGGAAATTAGTAAAAATGATTACTAAATCATTTGGTGTACGAATCAGCACTTTTTCATTAGTCAAAGTGACTAAATCAGATTTAGAGAGAAGACTCCTTTAGGGTGGCTGAAAAAAACATAGTCGAATTTTTTCAGGGTTTTTAAAACAGGTAGGACATGGCTCTAAAGAAACTACTGTTTTACTTTGAATCAGTAAAATTTTACTAATTTCTTAGTGACTCAATTTTAGTTATGGCAATTAGTAAAATTACACTGAGAATCAACGGAAAATCACGGAAATTTCAGTGGATTTCTACTGAAATTTCAGCGATTTTCGACTTATTTTCAATGAAATTTTACTAATTGATGTAGCTAGAATTGAGTCACAGAGAAATTAGTGAAATTTTATTAATTGAAATTTAACGAGTACCCTAGAGAGACATAAATTAGTAACTATAATTTGTTGACTATATCTTGAAAAAAGTTGCCTTTTCTAATAATGAGTGTACAATTTTGAAATTTTTTCCGTGAATACTATTAAGGTGAATTTTTAATTATCCAAAAAAATTATATCTAAACATCGCAAAGGAACGAAGTCAGCGAAACGTCAGGGAATTTTTTTTAAAGTCAGAAAACTATCTTTTCCTTGAAAAAAACTGGAAATAATGTTTTTTAGTAGTAAATAATTTTTTATTAATAATCTTATACCTAAAGTTTTCGCCAAAAAATATAGACAAATGTCTACATTACATTAATTTTTTCAATAATGTAAAATAATCAATCCATTTTTATCAGTGAAAAATCAAAAACTTATCAAGGACAAAAATTAGGAAAAATAAAGTACAGTCAGGGAAGTTTATATGTACAGAAATGTGAAAAATTAAATACATAAATTTTTTAATTAGTGCAAAATATTATATTCATTTTAATCAGTGAGAAAGTAAAAACTTATCGAGGAAAAAATTTGAGAAAAATAAGACAGTCAGGGAATTTTAAATCTGGACTTCGCTGGACACCCTGGAAGTATAAACTTCTAAATCTTTCTGGAATGCTTTTATATTTCTAAGAAAAATTTTCTTTGTTTACATGATATATTCACTTTTTTAATTGATTCTTGACGTCATTTTCAGAATCTTGAAAAGTTTTTATAGTTTCTAGACAAAAAATGATAGTTACTAATTTATATCCGTTTAGGGTAATTTAAAGTCCCAGAGTCACTTCTTCATCACCTTTTAAGAAACCTGAAAAAATTTGAGAATTCGTTTTTCAGCAAATGAATGCTAATCAGGGGTAGGTATTGTATAATCCACAGGGAAAAATAAATTGTTTTTTTTTTAGTCATCCTTCTCTTTATACAATTTTAACTTAAACTAAAGAAAACTAGGAAAATTCATTTTAAATATGCCCTTACTGTTTTTTCTAATTAAAGTAACCAGAACTTCTTGTCAAAACAATCAAAATTTTGGTTAGTTTAACCAACAAAAGTAGTAAGGGTATATTTAACCAGAATTTTGGTTAACTTAACCAGACATTTTGAGTGTAGGTACTCTTTTACTCTCTCCTTTATGAACGATATTTGCAAGTCATTTTCCTTCACCTTATTTCTTGTAAATATAATTCAATGGAAATATGTTGTCTTCATTTTTCATTAAAGAGAGATAAAAAAAAGTTATGTTAGAAGAATAGGAGGAGGAATTCTACTGTACTTTATTTACTAAAATTCGTTAATATGTCGTAATATTAGATAAATATCAAATCCTCTGATTATTATCTTTTTACATTATCTAGAGTAACAAATTTTTGTTAGAAAAATCAACATTAACATAAGATTAAATATACAAAAAGATAGAAAAGATATTTTAAGAGTGGTGCCCAGCCCTACATCGGCCCTCGCAGCACATTTGGGACTACATTCGAACTTTTCTGAAACTTCTGCACAATTTTTTTTTTTCTGTAAATATTCCACTGTTTAAATTACAAAGTATACGCATTTGCAAGAGACCAAAAGTTGCAGTGTGAGGGTTGAAATGACAAATTGAAGATCGTTAGTGATCGTTCACACTCAGAAAAAAAGATTTTCTTAAACAACTATAACGATTTGATTGACTGGATTTATTTTGAATCAATATACAATTTTTTGACTATTAACAAACGGCGTAACAGATTACAACTATTGTTAATTCAATTAAACATTGTTCTTGATTCGATTAAATCAATTCGAACAAATCCTTTGAATTATATTAAACAAATCTTTTTTCCCAGTGGAGAATTCCTTTCTTTTTCCGATCTAACCTGCCTGTTTCTGCTACATGCTCTTTCACAGTGCACGCAAAATAATTTTTTTTAGACTTATGATTCTTTCAGCTACATGTTCTATTTTCCTGCACGCTATTTTCTCTGCACGCCAATTGCACGCTTTTCGAACCGATTTTCAATGAAATACTTTTCAACTTATTATAGTCTCGATATTTCTGTATTTTGACTGATTCCACAGTTAATACACTTTTACTGTTAGTATATTCGATAGTCGAATGCATTCACTGGACATCGTGCTGAGAAAATGTATTTTTCAAGTCTCCATCAAATTGAAATAATTAGTTTTCAGTAATTAATAGGAAACGGATTTTTAAGATTGTGCAAGCAACCTATCACTTATTATGTGGCGAGAAAAAAAAATGAAAAAATAACAGCCATTTTATTTAAACATTTTCCTAAACATCCGTTTCTTAATCAGTCGATTTTTAAAGTAGAATTCGTAATCAAATTTATTCGAATGCCTAAGTAGAATTTGTTCAAATGTTTAAAATTCGATTGTTATTGAACTTTATAGTAGTGAGTTTTGAAGAAATTAACATCTGGAGAAATGATTTTCGAAATTTTGTAAAATAAGAATTTTTCTCATTTTATTTGAACAATAAGAAAACAACTCTGTAGTAAAAAGACTTCTTCTTAAATTAATTATTTATCTAGTGGAAAATGGCTTTAACTTCAAGAAGAATTTTTTCCCATTCGAGAAAATGAAAGGATTTCTTGACTTCAAAGTAAATAAGTCTTTTTGACTCAGAAATTCACTTTACCCAATGAAAGAAAGAATTTTCATTTAAAGAAGAAAGATCACTCATTATAATCACTCATTATAAATCACTCACGGTATTTATCACAGAATTCAGGTTCAAATAAAAAAATTCTTATTCCTTACCAAAAAAAAAACTTTCTCTCAGTATGAAATTCTTTTTATTTTTATTCAAAGTTTCCGTCATGAAAAAATTTTTTTTCTAGGTTTATGAAACATTTTCTCGCCTTTAGCTCGTATGATCCTAAAAGATATTTTGACTTTCGCTGAGATACGTCTTTATAATGCACAGGTTTTAACGGTGCTCGTTTAAATTTTCGTATTTTCGTAAATGCATCAAACATCGTTATTAATCACAGTGTGAAACATTTTTGTTTATAGAATATTATAGTATTTTTACATTATTATAGTTAATATAAAACCTACAATCGATCGATCGACTCGTTAGATTAACTTTTTATGCCTCTAAATAATCGTTCAAGTACTACTATTAAGTATTTAACAATTTTTAGGCTATTCCTTATATTCAAATTTATATTCGTAGTTGAATTTTGGGAGTATGTTTTGACTGAATTAAATACTACATTATCTATATTTTTACAATAATTGGAATATGTCTTGAAAAAGCGAATCAGATGTGAATGGTCTCCAATAGTTGTTTTTCTGCAATTAGAAAAGAGAGAATATTGTTACAGTAATAAAATCGTTTCGACTGGGACCCAAGTTGAAAAGCTGAAAAGACTTGAAATCTGTCAATGTCATTCAAGTTAATCCATTTCAATGAAGCAAACAATAGGGCTCGAGTCTCGCAAAGGGTGGCGGAAGTCTAATCATTGTTGAATCTTGATTGGTTTTTCAGGGCGATCCTCGACGTAATTAAGGGACTAATTTTTTATTTCGTGCTGAAATTAAAGTTAAAATTAATTTCAGTTTTTTTACTAAAAGCAATTCACAGAGGAGCCACAGGAAGCCGGGAATTTTTTAACTTCTTGCAAAAAAACTAGAAAACTTAAGCAGAATTGTAACAATCAAAATTTTGAAATGTTCCTGAGCTCAATTTTAAACTTTTTCATTGAATTTTGATAACTTATTTTAAGAAATGACCAAATTGTGTCCTTCAAGCCAGAAGAGACTAAACTTGGAACCAAACAGTTGTACAAATTCCATTTTGTATAATTTTTCAAAAATGTAAAAATTCTTATTTTTTTCATTTCGTGCTGAAGTTCAAGTTAAAATTAATTTCAGTTTTTTTACTAAAATCAATTAAGAGAGTAGCCACAGAAAACCGGGAATTTTTTAACTTCTTGCAAAAAAACTAGAAAACTTAAGCAGAATTGTAACAATCAAAATTTTGAAATGTTCCTGAGCTCAATTTTAAACTTTTTCATTGAATTTTGATAACTTATTTTAAGAAATGACCAAATTGTGTCCTTTAAGCCACAAGAGACTAAACTTGGAACCAAACAGTTGTACAAATTCAATTTTGCATAATATTTTTAAAAAATGTAGTAAAAATTCTTTTTTTTTCATTTCGTGCTGAAATTAAAGTTAAAATTGATTTCAGTTTTTTTTACTAAAACCAATTCACAGAGTAGCCATGGGAAAACCGGAAATTTTTTAACTTCTTGCAAAAAAGCTAGATAACTTAGCTAAAATTGTGACAATCAAAATTTTGAAATTTTCTTGAGCTCAATTTTAAAGTTTTTCATTGAATTTTGATAAAATATTTTAAGAAATGAACAAATTGTGTCTTTTAAACAAGCTAAACTTGGAATCAAACAGTTGTACAAATTCGATTTTGCATAATTTTTCAAAAATGTAGTAAAAATTCTCTAGATATTTACTATTTACATCAAATTTACATTAAAGTCTATACATTGTATTAAAGGATCATACCACTTTAGAAGCCCGAAAAAAGGCTATTAAAATATGTAAAATTTTTTTAAATTGATTTTAAATAGTTTTTTATGCAAAAAAGCGAGGCGAACTCGAACAATAGGTCTAGATCACCTATTATTCGAGAAACTATGTTCGCTTCACTTTTTTGTATTAAAAAACTACGTAAAATCAATTTAAAAATGGCACACATTTTAAGAGTACATTAATGAAGCCCAAAAATAATTACATCAATATATATATATATATATTATTTCGGATATAAATATCTTTTTATTTATGGCATGTAAAAAATTTTGAACCTAACGTTTTCGATAGATTATTTCTCAATCTTCCGAATGAAATAAAAAAATTATGAAAAATTCAAAATTTAGCCATCATTTTTGAAAATCAAAAATATTTTTGATTTTTTTTTCAAGTTCGACCCTTTTCAAACAAATTTTTTGTTGATTTTAGAATTTGTTGAAAATTTTCAAAAATGAAATTTTTAAATTCCATTAATTGCACATTTTCAATGTGCAATTTACATACAATGTACATAATATAATAAGTATAAATGTTATTTGTGCATTAAAAATGCGCAATTAATGAAATTTAAAAAATTTCAT
>JBAGKK010000347.1:70321-87064 GCA_037177015.1 Euceroptres primus | reverse complement strand
TTCATTGCACATCTTTAGCAACACAATGCAAAAGGTTTCATTCAAATCGGTGGAACGCCGCCGGGTTTCCTAGTTTAAACCTTAGTTGACTCCTCTATTGCAGAAAACTGCATTCTCAAGAATTCGGGTAATACTTAAATACTTACCAGACGCTCTCTTCTACTCGCTCGATTCTAAAAAGAAAGGAGCCTTGCTTAGCTGTTCGCTCATCAAAACCAGCTTGAACGTGCATACATGGCGGTTGCTGCAAGATAGGGACTTGCAAATTTTGAGCTTTTTTTTAAACAAACAACCAAAGTTTTCTGGAAAAGGGCTCAAGTGAACCACAATTGCCTTTAGATCATGTGGTAAAAAAATTAGACCAAACAATTCATTTGTATAGCTGTAATTTGTATGTTCGTCAATCCCCTATGTTGAGTCGAATGCCTGCTTAGATTTGCGCTTTGGTAATATTGCCATTGGATTCAAATAGCGGAAATAATTTTGCGTTTCCTCATCATCAAAAAAATTGTAAGGTAGATATTTTTTTACTACCCAATCTACCATCTTCTTATTGAAGTAGCCTTGCGAAAATGTCTATAAAAATATAATAGAGGGAGTAGGGAATATCTAAATTTGAGCGCAAAATTAAAAAAATAAAAAATCTATTATTTATTATTTTTTTCTAACTTTATAAAACTTTTCTATTTGTAAATAACTTTTTTTGATGAAATTATCAATTTTATATTACTAAAAACTTTTTGAGTATAGTATATCACTAATACTTAATAAGTAAAGTGTAAACTAGAGGTATTGAGCCGCCCGCATGGAGCAAAATAGATAGTGAAAAGTAGAGGAAGCTAATATCTGGATATTCAACTATGGGACAGCTATTTAAGATATTATGGTGTAATATTTAGATATTATAATATAATATCTCATATATTAAATCATAATATCTAGATATTACCGACCGTCCATGTATTTTTCTTCCATCTTTTTATAATTAGGGAAATGGAATTATCATGCTGAAATTTTAAGAAATGATAAAGAATATATTGAGGCATTGATGTCTATAGTGGGTTTCAGATTTTATTTTTCAAAATAAAAATTAAGACGCACCAAACATTGATCTCTCAATATATTCATTATCATTCCCCAAAATTTTTAGCGCAATAATTGCATTTCCCTAATTATAAAAAGGTGGAAGAAAAATACATGGACGGTCGGTAATTTTTGACGTTTATACGAATCAAATGCCCATAAACTTTTTTAGTGTTTCCATTTGTACTACTTGTCTGAAGAGTGATTTGCACAATTAATTTAAAAATCAAATTATTATTTTTTTTACTTTAGTTTGTGATGTTCGAAAAATTTCCCAAACTTCAGCGTATTCTTTATTAAGAAATTTTTCCAAATGACGTTTAACTCATGCCGTATTTCCACTAGCCATTTTAATATATTCCTCAGTTTTCTTCTCAACGAAACATAATTTGCACTGGGCTACTTTTAATTTGTCTTGATATTTAAATTCGAAATATTCCTCCAGTGACTTTCCACCATTTTTTCTTTTTGGTTTTGGTTGAGGTATTCTGTGTTCATAATAATTGTTACTGTAAACTTTTAAAAAAAGTTTGCTTTTTGAATCTGAATTAATTTTTAGAATTAAATGTATATAATTTTGTTTCTTCTGTATATTTTTTTATTATAGAATGGAATTTACAAATTTTATAATTTTTATAAATTAATCTTGTAAATTTTTTATGAAGGTTAGGGAAATTTTAGATCAGGTTAAGGCAAAGAAACAATATACAATAAAATATTATTTTATTTAAGAAAATAACTTTGAAAAACTTGGGCCCTTGTTTGAGAGGGCTTGCGTTAAGTCATTGCTATAACATCATCATCTGCATGCTCTTCTAGAGGTCGCTTATGATTTACGTCAGGTGCCTCATTTTGCTCGGAAATGGGAACACTTCATGATTAAATGAGCTTGAGCGAGACAAATGAGTTTCTCATATTGCCGTCCAACACCAGTCAAGATGAAATAAAAATCGAGGAAGAGATTTACTTTTACATACTTTTAAAAAGAAGAATGTTTCCTATTGGATGCATACAAAAAAAATATCTAGTTAAAATAACCAATATTCTGGTTAAGATAATCAGAATTCTGGTTACTCTAACCAGAAAGAAAATTAAGAGCATATTTAAACAGAATTCTGGTTTCTTTAACCAGACATCTTTTTGGGTGAAGGATTTCTACACTCAAAAAAATGTATCTACCAGAAAACATAGTAAGGGCATATTTAACCGGAATTCTGGTCACTTTAACCAAACATTTTTTTTAGTGGAGGATTTCTACACAAAAAGATTTATCTACCAGAAAAAAATGTTAAGGGCATATTTAACCAGAATTCTAGTTGCTTTAACCAGAAATTTTTTCCGGTTCAGGATTTCTACATTCAAAAAGTGCCTGGTTAAAATAACCAGAATTCTAATTGAATACGCGCTTATTATTTTTTCTGGTTAAAGTAAGCAGATTTCTGGTTTTTTAACCATAATTTCAAATTAAAGTAATGAAAATTCTGGTCGTTTTTACCAGAATTTCTAATGAATGTAATCAGAATTCTGGTTATTCTAACCAGAAAAAATAGTAAAGGCATATTAAACCAGAATTCTTCAATCAGAAATTTTGTTCAGTGAAGGATTCCTACATTCAAAACTTCTGGTTAAAATAACCCGCATTCTGGTTGAATTTTCCCTTACAATTTTTTAACCAGAATTTCTTATTAAAGTAATCAGAATTCTGGTTGTTTTTATTAGAATTTCTGACTAAAGTAATTAGAATTCTGGTTATTTTAACAAGAAAAAATAGTGCCTAAGGACATATTCAACCAGAATTCTGGTAACATTTTTTTGTTGAGTGCATCTAATTTTACTAGGATCAAAGGATTATTTGCACACGTATAGGTATGTAGATGGTAGTAGATAGTACATACAAATATTGAAAGGGCGTTTGTATATACGTTATAGGTATCTACCCAACAATCGACATAAAATATAAGTTTTGCACATACACTGACGTTTTGTCGAGACACGTGCGAATACACATATACAAGCGACTAGGTATTGAATCGACGAGTATCATGCGGTTGACAGCTAGAGCTAATTGAATCTTGACTCTATCTATCTGTCGACTGGAGCTGAGACTCGAATGGTTCCAGCGAATAGCATTCGAGTTCGACGGAATCGTTGGTGTCGGAGTATCCTCCCTTCCTCACACCCATCCATTCTTTCTCTCTCTCTTTCTCTTTTTCCACCCCCTTTCCTCTCACTCACACCCCCAATCCCTTTTACTTGTGTTCCTCATCCTCAACATCCCTTCACCTCATTCTTTACTATCTCAAATGAAAAAGCACATCGAAGAAAAACCTGTTATAAAAAAAATGTCCCTTAATCTCGAACGAAAGAAAAAAGGCTCAGAAGGGTGATTTTATTTTATTAGCTGAAAAAAACTTTTAAAAACCAGAAAAATTCTGGTTAAATATGCCCTTACTATTTTTTCTGGTTCAAGTAACCAGAAATTCTGGTTAAAAGAATCACAGAGATCACAGTCAGTCCTCTATTCCCCTGTTTTTCCCCTATTCCCCCTTTTCCCCCTATTTTTCTCAAAGTCCCCTAAAATCTCTTAAATTGAGATATTTCCCTCTTTTACTCCTTTTTTCGAAGTTTTTAAAGTTTTTTTTTAAAAGAATTATCACAAATAGAAATTTATTACATTTTAAAATGGCAGTTGCTGTCAACTATCATTAACTTATTTTTTTATTATTTAAAAATAAAGTTTTGAATAGTGGATTAAAAATTTTGTATCACTATTTAAAAAACTTTTAAATGGAACAAAATACTTCAAATATATTACTCAAAATGCAAGTATTTCGCTATAAAGTAGTTGAAATACATTGCAGGGAAAATACAATTTAGTCAATGTATTTTAAATAAAATACAAACTACATTTATGTATTTTTGTATTTTATTTGAAATACATTCGAGAATTGTGTATTTTAACTGAAATATTTATTTGTATTTTAGATTAAATACATCTTAAATTAATTATATAAAATTAATATTAAACCTTTGCACAGTATCTAAAAAACTGTAAGTCCATGCAGTGGAGCTTCACAGAGCTTGGAATTCTTTGGAATTCACAATGAGCTCTTCGTCTTCGGAATTCACAATGAATTCATTGGAATTCTTTGAAATTTAATTATGAATTCAAGGTGAATTTCAAAGAATTCTAGGTGAATTCCAAAAAATCCAAGGTGAGTTCCAAAGAATTTAAGGTGAATTCTGAAAAATCCCAAAGAATTCATAATTAAATTCCAATGATTTCACGATGAATTCCAAAGAATTCAAGGTGAATTCTGAAGTATACCTAGTGAATTCCAAAAAATTCCAATGCATTCATGGTGAATTCCGAAGGTGTCCAATGAATTTATGATGCATTTCAAAGAATTCATAATGAATTCTTTGGAATTTAAGGTGAATTCTGAAGTATTCCTGGTGAATTCCAAATAATTATTATTAGACAAATAATTTTGACTTAAATTAATTTTTTCTAAGAAATGTATTGCTGCCTCCTCCAAAATGCATTGAAATTAATTTTTAGTCTTTTTTTCCTGTGACTGCATATAAACATTCCATTCATTAATATTTATTCACTCTCCTGGTATTTTTAATCTAAAAACAATTCCTCCTTTTTAAAAAAAGTCCCCTTTTTTCGAAAATATATCTCCCCATTTCCCCTAAAATTAACTACTCAACCACTGTGATCCCTGCAATCAGAATTCTGGTCACTTTAACCAGAACAAATAGTAAGGGCATATGTAACCAGAATTCCGGTTAACATAACCAGATATTTTTTTGCGACTGAATGATGTATCAGATTCGGCAAATTGATTGTAGCTAAATTTTTTTTTCTGAAATTCTGTGAGGAAAATTGACATATGTCTGTTTGTAAGTACGTGAGGTGAGAAGATTCGACCTCATCGTTCCATCTATAATCCGTACGATTCATTATCGTCGAATTCTGTACCACCGATGCCTCGATTGCGCAATCAAGATGGCATCGGGAAAGGCATCTCTCGCCTTCGACTCAAACTACCAACAAGTATTTCAATATCCGCTCCAATATATTCCTACCAACCCTATAAACGTGTGTGCAGTTATATTGGATTCTCTCTTTCCCACCCCCTTCCCCTCCGATTTCACCACTCCCCCCTCCCCAACAACTCCACCCCACGTACTTTATTTCTATCTCTCTCCACCCCCAACCACTTCTAACGTTGATAACATATACGGTCAGTATCGTATACAGGGCTCGAAAGTATTTTTTAAATTTATATCATCAAGTGACTTGATATCCATAAAATAATCAATATTTGAATTTGATCTTTTGAATATGGAAACAAAATAATCATGCTTCCGCTGAAAAAAATGGTTAGTTGGGCCAATTACTTTGGCTTGTAACATATGCCTCTACTACTTTCTTAGTTGGGACAACTGTTTTATTAGTTGGTGTAACTATTCAGTTTGTTGCAACAACAATTTGAATAGTTACAGTACCGGCCAGAATTGTCAGTCCACTAAAAAAATCGTATTAAAAACATGCCTCTCTTCTTGCTTGGGTATGTCAGCGAGAAACTAGATTAGAAAGATTTTTAAAAAATCATTAGAAAGCTTATTAAATTTTGCGTCATTGATCGCTACTCGAAGTATTTTTGATAAATAGGGACTGCGAGAGCATGTGATAAAGACCAATTTTCGATTCTCTACTTCCACTGCCTGCCTGCTTCAGGGTAGTGAATGGAAAAAATTGAAACTCTGCTAAAGTGAAGCTTAAAATCTCCTGTTTAAAATGAGACCAAGAACGTAATGAAATATTAACTGGTTCTCGAATTATCTTGAATAATGTGGAGGCATGCCCAAGCCAAAAATCGGTTCTTTGAGCGGCGTAGTCGAACTTCTATCTTTTGTTAACGCATGGGAAACAAGAGACGGAAGACTGCGATCACCACTCGACCAACCGATTTTCGCCTTGGGCTCGCTTCCACATTTTTAATGATAATTTGAGAACCAGTTAATATTTCATTGCGTTCTTGGTCTCATTTTGAAGAGGAGATTTTAAACCTTAATGCAGCGAAGTTTCAATATTCTCTATTCACTACCCTGAAGCATGCAGACAATCGAGATTGTCGACAATTGTCAGTCGACAATTGAGAATCGAAAATTGGTTAAAAATGGAAAATAGGTCTGTCTTTCTCACATACTCTCTCCGTTCCTATTTATCAAAAATAATTCGAGTAGGGATCAATCGACGCAAAATTTAATAAGCTTTCTAACGATTTAAAAAAATCTAATTTCACGCTGAGATACCCAAGAAAGAAGACAGACATGTTTTTAATACTGTACTGTAAGTAAAAGTTTGTAAATACTAAAGTAGTTTGTCCAACTACTAAAGTGGTTGTCCCAACAACCCATTTTTTTCAGTGTTTGATGTTACATTGTTTTTATTTGAGTGCTAGTGCATGTTTGTAACGATATTCTTTTAAATTAAAATAAAATTACTTTTTACAGAGATACATATTCAAAAATCCTTTATACACTACTTGAATTCTCTTAAATTCACTTCATCTTAAGTTCAGTTGAAATCAGTGAATTGAATTAACTTTGAATTCAGTGGAATTCACATTCAATTCAGTTAACTTCACTTTCAATTTTCCATTAAATTGCTTTAAATTGCCAAGAAATTACCGGAATTTACTTTAAACTTGAAACCCAGTTGATTGCAATTAAATATATTCATTTCAATTTAGTTGAATTCAGAGAAATATAAATTCACTTCATTGTCAGTTGAAGTCACCTTGAATTCAATGAAATTCACTATGAATTCAGTACGTTATTCAGTTTGAATTCAGATAAATTTACTTACGAGGCATTATTTCTCAACTGCCCCAAACCCAAAAATTGATCCCCCCCTCCCGATAGGAAGGGGGTGTAATTTTTTAGTTCTGTACGGGTACCATCTATTTCGATAACACTGTGTTATAACATTTAAAAAAAACTGAATGCACTTTTAACAAAACATAGTATACGTTGTAGGCCGTGAAAAACTAAAAAAAATGGTATGGTCGAAATTTCCCATACACATAAAAAATCTCGTTTTTTAGCCAAAAAACTGTTTCTTGGAAGTGACTGTATATAATAATTCGTGACTTCGCCATTTTTCAATCGATTTTGATTTTTTTTTGTTCGAAAGGGGAAAAACAGACCTTTTCAGCCATGTACTGCATATTTCGTCCAAATAAAAAATTATTAAGTTACAGTCAAAAAGATTCTGTATTTTTCCATTTTTTGCAAGTTTCTTCAACTTTGAAAACGATTTAATAATATTTTTTAACTCCCAAGATTTTTTCCTCTTAAAAGTTTGAAAGTCCGTTCAATTCTGCGTCCAACGAGCTATTTTAATTTAAAATCGGTTGAAATTTCACTGACTGTTAAAATCAACCAGAATTCTGGTTACTTTAACAAGAAAAATAATAAAGGCGTATTTAATCAGAAATCTGAATACTTTATCGAGATATTTTTTATGTGGCTAAAATATAACCGGAATTTTGGTTAAGCATGCTTTTAATTTTTTTCTGATTATTTTAACCGGAAATTTAGATTAAAAACACCGGAATTCTGGTTACTTTAACCAGAAATTGTGGCTAAAACTACCAGAATTCTGGTTGCATTAACCAGACATTCTGGTGAATGTAACCAGAAATTCTAGTTAATACAACCAGCATTCTGGTAATTTTAATCTGAAATAATATTAACCAGAATTCTAGATAAATATGCCCTTACTATTTTTTCTGGTTATTTTAACCAAAAATTAACCAGAATTCTGGTTATTTTAAGCAGAAAAAATAGTGAGGGGACATGTTGGCTATTAATTTAACCAGAATTTTTTAAAATGTTGATTTCAGAGAATTTAGGAAAGGACTCCGTACCAGTTACATTGAAAAAAGTTCTCGGTGGATTTTTTAAAGATTCTTTTATCTTGTAGTTCATGAAAGTAGAAGAAATTTCCCAAATGGATTTTGACCAAATATTATCAGTTTTTAAGGTGCGGGGCCCTTTCAAGAATTTGAATTTGAACGAAATTTCAATACTTGAAATTCCAATTTCAAGTATTTCACGCCAAATTCACTTTGAATTCATACGAGTTTACATAAATTTACATTGAATTCGCCTAAATTGTCGTTTATGCGTGAAAATTGCTAATGTTGCACCGTAATTTTTTTGAATTCACAAGTTACACAAATAAAAATATTAAACATTTCAATTATCAACTAGGTGACACAAACTAGGAAGAAGAATATAGGACCTGCTTTTATTAATTAACCGTTGGTATAGGGTAGAATAAAATGAAATGGAGAACAGGGTCATAGATCGAAGTGACGTTTATATACAGAGTGACGGACAAGATATGAAATAATTTGCTGAAGCGTAAATCTGGTAGAAGCACCTGGCCACACATGAGGTCCAACCCGGTTGCCCAGGTCTTCTTTGTTATCTCAAAATCAGTTCGCAAACGGAGTTCTAATTCGTGTACGAACGATGCATCCATCGTTCATAACAATCAAAGGGTTTCCTCGTTTGAATCTAATAGGAGCTAGTGATCTAAGTTTTTGATCTACAAAACTCTATACCCCATGAGAAAACTCAAATTTGCTTCTCATATTGGATAATTTTTCAATTATTTAATTCCAATTAATCACATGCAAAAAACCATTGGTATGAATTTTGTTTTGTATCTCATTTTCGATGATTTAAAGCAATTGACATTTTCATTGTAATTTCATTTGTTTCTAAGACTCAAAGAATTTGCGCTAAATTGAAGATCACCGTTTTACTGTAATAATCTCCAAATATTTTAAATTCTAATTTGGTTAATTATTTTAACCAGAAATTCGGGTTAAAACAACCGAAATACTGGTTATTTTAACCCGAAAATTAGTAATATTAACCGGAATTCTGGTCAAATATTGCCATACTATTTTTTCTGGTTACTTCAACCAGAAATTCTAGTTAAATACGTTCTTACTATTTTTTCTGGTTACTTTCTCCAGATATCTGGTTAAAACTGCCAGAATTCTGGTTAGTTTAATTCTGCCAGCAAAAATTTAGGTTAAAAACAAGCAGAATTCTAGTTACTTGAACCAGATAAAATACAGGCATATTAATTTGATTTGATTTTTGATTTGATTTGATTCAGTTTTTTAAAAAACCAATTTCAGGGTTGTATACAATATTTATAGAGTCTTAACATAATTCAATTAATAGTAATATATTCTAATCATAACATATTATATTTAAATTCTAATTTACCTAATTATAGCTCTTCTATATTAATTTTGTTGTAATTAGAGACGGCAGGCTAGAGTTTAAACATTCAGCTAATTACAGGCACAATTAAGTGATAGTTCTTTATTTAATAATAAAGTCTAAAATAATAAATAATTAGAATATTAAACCAGAATTCTAGTTAAATATGCACCCACTATTTTTTTTGGTCACTTTTACCGGAAATTCTGGTTCATAAACTGAAATTCTGGTTATTTTAGTCAGAAAATTGGAAACATTAACCACAATTCTAGTTAAGTATGCCTTTACTTTTTTTCTGGTTACTTTTGCCAGAAATTTTAGTTAAAACAACCAGAATTCTAGTTATTTTAATTCTACTAGAAAACATTTTTGGGTTAAAAACAACCTGAATTCTGATGGCTTTAACCAGAAAAAATAATGGCATGTTAATCAGAATATTAAACCAGAATTCTAGTTAAATATGTTCTCACGTTTTTTGGTTACTTTAACCGAAAATTCTGGTTAGAAAACCTCAACTCTGGTTATTTAAATCAGTAAATTAGTAACATTAACCAGAATTCTGGTTAAATATGCCCTTAATTTTCTTCTGGTCACTTTAATACTGTTTTAATTTTTCTGACAGAAAAAATTCTGGTTAAAATTCTGTCGTTACTTTTTTTCTGGTTACTTTTATCATAAATTCTGTCTGAAGCAGCCAGAATTCTGTTTATCTTAATTCTGACGCAAGAAATTCTGGTTAAATATGTCCTTATTATTTTTTCTGGTTAAGCTAACCAGAATTCTTGTCTTTTTTACCAGAATTTCTGGTTAAAGTACACTCATCGTTGAGTTATTGTCCGGGCTCGGGGGTAGACGGTCCTCAATTCAATGCTATTAAAATCCAGTTTGAAGCGGATTTAAAGCGACGAGCGAGCAGTCTTATGTCAACATTCAGGACCGCGTATATAGTCTGAACGTACAAAAGTAAATGCACAGAGAGTCGCGATGTAAACAACTTCTGGCGGCCCTGACTGTTCAAGCGATGTAAGCCGGTCAAGGGACGCTCGGGGAGGGGGGGGGAGCAGAATCAGTGAAGTGAGAACGACCATGAAGCCGGCCGGTAATCCAGTGGCCCATAATTCAACGATGAGTGTAACCAGAAAAAGTAGTCAGGTTAACCAGAATTATGGTTACATTTTTTTAGTGAAAAATTCTAGTTAAAATAAACAGAATTTTATTCTGGTTATTTTCAAAATAATCTCTGATTATTTTAAATACAATCTCTGGTTACTTTACACTCCAAAAAAAGGTAACCAGAATTCTGATTACTTTAACGAGACATTTTTTTAGTGGAATAAAAAAAATAGTAAGGGCATATTCTGGTTAATTTAACCAGAATTTGGATTAATTCCAGAATATTTTATTCCAATAACCAATTCTTATTGTACCTAAGTCAAAAAAGATATACTTAATGGATATTCTTAATATCAGATCTTGAAAAAAGGGGTTAATCCTGTACTTTTTCCCGTTACTTTTCAAAAGGATAAAGTTCCTCAATAAAGCTACACCGCGGGCAATTTTCGATCCTCCCTCACCATAATGCGAAAGCATCTATATCGAAGATTTTTGTGATCCCAAATTACATCCTGCAATCCCTTTTGGTCCCACGCTGCCAGCGAATCGAAAAGCACACATTTCTCTAAACTGAGCAATTCAAATAATAAAATGGCTTACGTAGTAAATTCTATTCAGAAACTTAACCGCGAATCAAACATCGCAGAGTGGAGGAGAGAGGAAGAAAAAAAAAGAAATCTACCTACTCGCTTCGAACATTATACTTTCGGTCTCTTTCATCGCCGTTTTCTTCTTAAATGCTCATAATAATACGCATGAGATACTACGGGGCTTCTATTAAATTCAAACGAAGAAACCGTTTGAACAATAAGACCTTCCGTGTGTTTGAACTGTACCCGAGATCGGTACCGCAATCCTTTCATTAGTCAGTAACGGGTAGTCGGTTTTTTATTTAGGCTGCTAATGTAATTGGAGAATAAAACTTTTCTCTCGATTTTATGATATAAGAAAGATTCTTAGTTGTTTCTTTGATCCTTTGTAATTTATTATTCATTTTTTAATTAAACTTTTGAAATATTTAATCCCAACAAAAACATGGCACATGCATAAAGTTGGATAAGTTCAAAAAAAATTCGTGCAAAAAAAAAATTGTTTTCCCAGTGAAATATAAAACTTTTTTAAAATAAAGAAAAATGATAAAATAAAATCTTTTCATGGAACGAGAAAAATTAAACTTTAATAAATATATTTAAAAAAAGAATTCTAACTTGGCAGGATTTAATTTCAATAAATATATTGAAAATAAAAAAATTTAACTTTGCACGATTGATTAATAACTTAATGTAAAAAATCCTGCCAAGTTAATTTTTTTTCAATATATTTATTGAAATTAAAGTTTTTCGTTCCATTAAGAGATTTTATTTTACAAGTTTTCTTTATTTTAAAAAAGTTGCATATTTCACTTGGCAAACTCTTTTTATCTCACGATTGTAATGCAGGAATTTTTTTAAACTTGGTCAACTTTATGCATGTTCCATTTTTTTGGGGGGATTTCACAATTTTTGGTATCCTTAAATAATAATTAAATTTGAATTTATAACTTTTAATATGTTCATTACACAGGCACACAAAAAAAAGTGTGTGGAGCCAAAAAAGCGACCTATATATAGCATTGTAGTATAGATCTATCATTGTCAAAATTTGCATTGATTGGAATTTTCTGTTTAGCATTGTTTTTTATTCGAGTTTGAATTTTTAGTTTAGGTCAAATTATCCCAAGTGAGCCACCATAAATCGAAAGGCCTTTTTTTTCGCTGTAAAATTAATTTTTTTTTGTTTTAAAAAATCAATTGTTTGTAAACAAATTGAACTTTTTTTTAATTCAAAAGAAAAATTTTTTTGCACGTTATTCTACATTTTTTCTAGAGAGAAATGCGAAAAGAAATACTAAGTAGTTTCTATTATAATAGAAATATTGTCGAACATAAAGGCTATTAAAAATTCATTTTACAGTGAAAAAAAACGACTTTCGATTTATGGTGGCCTACTTGGGATAATTTGAACTAAACTAAAAATTCAAACTTGAATAAAAAAAAACAGGTCAGCAGAAAATTCCAATCAATGCAGATTTTGACTATGCTAGATCAATACTACAATGCTATGTAGGTCGCTTTTTTGGCTCCGCACACTTTTTTTTGTGTGCCTGTGTTATTTGCAGAGATATTGATTATTAGGTCAAATTTTTTTTGAATTTTTTATCAAATCGTAAATATCTTTGTAAATAATGAATACATTGGAAAATCCTTAAAAATAAATCAAGAATATGATGTTGCAGATATACCATCCAATTTTCATGCAAATTGGTCCAATAGTCTAGATTCTAGTTTTGAGCAAATACTTAAAAGTGTCATTTTCAAGGGATTAACCACTATATTGAATTTAGGTTGACGCTTGTTCTTGAATTCCTTTGAATTCACTGAATTCTTTTGAAGTCTTTGAATTATTTCGAATTCATTTTGTATTTTTTGAATTATTTTTTTGAATTCACCTTACATTCTTATTTTCAATTCTATGAATTCATCTTCAATTTTTCCAAATTCACCTTGAATTCTTCTAAATTCTTTTGGTTTCTTCGAATTCTTTTGAATTCTTTGAATTTTTCTAAACTCTTTGAATTCTTTAGAATTCATCTTGTATTCTTTGAATTTTTTTTTAATTCACCCGGTTTTCTTATTTTGAATTCTTATCAATTCACCTTGAAATCTTCGCATTCACCTTCATTCACCGTGAATTCTTCTGAATTCTTTAAATTCTTTGAATTCTTGAAGTCAGATGTACATCAAAGCTGCTAGTGGTCAACCCCTCAGTAATTTTTTGAATACAATATTTAAAATTTCTGAAATTATTTGTCAGATTAAAAATTCCTGTGATGACACTCGAATCTCGGTTTAAGGTGGGTGTTGGGCATTGCCTGTCTTAAACCGAGATAGTCCTTAAGCATCTCTGAACACAAACAGTCAGAGCCGTACGAGCCACTTTCAGTCGGAACAATATGAATTATGTAACTGGATTATGTATGCATGTAAATTTTCTACCATAAGGGATGAAAAAATGTCGATGAAAAATTAATGAAAACAATTTTCAACGTGTTTTTAAAAATAAATGCAAAAAGCGAATTGATACTGCTCGCTCTATTGCTGCGGTACTACTTGACTACTACACGGCGACCGTGCCTTCCTCCTCTCTACCCTCGGACCCGCGCATCTGCTGAATGCCGCCGAACGAAATTCTAGGAATATCTTAAACCGGGATTCGAGTGTATTTTTTAATTTTCTTTTTTATGAAATCGTAAATATCTCTTAAAATAGTAAAGATATCAAAAAATCTTTGAAAATATATCAAGAATATGACTTAAGAATTTAGATGTCAATTTTGTCTGTCTACTGGTCCAATCAATATTATTGGTCAAAAACTTAAGATCACTAATAAAAATCAAGAATATGACTTTGCGCATGTACCATCTAATTTTTATACAAATGGATCGAATAGACTAGGCTCTAGCTGTGAGCAAAGATCTGAAATTCTAATTTTTATCCGGTTTCCATGAGTGAAAGTCTTACAATTTTGAAGCTACGGACTTCTAAATAGGGTGATACTTATTTTTTTAGCACGATTAGTTGGCGTTTAAATTTTATCAAAATCGGTCAAGAATTACGATAACAATCTAAAGAACGTTGTATATTTGTTAGGGTGGTCCAGAAAAAATTTAATGTGAATTTCAATGTGCGCAAAGGCTTACCGTGTTAGTTTCTCGACAAAAAAATATTTTACAAAAGAAACTTAAAATCCATTAACATTTAGAGATCGCGCAAACCAAATTATCGAAATCAATATTCAAGCAGATCATTACAACATAAATTCACTCAAAAGCTTATATAAAAGTTCACTTTCATCACTTCCACTTTTTATTTCTTTTTCGTTGTTCCTTTTTATTTCTTTTTTTTCACAAGTTTCCATAGAATTTTATAACTATTATTCTCACAGTTCACAGTAATTGATTCACAATGCTGGACTACAACAGCGGATACACGCATAAACGCGTACATTCGACAAAAGGTAATAGGAAAGGTCTAGATTCTTTTGCTAAACTAAACGAAGATCTCGTATTTCCTCGTCAACGAGCGATTCGTATCTTTCAATTTTAAATCTCAAGTTTCCCTAATCGGCTGCGTCCCGCCCCACAAATTTACTTTACGCTACATTTTTCTGCCAAAATCTTTGTCCGTCAATTACGGTGTAACGAGATATCGCTCGATTTTACCATATTACATGTATACAACCAAATTATGCCTTACGGTTTGAATGACGTGAGCACACCCACAATTTGTATTGTTAGGAGAGGCTGACAATCTGTTCACCATTAAACAGAATTTCGATTAATATAATCAGAAATTCGGTTAAAAATCAAAGCTAATAGTTCTGATTAAAATAATCACTCAAAAAATGTCTGCTCTAAAAAAATATTCTGGTTAAATTAAGTAGAATCTTCCCTTACTATTTTTTCTAGTTAAATAAATAACCAGAAATTCTAATTAAAATAACCAGAATTATGGTTAAATTCTGGTAAAATACAACAAAAACTAGGTTACTTTCAGGCGGAAAAGTCGGACTTATGCCGGATCTTACGAACGGCATAGTACCGCGCCAGTTGTAAAGAAGGAGCAATGCCAGTACTGATTATTAGTATCGCGCCGAGCGTTGGCGCGGTACTGGCTTAGTACTGCCCCAGTATGGAGGCCAAGTGTTGGCTAGAATCCGAGTTGGGAGTTTTGCCAAGCGTTGGCGCAGTACTGGTTCAGTACTGTCCCAGTACTGAGTCCAAGTGCTGGCTGCAAGCCGACTTAGGAGTTTTTCCGAGCGTTGGCGCGGTACTGGTTTAGTACTGACCCAGTACTAAGACATTTTTCCAAAAATTCTTCCTTTTCGTAAGGATTTTGTGACCAAGACTTCAATCAACAAAAGTAGTTGTACTCTTGGAATAATTCATTCAGATTAATTATATATTTGATTCGGTGATGTTACACTTCTCACTTATACAGATTTAGAGAGTGCGCAAAAATAACAAATTATACCTGAAAAGAACTTGGTGCTGGTTAAATCTGAATTATTTAAAAATTACTAATTGAAAACTGCAGAATAGCAAAATGTCAGTCAATGATTCAATTAGTTATGTATTTAATTAATTAATAATTACAATAATTGATTTTCAGTTTAATATATTTGACTAATGAATTAGTGATATTATAACGTAATATCACTAATATTCACTAATTAATTGTAACGTTTTCTACTAATAATTACTTAAATTTACTAACAATTAGTCAATTTTAACTAAATGGTGAAGCAGGGAGACAAACAATAATTTTCCGAATTTCAATTTTAATATATTCCTCAGCTACCTCGGACTAACTATCGACAAGATCCAAGCGGTTCGATAGCTCAGTTGGTTAGTGCGTCGCTAGGTTTTGGTTTTTAAGTAGTTTAAGGTAGGGTTCGAATTTCCAGCGGATGCGATTTTTCAAAGCGTTTGAGCGTGCGGGCAATTGTGTGATTTCAAACATGAATTAAGTGCAGTGATAATATATAAAACAATTTTTTTTGCAAATTTATTATTATACTGCAATAAATATTTGTATTTTATTATTTGAAAAAATATAATTATATTGTACCACCACAGTACCCACGGAAAACTCCCAGCCGAGTCACATTTCGTACTAATGCCAGTACCCAGCTGTTTGCCATCCGGTAATATGCCAGCACCACGCCAGTACCGACATCCGCCCGGCGGTACTGGCGTTGTACCAAGCCATTTGTAAATTTCCACCTGGGGCTTTGACTAAAAAAAAAGTAAGGGCATATTTAATCAGAATTATGGATATTTTAACCAAACATTTTTGTGAGTGTGAGTAAAATATGACCAGATTTCTGGTTAAATATGCTCTTATTATTTTTTATGGTTAGTTTAACCAGAATTTCTGGTTAAAACAACCGGCATTCTGATCAAAACAACCGGAATTCTGGTTACTTTAACTAGAAAAATAGTCATATTAACCAGAATTCTGGTTAAATAAGCACTTACTATTTTCTATAACCAGAATTCTGCATATTTTTATCAAAATTTTGGTTACTTTAACCAGAATAATACATTAACCAGAATTCTGGTTAAATAAGCACTTACTATTTTCTATAACCAGAATTCTGCATATTTTTATCAAAATTTTG
>JBAGKK010000347.1:48001-58563 GCA_037177015.1 Euceroptres primus | reverse complement strand
GCGGTCTCGGGTAGATGAGGCAATGAACTTTCGAGTTCCAAATGCTGATAAATAATAATAATAATAATAATAATATATTTTGAATTGTGCTATCCTAACTCGATAGTCTAAAATTTCAATTTATTATTCCACTTATGTGTCATTATCGACGGGTTAATTACTTGCGTAAACCCTTGCAATCCTTTGCAATTCGTATGCAATCTCGTGACATTTTATGCACTTCAATGCAATCTCTATGCAATCCCGCGCAATCCTTTGCAATTTTTCAATACCTTGCAATCTTGCAATTTACATGCAATCTCGGTCAATTCTATGAAATCTCTATGCAATCTCTTGCAATTTGAATGTAATTCGTGCATTCCTTTGCAATCTTGCAATCCGGTAATTGTATCCCATGTAATGCCCTGTAATCTGCATGCAATTTCATGCAATTTCTATGCAATCCCACGCAATCCTTTGCAATCTAAATGTAATCCCATGCAATCTCGTGCAGACCCATGCAATCTTCATGTAATACGGTGCAATCCCTTGCAATCTGTATGCTATCTCATGAAATTTCGCGTAACCTCTATATAATACCCCCTAAAACTTGCAATCTTTATACAATCTCATGCAATCCCATCTAATCCCTTCCCATCTCATACAATATCGTGCAATTGCATGTAATCTTGCAATCCGTATGCAATTCCTTGCAATCTCATGCAATCTGATTCAATTGTATGCAATCTTCCAATTTATCTGTTCAATCTCATGCAATCCCTTGCAATCTGTATGCAATATTACACAATTTCGTGTAATCTCTATGCAATACCCCCGCAATCCTACGCAATCTTGAAATCTACATATATGGAATCTCATGCAATCTCTATGCAATCCTTTGCAATTTTGGAATTCGGGACAATCCCCTTCAATCTGTATGCAATTTTGTGCAATTTTATGCAATATCGTGCAGTCCCATGCAATCTCTGTGCAATACCTCCGCAATTTTGCAATCTGTATACAATTTCATGCAATCCTCTGCAATCCCGAGCAATCCCTTGAAATTTGTGTGCAATATCATGCAACTTTGTGCAATCTCTATGCAATTCCACGCAATCATTCGCAATCTTGCAATCTATATGCGATCTCATAAATAAATAAATCTCATTCAATCCTGTGCAATATTGCAGTTTTTCTATGCAATACCATGCAATCCCTTGTAATCTGTATGCAATATCATGAAATTTCGTACAATCTCTATACAATCCCACGCAAGCCTTTGCAATCTTGCAATCTATATGCAATCTCTATGCAATTTTTTGCAATTTTTGAATCTGAGGTAATCCCTTTCAATCTGTATGCAATTTCGTGGAATCTTTTGCAATACCGAGCAATCCCTTGTAACTTGTATGAATTTTCGTGCAATCCTACGCAATCCCGTTCAATTTCTATGCAATCCTACGCAATCTTTTACAATATTGCAATCTGTATGCAATCTCATGCAATATACAATCTCATTCAAACCTGTGCAATCTTGCAGTTTCTATACAATCACATGCAATCTCTATGGAATTCCGTGCAAACTATTGCAATCTTGCAATCCCTGGAAATCCCATGCATTCTTGCAATCTGGTGTACACGAAAAATCTAAGTAATTAACCCCTCGGTCGTTCCCAATTTATGAAATTTGTACTATCGATTTTTTGAAAAATTAAACTTTTCAGAAATAGCTAAAATATATTTTTTTCTATTATTTCTCATCCAAAATAGAACGAAAAGAACAATTTAAGAGATCAAGAATCAGTTTTATAAATTGGTGATAAAATATTTTTAAAATACTGCAAAAATTTATTTTTTCGAGCTCTATTAGTTGGTGTCTTAAGATTTTCGAACACATTTTTATACTGTTCACATATTTTAAAAATGGGTTACTTAGTGGACATTATTATAAATCGTACGGTGCATAATTTGCAGAGATATTTTTAGGTTGCGAACAATGAACTTTATTATGCTTAATACTTGAGCACTTGGGTAGGAATAAATGTCATGAGTTTTTGCCTTTTTTAGATTTTTTCAAGTGATTTTTTTCGAGTTCTAAATTAAAAAATATAAGGGTTACTATTAAGGGCGTGTGGTACGTTATGATGTCACGAATTACCGACGAAGTATAAGGAATATTTGGCAATCCTATTTTCAAACAGTTTTAGATTCAACTCAATATAAATGACTCGTGTAAGTATCAATCTTTTATAAAATTTCGTTATAATTATTTCTTAATTTTAGTTTGTGAATTTGTATTTGGGGGTGGACATTTTGGTTATATTTTAATTTCCCATTTCTAAGCAAAGGCACCTAAAATTTTGATACTTTACCAAAAACTATTTTGATGTAGGTAAGTTCTTTATCCTAATAGTACCTATTCAAAAAAAAAATATATATATATAAATATTAAATATATTAAATAATTGAAAAGTGTAAAACTTGCGGGCTTATATTTTAAAACTTTTTGGTATAATGATAAATGATATAATAAATCTTGTGATATAATATAACGTACGATATAATAAATTTATGATTTAGGATTTAGTAAATTTGTAATCACCATTACCAATTCATAAAGTAAAATTTCGATAATTAGACATAATTTGTCTCGATACAACCTCACGTAGTATTATTTATGAACTGCAGGGTCAATCTAATATATTTGAGCCCCGTTGAGTTCTATATATTCCACAAATAATGTTGGGGACGTGAACCACCTGCTATTTGATTCTTCAGTGGGGTTACTATGTCTATTACGTACAATAGAGACTATTCTCTATAATTTGGAGCTTTTGGAGCTGAGGGATCTTCTCTTCGTTGACCTGAATGGAATGTTAAGCCTAATTTGATTGGCAAGGGTGGTAAGGCATTCGTGAAAAGCAGATATACAAGAGGGATATTCACTTTTCTGTAACAAAGAATTTGATAATTTGATAGTCTCTATAGTCAATTTAAATTTTCCAAACGATATTCCACAAATTTCATGCTAAACATACAAAAAATTAAAATGTAAGTAATTTTGTTTGCTTTTATATTAATATCTGAAAATAAAATATTATTAATTGTATAAGGCATGTGAAAAATAACTTTTGAGAGAGCTTTTGAAAAATATTATACGAGTCGCTTTTTAATATAACGTTCGTGTGCATGAATACATATATTATAGAATTTTGTGTTTAATACGAGTAAATAAAATACTGTTTGTCGACGTTCGGCAACACTTTATTCCTTCTGAGCAAGGAAAAGGAAAGAATCCAAGAAAAAGTTCATTCGCGCTGCTGGTTGGGTTCTCTTATTTCGTCTACATGTAGGTTTACATTAAACTCAAACGAAAAGATGGATACAGGTAGGCGGTTAGGCAAATGGTTCCCATCCGAAGTGAAAGTCAATATTGAGGAACGTTAAAAATGTTAAAAGCGGTCTCTCATCTTATAGTTTTTTTTACTTCAGATGCAAGATTTCGTTTCTCGCAACTGACTTACTTTAAAGAAAGTTATTGTTAAGTTTTGAAGGAACTTTAAAGCTTCTTTACCTTTCTTTTTTTACTATTACACTTATAATATTAACCCTAGAAATATAGGGCTCTTCACTAAGCTATTAAAGGTAGGGGTGAGTAACTTTTACTTCCTAGTTGAAAAACTCGCAGATACGCAGATACTGTTCAAAAACCTTTTATTCGTTACGTAGACTAGATACGTATTCTTATTAGTAATCAAAAGGAACATATTTTTATCAGAAAATAAACACTGTGAGTAAAATTTACTCACGCCTATCCTTCTAGGGTTAATCATTACGAGCGAATCCATTTGAAATCAGGCAGGCAATGTAACTTCAAGTCACAGAATTGGTCGACCGTCCATGAAATATGTTGTTTTTCAAAGGAAATTTCTTTAATCTATTATAACTTTGGACTAAAGTAAGATAATTGAGTTTCCTTTCCTGATTACGGTGGAGTTTATTGCCGACTTTCGAAATCTACCGGAAAATTTAAAAAATATTGAAACTTCGCAAAATGGCAACCGTTTTACTGAAAAAATTAAAAAACAATTTTCTAAAAAAAAACACATTTTTTGGGCCCAAATTCTTTTGCTAAATTGGTACTCACACGATGAAGAAATTAGGTAAGTTTCATGCGGGCCAAACTAATTTTGTAAACAGGAGAATTTTTTTATGAAATCGAATTTTCGAATTTTTCTTACAGTACCGGCAAGAATATTATGAGATCACCTGCTTTTTGTTAGTTGTATAAAATTAAATAATTTTCATAATAGACAGATTAAAAATTTTTGCCGAAAGTAACATGAAAGATATCAAAATTATGCGTCCAATTATCCCGAGTTGAAGTATTTCTGCCCATTTTTGCAGATGATATTGCAAAAAAAGTCCAAATTTCGCCATTTTTTAAAAGGGTGTAGCATGTTAAGTATGTATCTGCTGTCCTTCCATGAATCCGGTGGATATTTTTGCCATAAGTTAGTATTGATGTAAGATAAAATTTGTCAAAAGATTATATGTGAAAAAAATATTTTATGGAAGTTATGGGGGTAAAAAGAAAAATCAAAAACAATTTTTTTCTCGAGAACAGCTGAACCGATTTTGATGAAAAAATATACGTTATGGGATTTAATGGTGCAATATAAGAGAAAAATTACGAATTTTTTTTTTAAACGAGTAAAAAAAATTTTTTTTAATTTTCAAATTTTTTTTGTTGAATTCACTTGCGGCGCTATCACCATTCTCTACCAAAAAAATCTTCGACTTCTCTAGCATATCATATTCGAAAATATCATTTTCGAATTTTGACCCGCCTTTTGAAGGCCTTGAAGTTTCGCATAAAAATAACATGGGGAAAAAATAAATTTTCCAAAATTTGTTTCAAAACGTGAAAATGTATAATTAATCATAGAGTTGAATTTTTTTAGCTGTTAATCCATCATTCTTTTTTAATTTGAACCCCTGAAAACCTCTTTTATGAGACCTCAAAAACAACCCAACAAGGTAATTACAGTTTGGTGGAATATTGACATTAATTATCAATTTTTCTTAATTTTGTTTCATAAACACTCATTAATGGATAATTGGTGAGATTTTATTTTTATATTTATTTTATTAACTTAATTCAAATTGGTCAAACAATTTTTATTTACCACTATTTTTTAATACCAGAATGTTGAGAATAAATTGATTTTTTTCGTGCTACGAACTCATTAATACATTTGAACTATTAGAAGAGTCAATCTCTTTGTGTCAGATCTTTTTAAATTAATTATTGGGTTTTATAGCCAATAAATTTGTACGACTAAAATTGGGTGAAAGGTAGTTAGAATAGTTGTTCAAAATATTTAAAAATGGCAATAGAAAAGAAGGAACAGTTTTGTTGGTTCGTTGTTGTTTTTTGTTTTGGTTCGTTGCCTTCTAATTTATTTCGTCTTTCTTTGGGTTAATTTATTCTCCACATTCTGGTATTGAAATTTTTTTAAACAAATAAAAATTGGTTAAACAAGTAAGTTAGTTGAAAAAGGACAAAATTAAAGAAATTAACGAAACATATGGAAAAATTTGCAAAAAACCTTAAATTTCCATCTTCTTTTAGTTAGAAGTTACCTTTTCACAATTATATAAATTGTTCAAACAATTTAAAAAGAACTGAACTAAATAGTTCGATGCTTCAAATTGATTAATTAGGTCGTGGCATTAGAAAAATACATACATAACCTGCTATGCCCTTTTGAATAACTCCTGAAATAATTGACATTTTTAAGAGATCTTGGGCTCTTTTTAAAGATAAGTTTATGTAGAATATGACTATTGTGTTAAGAATATCATAGTACTTTTTTCCTGAATTTTGCCAAAGACTAAACTTGAAACAAAAAGATCGACAAAATTCGAACTTCTAAAATCCATTATGAAACAAATATTAAAAATAATTATATTGCATATTGTAAGAAAATTCAGTTAACTGTTGCTAATTATCACTTTCGTAATTTTTAAAAATCCTTTTTTCGGGTGTAAGAATTTTTTAAATTTTTACGACTTTCTTGTTTCAAGTTTAGACTTTGGCAAAGTCCAGGCAAATTTTACCAGGATGTTTATGGCACAATAGTCATATTCCATGTTAATTTATCTTTGAAATGAGCCCAAGAACGCTTAAAAATGTCCATTATTTCAGGAGTTTTTCGATGAAATCGATTTTATTATTTTAATTGAATTCTGCATACATAAAATGTAGATTACATCGAAAAACCCATCTTTTTAATTTTTCCAAATATTTTTATAAAATTTATGTTTATATAAGGAAATCATCCAGCGAGTTTTATGTAGCCCAAACCATTTTTGTGTTCAGGAAAATTTTTTCTTACAAAATCACATTTTTGAATTTTTCTCATTTTCGAATTTACCATCAGTAGTAAGATAACTTCAAAAATTCGATTTCATTTTAAAAAATTTTCCTGTTTACAAAAGTAGTTTGGCCTGCATGAAATTTCCCTATTTTCTTCATCGTTTAGCAAAAAAATTGTGACAAAAAAAGGTGGGGTTTTTCAGAAAATCATCTTTTAATTTTTTCAGAAAAACCGTCGCCATTTTGCGAATTTTCAATAATTTTAAAATTTTCCAGCGGATTTCAAAAGAGGGCAATAAACTCCACCATATTTAGGAAAGAAAACTCAATTATCTTACTGTAGTCCAAAGTTATAATAGATTAAAGAAATATGCTTTTTTTAAAGAAGCTTTAAATTCAAATACTCGTAACTTCGGGAAAATGTATTGTTTCTCTAAACGGTAAAATACGTGTCTTCTTGTTTCCTTTGAAAAACAACATATTACATGGACGACCGATTCTGTGACTTGAAGTTGCACTGACTACCTGATTTGAAATGGATTCGGTCTTAGCAATTATTTGTTTATGTTTTTATGAATAAAAATGATGCTTGGGAATTTAGTATATTTTAGAATAAAGATTTTAAGACATTAGATAAAATTTCCGTTCATTTGAACGTTCAGAACGTCAAACACACTATAAACCGACTGTCCTCTAAAAAAAGTTGGATTTCTTTTATATTTGGACCTGTTTTTTATAGGTATTAATTTAGATTCGAGCTGTATTGCTTACATTAAGATTAGTGATGCCGTTTGTCGAGACTCAAGGAATGTAAAAAATTAATAATAATGTAAAATATTAAATTATTTATTCATATTTAATAATATTTCAAGTCCTTGAATTGAAGAACTTTAAATATTACAAAATATGAATTAATAATTTAATATTTTATATTATTATTAATTTATTTACATTCCTTGAGTCTCGACAAACGGCATCACTAATTGAGATAACTTTATGCTGTTAATTTCAATGCAAAACAATCCACAAATATGTTTTCAATTTAGGATTGAAGTGAGATTAAAATAAATGAGAGAGTATTTTGGAGATGTTCTGTTTTAATAGCGATATTTAGCCTTGGAATAGAACTCTTTTTTACAGTGCCTATTCAAATCGAACTAATTATAAACGAGTCAGCAACAAGCATTTGTCACTAGAGCTGATATAATTATTCCCTTTTATTCCTTCTGTTCACGACCTGATCATTCATAATGATCGAGCAGACACTGATGCTGGGAACAGGAAAGCTTGAATAATAGCCAACCAATATCTCACCAAAATGTGTTTGTGTCTATGTGTGTGTATACATGTGATCGAAATCGTCCCGAAGTGCGAGGGTGTCGCGAAACAATTCCCAACTGAATAATATTAGTATCTAACAATGGATGTGCTAAACTGAAATACAGACAACTTGGTCTGTTCCATTCCCTGTCCAATACATCGACAAACCTTGCAGTTCACGACACACAAATTCATATACATGCAAACACACAAATATACATGCACACGCATGCAAATACACATACATACACAAACACAGAGGAAGCTGTTGAAATTTGTCTCTGTGAAATCGGTTTCTACATTCAGAGTGAGAAATTCGCACTGGTATATAAATGTAGATGTGTACGTGGACGAAAAGCTCTTTCAGTGTTGTATAGTGGGGGTTTGAAGGCGAGAAATAGCATACAAATGAAATATTAATTAAATCCATGATAACGTTCCGTCCCCTTCCCCTTCTTTCGTCCCCTCACACTCCTCTCATCCAGGGTCTTTCTCCCACTCGGCACGAGTCCTTCTCTAATCGACAAGGACCTCAGGATCGAGTTTCTGTCTATTATCCGAGCATATTCCATTAATTACTTTCACTTTGCATCAATGGCATTTCCTTTTCAATAATCCTTTCCCTCCACCTCTACAGTAAAATAAAAAACCTACGTCAAGCTCTTTTTCCTTTTTTTGTTGTTGTTGTGAATACGTCAGGAAAACTGAAGCGCGTTTTGTTGTTTGCTTTTTTTTGTAGAAAAAGAGTAAAGCTACTCGTGCCTTATAAGTTGTTTCTATAATTTTTTTATTAACTCTTATTTTTTTATTACCTCTTTTTAATTTTAATTTTTAATTTTATTACCTCTTCATTTTAAAATTTAAATCCACGAAATAGAGAATTTTAAGAGAAGGGCGGGTGGAAAATAAAAAATTTGGAAGTTGAAAATTATACAACGCTTACAAAATATGTGCTAGAAAAATTGCTGGTTGTTGAGATTTAAAATTTGACGAGTTTAATTTTAAGTCCCTGGAGGTCATTAGAGTCTTTTTAATTTTTGACAGATTTTAATAAGTCAATCCCTAGAAGGTAATTGGTTTATTTTAATTTACCAAGTTTTTAATGTATCGAGGAGTTAATTACTTAGGTTTTTTGTGTAGACCAAATTGCAGGATTGAATGGGATTCAAAGAAATTGAAAAATTGCAAGATTGCCAAAGATTGATGAAGATTGCATGAAACTGCATAAGGATTACATGGGATTGCACCGAGATTGTAAGATTGCCAAAGATTGATAAAAATTGCATGCAGTTAAAAGATTGAATGGGATTGTACAGAGATTGCAATGGATTGCATGAGATTGCGCATAGAGATTGCATGGGATTTTACAGAGGTAGCACGAAATTGCAAAGAATTGTGTTGGAATGCATAGAGATTGCATGGGATTGCATACAGATTGCACAGAGATTGTGAGATTAGAAGATTGCCAACGATTAATAAGGATTACGTGCAGATTACGAGATTAAATTTGATTGCTCAAAGATTGCGTGAGATTGCAAAGAGATTGCATAGAATTTTACAGAGAATGCATGAAATTGCATAGATTGCAAAGGGTTGCGTAGGATTGTATAGAGATTGCATGGGATTGCACCGAGATTGCAAGATTACCATAGATTTATAAAAATTGCGTGCAGATTACAAGATTGAATGAGATTCCACAGAGATTTCAAGGGATTACATGAGATTGCACAGATGTTGCATGGGATTGCTTAGAGGTTGCACAGGGATGGCCAAAGATTGATAAAGATTGCATGCAGATTACAAGATTGCATGTGATTGCACAGAGATTACATCGGATTGCACACAGAGTGTATCACCAGATCGCACGAATAATTACTTAATGAATATATGACTTAAAGTGTAAAAATTTTGTTACATGTTTCTTATGCAGGCAATTTTTGCCGCTTAATCATGGGACATTTTATCCTCAGCTGTTTCGGTATTTTTTAAATTTACATTAATAAATTTTCATTAATGTGAAACCACACCTAAAGACTCGAGGTTCTTGCATAGTCACAAGATATTTCGTATAATGTAATCACTTGAAGTGGACAGGTGTATCTTAGCAGTGTACACTCTGAATACCAGTTACCTGACTCTCGTTCACCCCTGATTCTATATCCAATGTCGGTATCCGTTTTAGTTTCGGTAGTGTCGTCATATTTGCTCATCCATTAGCGCTACAATAACAAAACCATCCAACCTTCTCACTTTTTTTTTGTACTTTGTATTCTCTGTTATCTGTAGATATCCATACATATAACTATCTCTAAATCCTCATTTTTCCCCCGATGCACATAATATTTATCGAATTATGTTTTTGTTAAATATTTAACACTAGCAATATTATACGCGCGCTAAAGCGCACGTGAAACGTTGCATTAGCAACTGTTAAAAAATATAGTACATAAAAGAAAATACTAAAATATATTTTAGGTGTATACAAAATAATACTCTAAATATATGTATGTATATAGAATTTTTAATATACTTCATTATACAATTTTCACTTCAGAAGAAACGTATTTAAATATTATTTAAAAATCATTTTCGTCAAATTTTGAGCATACCATTTGAGTATGAAATATATATATAAATATATACACGGAAGAAATAAGTACTTGAAAATTGTCGTATAACGTTCATTGAAAAGTTCATGTCAGTACGGGACTGTCCTTGACTCTCGAAACTATCGTTGATAATATTTCATTGGCTATGGGGTCTATTTCTTAAGATCTACTTAGTTGTAAAATAAATTAAGTTTGAGAAATAGACCCCATAGTCAATGAAATATTATCAACGATTTCATATAGAGGGTCAATGAAAAATACGACATGTCTTC
>JBAGKK010000347.1:12134-40451 GCA_037177015.1 Euceroptres primus | reverse complement strand
AAAAAGAAAAGAAAAATGTGCATTTATTTTTTCACCAAATAGAACAAGTTTAGGGGGTGCGTCATCAAGAAAAAAAACTTTGGTTTTAACGAGCGATGTCATCAAATATAATTACTGAATTTGGTTGTGCTTCACTTGGCATTACAACATATTCATGCTCTTTGAAAGAATATTATTCAATGTCATCTACAGATTGTACAATTTTTTCTAAAAAATTATAGAATTATACTTTGGTTCATTTAACGATTTTAAGTAACGTAAATATTTTCAAATCTCAATCCATTGGATGTATCAGTAGAGTCAATAAGGAATTTGTTTTTCCACAGTTGGAAGGACCACAAAATATTGCCCACACACTATTTGGAAGCAAACGTTCACGACGCTTTTCTCTCTTCTCATTTTTTACAAGCGAATCAAAATTCACAGCAGGTAATTTCATAGACTGTATTTCAAACTGCATCTGACAATTTTGATTCTAAAGGAACCACTTTTCTATAGAGCCACAATAAAATAGAACCTCTAGTTTTTTCTGTGTACAAATTACTTGCAAACATATGTATGTATTTCGTTCAAACATGTAATTCACTTGCAGACATGTAATTTACTTGCAAATATGTAATTTACTTGAAAATATGTAATTTATTTGCAAATATCTAATTTACTTGAAAATATGTAATTTACTTGCAAATTTCAAAAGTTAGGCCACACTTACGGATTCGTTAACTTCCTTTATGCAATCATCCTCTCGTAAAAAGTGTCATTTTCTCTTTTGAACTTTTTATGTTTACCGATTGGTGTTTACTTTTCTAAGTTGAAATCCGCAGTTACACGAAGTCCCCTGATTTGCAATATGGTTACTGCTTCTTTAATTGAAAGCAAAGAGTCCAGTTTGCACTCTGGAAAAATTAGTCTTTTAAGTGGACTTCGGCGACGTGTTATAGAAGGTCGTTCGTAGCAAAAGTTTTTGTATAAACTTAAACACGCTTGGAGACGTGCTCCTTGAACGACGATTCAGTACATACATTTATACGCGTATGTACACCTATGCAAACAATTACCTTCCCATCTCTATGCTCGGGTGAAGCTGACTCTTTGCAAATAATGTTGCCACGTAGACCCCCAAGTAAATTTCTCCTCTTAAACACCATACTCTTTAACTCATAATATTCACTATAGGAACAGCTGAAAATATTCATCTTTTTACTACTTTCTTCACGTTAATCTCTTATGATTTAGTAATGTTTTAAAGTCCTCTAAAAGCGTTGTTTTATTGCAACTGGAAATAAGATAATGAATAGCAAAAATAGAACAATTCCAATTCGTTTACAAAATGACTTAGTAATCATTTTTACTAATTTTTAGTCAATTAGATAATTACTGATTCACAGTGAAATAATTACTTGCTCACTTTAGTCACAGAACTGCATTTGACTCCAGTAGTGGATTTTTCTACTAATTGAATTGGTTACTAGTATCTCACATTCTCACTGCGATTTAGTCTTTATTGACTAAAAATTAATTAAAATGGTTATTAAATCATTTGGTGAACGAATTGGCACTGTTTCATTAGTCAAAATTGATTATTTCAGAGTTAGAGAGAATGTTCATAAATTTCCGGAATTTTTTGTTGCAACTCAATTTGAGTTTGAATTCAGCGTTAAATTGATTATCACCGTTTTCCTGTGTACTTTTCAGAAACTGTACATGAAAACTACCAAAATGTAACTAAGTTTTCATGAATTTGGCTTAAATTTTAGTTACGGTAACTGAATTTCCCTAAATTTATTTTAAATTTACGAAATTGTAACTGAAATTTACGAAACTGTAACTGTGAAATTTCAGTTACGGTAAATGCATATGAAACTTCAGTCTCATGTCTTTGAAGATCTTACCATGGAGATTTCTAAAACGTAATGTTTTCACCAGAAAAATCCACTATGTTAAAAAAGTTTACAAGTTTCTGAAACTTTTCTGTTACAAGAGTAACATAATTTCACGAATTATTTCCATCGCAGAACACGAAATTATGACATTTTTACATTTTTATCGTAAATTCACTAAATGTTACATAAAACTATGAAATTGTGACCTATAGTTATGAAATTATTACATAATCATGAAATCGTAACATAAAATCACTAAATGTGACATAAAAAAAACTATGAAATTATAGCATAAAATCAAAAAAAATAATTTATCGAAATCGAGGTAAACACCTCGATTCCGGGGTAAAAATTATTATCTGCAACAAAAATTAACTTACAGGATAAATTTTACCCAAAATATCGGTTAAATTTTCTTTTGTTTTTCCATGACAACACGTATATTTTGTAAGATGCGAAGTGTTGTCTGAGTAAAAATTTATTCCTCTAAAAAATTATCTGCAACAAATTTTACCTTTAGTTTTTTCTGTGATGCAAAAATTATGTTCAGAGTAGTTTTAGAAATTTATATTACTGTATCAGAATACAAGCAGAACGAAATTCACAAGATCTGCAATTGATCAGAACTTCTTGTAAGGACATATTTTAATTTTAACATTTTAACTTGGCATTCTGAATATTTGAATCAGATTTTTTTTGAATGAAGGGAACCTTTCGAATAAGTTCGAATCCTTTTTATAAATAGGACTTTTTTACATTGTTAGAAATTTCCATGGTAATTTCTCTAAAATTTCTCTAAAATGCTAATTTCTCAGTGACTCGATTCTAGACATGGCAATTAGTAAAATTTTACTGAAAATCAGTGGAAAATCTGATTCAATTAAATTTCAGTGAATTTTCACTGATTTACCAGTAGAAAACGATTATAGAAATTTCAGGAAGCCTCACTGAAATCAAATTTTATCCTATATCAGCATCACTATAATTTCACTAATTTATTAGTGACTCAATTTTAGTCATGGCAATTACTAAAATTTCACTGAAATTTCAGTCTTTTTCCACTGATTTTCAGTAAGCATGACTGAAATTTCAGTAATCGTTTCTACTGTTAAATTAGTGAAACTCTAGTGAAATTTCAGTGACTTTCTAGTTTTCCACTAATTTTTAGTGAAATTTTACTAATTGTACTAGCTGCAATTTAGTCACTGAGAAATTAGTGGAATTTAACTGATTCAAAGGACAAGAGTCAGATAAATTTTTATAAATTTAGGAAAATTCAGCTAGAAGTAAATCAATATTTCGTTAAAATAACGTAATTTTACGATACTTGTAACGGAAAATTCTGAAATTGTACCAGAAAAAGTTTTATGTTCAGATAACTAAAGTTTTTTGCAGTAAAATTTAACTGAAAATTTAGTTACTTTTTCATAAATTTAATATATAAAACGGACAATTTAGTTACCATAACTGAAATTTAAGGAACAATTGGACAGACAGAGTCGGAAAAAAAGTTATTCGAAACGCATATTTCTTTAGGTTTTTCATTTTAAACAGTTTTTATCATCAAATTTTTTTACTCAAAATGTGGAAAATTTTATTTCCGATCAAATAAGCCACCAAACGTTTTGATTGGATAAAAATTACAGATTTCTTTCATTCAGAATCTTTAGACTAATTCTTAGCTGTTTTTTCACCGAAATCTGTCTGCAGATTCCGAATGAAAAAAATGTGTAATTTTTATCTGATTGAAACTTTTAATGGCTTATTTAATTGGAAGTAAAATTTTCCTCATTTTTACTAAAAAATATTTGATTAAAGACTGTTTAAAATGAAAAACCTGAGGAAATAGGCGCTTTGACTAATTTTTTTTCCGACTGTGTCCAATTCCTCCTTAAGCCAAATTCATGAAAATTCAGTTACATTTGATAATTTTCTGACATGATTTTTGAAAAATTTCTTTAATTTCATAAAAAATTGTTATAAGAAACTTTCGTAACTTAAAAATTCTGGAAATTTACGAAAATTTATAATCCTAACACCAGTGCAAATGTTAAATACAACAGTAACAATTTCTTGATGAGTATATTTTCACAGAAGAAACTCTCAGGATAAAATTTGTTGCAGATAATTTTTTAGAGAGATAAATTTTCATTCAGACAACTTCACGTCTTTCAACATACATGTGTTGTCACAAAAAGAAAAAGACAAGAAAATTTAACCAATATTTGGGTAAAATTTATCCTGTAAAGTTAATTTTTGTTTCAGGTAATTTTTACCCTGGAATCGAGGTAAATTTTTCTCCTTCGCTTTTTCTGTGATTATTTCACAAATCACAGAAAACCATTGGTGCATCACAGAAAATTTGGTTACATCTCACTTTGAATAATTTAAAAGCGATTGAAATTTTCATTGTCATTGCATTTGTTTGACGGTAGCTACAATGACCATTCCGCATTATCAGTCACAAAAGCTGAAACTGATATAAGATAAAGATAAGAATAAGAGAAAAATCTGACCCTTCTTCAGTTAAATATTTATTCAATTGTGAAACCAACATCGACTGAATAGGAGAGAAGATAGTTTGGTGAATAGAGATTCGAAACGAGAGATCGTGTGTGGAGACTTTAACGTTTAACCTTTAACCAATGCGAAATATAAGGTGGATTTCAAGAAGAGAGTCTGTATAATGGGGTATCGTCCAAGTTTCTCTGTATAGATACCTATACAAGACCGCACCCTCTTCACTCATTCCACCCCATCTGCAAGCCCACCTACACCAACCGACCAGCAAACCAACCCCCGCGGTTGAAGGCACTGGCCCGAGAAATTCAATTACTGCTAAACTTCTCGACTGAAGTCTTGGTTCAACTATACTCCGCAGGTACTGTGTCTCGAAGATAGAGACTGTGGGTGTATCTGTGTTTTTGTCAAGGAGAATACCTTCATCCAAATCTTGGAAATGTATATTAATCGCGAATTTGCATATTAATGATTCTGAACCTGGTCAACCAATTTTCATGAAAACAGAAAAGGGAAATTGATTGTTGAAGCAGTTAACTAACATTTAAAAACCATTCATGAATGGTTTTGAAATGTTATAGTTAACTGGTACAACAATTCAATCAATTTCACTTGTTATGGTATAAATAACACATTGCAATGTCTTATTTACACCATAACAAAAGTGAATGCATAAATAAAATTCTTGTAAACATTTCACCGTCTAAAATTGTCTTACATCCAACTTTTGTGCTAAGCGAAGTAACAAATAATTCAGAGAACAGAAATTCTCAAGGGATCAAAATGTTGCAAGCAAATGACAACTTACAAAATTTTAAAGCCAATTCGGATCAAGTTGGTTCAGTTTTTTTTGTTTGTTTGTTTTGTTCAGTTTGTCACTTTTTAACCATTTAACTGGTTGAAACACACAGCACTAATTGATAACTACCAATTTAGTGTGATTACTCTCATAAATCTGAATCAGTGAGAAGTGGGACACTAAATAAAATCAGTAAGGATTTTCGCTGACAGTCAGTGAGATTTCACTTATGTTTTTAGTGAAATATACACACTATTAGAAATTTCTATGGCAGTTTTCGGAGACGTGAGACTGAAGCTTTATGCAGTTACCGTTTCTGAAATTACAGTTGCAGTTTGGTAAATTTCAGTTACAATTTGGTAAATGTAAGAAAAATTTAGGAAAATTCAGTTACAAGTATCTGAAAATTTAGTTACATTTTGGTAATTTTACGATACTTGAAACTGAAAATTCTGAAACTTGTAACTTAAAATTCTGAAAGTGACAGAAAAAATTTTATGTTCAGGTAACTGAAGCTTTATACAGTTACATGTAACTGAAAATTTAGTTACAATTTGGTAAATTTTAGATAAAAGGAAAATTCAGTTACCGTAACTGAAATTTAAATCAAATTCATGAAAATTCAGTTACAGTATGGTAAATTTCAATTACAATTTGGTAATTTTTAGATACGTTTTCTGAAAAGTATCTTATTAAGTTTTATAAAAATTTCTGTTACTTTCGAAACCTAAAAGTTCCGGAAATTTACGAACATGTCGAACAGTGCAATCAGTGAGATTTCACTGATGTTTTCAGTGAAATCTCACCGATTGTCAGTGAAAATTTTTACTGATTTGAATTAGTGACCCATTTCTCACTGATTCAGATTTCAGATTCAAATTAGTGCTCTCTAAATTTGAATCAGTCAAAATTTTTACTGATTTCATTCAGTGATCCATTTTTAGCTAATTCATCAGAGAATTTTGACTGAATTTCAGTAAAATTAACTGCAATTCAGTAAAAATTCACTGATGAATTAGCTAGAAATGGGTCACTGAATGAAATCAGTGAAAATTTTGACTGATTCAGATTTGGAGAGTGTGCCAATAAAAAAACTATTTATGTAATTTCTGCTGCTCCCTACCCCCTATTTCGAGTCTTTTGACACAAAAAACACGTGTTTTTTTTTAAATTTTGTTGAAGCCTCATAGGACGTTTTAATGTTTAATATAGAAAATAGTATTTAACCATTAAAATTATCACAAAAAATATAAATAAGTTTCTTTTTAAAAACTATCATTCCTGACAATAGTCACTTCTAAATGTTTTGAACTGTCATATTTAGAAAAGCAATTAATATTTATTTCAAATTTTGAAAGCTTGAATTAGTACCTTCTATTTATTATTATCTTGAATTAGTACCTTTTTAAAAAAAAGTTGAAGCACATTTTTTCTTTTTTCGATAAAATAATTTTTAGAGGTCTTTAGAGCACTTTGAAGAGAACAATTATTTTTTAATCATAAAAAAAAATTATAATCCGAAAAGGGCAAAATAGTGGTCAATTTTTTTAATAGTGGCACATTTTCTGGTGATAAAACTTTCAAAATGTTTAAAACTGTTATATTTGAAAAATTAACGCGTATCTTTTCTTTTTCCGATAAAATAACTTTTAGATATTGCTGAAGGTCTTTAAAAAATAAAAATTTAATTTAATACATGAAAATATTTTTTGATCGAAAAAGTAAGAAATAGAGGTCAATTTTTTTTTAATAGAATCGCAGTTTTTGGTGATAGAATTTTAAGAATATTTAAAACTGCAATATATAAGTGCCTTTTCGAAAAAAATAAACTCGTATTTTCTCCTTTCCGATAAAATAACTTTTAAAAGTAGCTGAACAATTTTTGGTCTTGTGATCTATCGTACTAGTGACTTCCATTGTTTTATTATAAAAAAGTAACTATTACTTTCTTTATAGTATTACTTATTTATATTCAGGTTTAAACTGTTTAATACATTTTTAAAAATTCTTTTAACGGAAAAGAGAAAACACGAGTTGATGTTTTTTTCGGAAAGGCACTTATATTTAAGAGATAAGGATTTAAAATTTGTTAAAACCTTAAAATTTCAATTTTTCGAATTTAGCAGTTTAAAATATTGTGCTCCTATTTAAAAAAAATTAACCATATTAAAGTAAAAGAAATTTACGGAATTTTCCGTACAACTATCACACGACATATTGGACATTGCCTAAAAAAATTATCCCCTATTTCTTACTTTTCCGATAAAAAAATATTTTCATGAATTAAATTAAATTTTTATTTTTGAAAGACCTTCAGCAACCTCTAAAAATTATTTTATCGGAAAAAGAAAAAATACCCATTAATTTTTTTTTTTAAGAATTATTTCAGACCTTAAAACTTGTTTAAACTGATGGAGTTAAGTTTTTCAAATACCGTAGAATCACCTAACTTCGGACACTGTCCCTTACTTCGGATACCAATTTATCTTTGTTTCCAAATAATTAAATAATATAAAAGTAAAATAAATTAAAAACCCAAAGCCTGAAGTCATCTCAAAAGTTAATTTTATATTAAAAAATTAGTATAAATACAAGAAAAAGAGGTGTCCGAAGTATGGTACAGTGTCCGAAGTTAGGTGATTCTCAGGTATAACAGTTTTAAACATTTCGAAAATTTTATCACCAGACAATGTGCTCCTATTAAAAAAAATTGACCCCTATTTTGTTCTTTTTGGATTACAATTTTTTTGGATTTTTAAAAAATAATTGTTCTTTTTAAATTGCTCTGGAGACCTCTAAAAATTATTTTATCGAAAAAAGAAAAAAATGTGCTTCAACTTTTTCGTTTAAAAGGTAATAATTTAAGAGGTATTTTTAAATTTATTTGAAATAAATATTAATTGCTTTTCTAAATATTACAGTTCAAAAAATTTGGAAGTAACTATTATACACAGAAAAAGCAAAGGGTAAAATTTACCTCGATTTTGGTGTAAAAATTACCTGCAACAAAAATTAACAAATTTTACCGAAATATCGAACCAATTTTTAAATATTTTTCCGTGACAACACTTGTATTTTGAAAGATGTGAAGTTGTCTGAATAAAAATTTATCCCTTTAAAAAATTTCTTGCAACAAATTTTATTCTTAGTTTTTTTCTGCGGCAAGAGTGATAGCTTTTTAAAAAAAAAATGTATGCATATTTTCTGTTTTTACGATAATCTTAATGGTTAAATATGATTATCTATATCAAACAAAATTTTTTTAAAAAAGACACATTGATTTTTCAAAAGACACATGGATTTTTCATACCTATTGAATTTTGTAATGTCATTTAATCACATTTGTTCTTATCCTTCCATAAGAGAAAAGGTTCAATGTTACAAAAATTATCCATAAGGTGAGTGGATTTTGCTTGTAAGTTATATGAGAGTTTTGAAGAAACTTGCAGAGCCAGGGAAAAGTTTAGTTGTATGTATGTTGGTCAGATCTTTCTTTAACCGAAAAAGTTAATTTGGAGGATAAATCAAATTATTAAGCGTTCCAAACACTACGATTACAATTGACTCTCTCACTATGGGTCTGGCAGGTTTTCCATTATTTGCTTTTACCTCAAGTTCGCGCTCTTTATACCCCTTTCATTCTTCCGTCCTTTATTGTCAGTTCTGTGAATGGAGGCTTTAGTGAGTAAATTTTCGCGAGAGCTGGTACGAAGTGAGATATTTTTTTTCATTATACTTGTCCCGCGGAACTTACGAGACGCAAGTTCTATTGTACTCGGAAACGACTTTGTACGAAAGTTTGCAATTCTTCACCCCTTCTTCATACTACTTTCCAATCTTTGAACAAACTTAAATCAAACTTACTCATTGTGCATAAGTCTGCTGAATCTTTTACCATACATTCGCGTGTAGTGAATGTAGTAAATGATTTCACGAATCAGCTTACTATTGTGACATTTATAAAATTTGATGACAGTGTTTCTTGCAGTATTAAGGCATGCAAATTTGGATACAATACACGTGACACGTGATCAAGTATGCACTATATAAAAGTATAATACCAATGCAAAAGCATTTAGACACACGAATGTAGGAGCAACTGCCAAAGTACTTGTAAATCGTGTTCTGGCACACGTATGAGTGCCCATTAGGGACAAGAAAGTGCCGTGGTACATGCATATATGGCACTCACACGTGGTTGCAGTCATGAAGTAAAGTAAATAATAGCCAAACGCGAACCCCTTATTATACCACTCGAAATAAGTCGTTCGTTAGTGGCAGCTTAATTCATATCCCTCACTTGTGGATTAAATGCTGTATATGCCACCCTTCCTTCCGTTTCGACGTCCTTGCTACCTTCCTCTAAAGCCAAAGTCTAAAGAGTTTAGAGTTAAAAGAATCTAAAGAGTCTAAAGTCCCGAGAAACACGCGCTTGCGTGTGCTAAGGCCAAGTACTTGCACTTATTCGGATAATGTACGACACACAACAACACCTGTGTGCTTTTTTACTTATTTTTCTCACACAAAAAAATTAGAGGTTCTATTTTATTGTGGCTCTATGGAAAAGTGATTCCTTTAGAATCAAAATTGTCAGATGCTGTTTGAAACATAGTCCATGAAATTACCTATTGTGAATTTTAATTCGCTTGTAAAAAATGAGACGAGAGAAAAGAGTCATGGACGTTTGCTTCCAGATAGTATGCGGGCAATGTTTTGTGGTCCTGTGGAAAAACAAATGCCTTATTAACTCTCCTGATACAGACAAATGGATTTAGATTTTCAAATGTTTACGTCTACTCAAAATCGTTAAATCAACCGAAGTATAATTTTTTAGAAAAAATTATACAATCTGTAGATGGTTTTGAATATTATCCTTTTAAAGAGCATGAAAATGTTGTAATGCCAAGTGAAGCACAACCAAATTCAGTAATTATATTTAATGACGTCGCTTGTGAAAAGCAAGATAATATAAAATCATTTTGTTTGACGGGTGTTGACTCCTTTTATTTGTGTCAGACGTATTCTTGTACTCCAAAACACCTTGTAAGGGACAATGTTAATTTATCTTTGCAACTTGAGTTTATTTATTTCAGTGCACTCGTTGTTACATAATTATCAATGCATTATGACGTTACAAGTAGATTATTAAGTCGCATAAATTTTCAAATAGGAAAACGAGAAAAATGGGTCTAATGAAATTTGGTTCTTCTGAAGCCAAACGGTCAACAAAAGTGGATCTATTGTACGGCACAGTCTGAATCCTTCAGACACATTTTCGAAAGTGTCTGAAATTCAAACCAGAGTACCCCCTTCCTGTTGAATCTCCATTAGAATCTTAAAATCGGTTCTAATTCAAACCCTGGTTTTTACTGTGGCAGTATTAGATTCTCAAATACAAAATTTTCAGGAAATATTACTTTTAAAGTTACGATGGTAATTCTGGATTCTTTGTTTTATATTATTTTGTCACATTGTCATATAGAAATGTTTGCAATTAAAAAATAAATATAAAACAAAATTGCAATACATGTATAGCAATTTTACAATAAATCATTGAAAAAATTAATGAATAAGAAATAACAATTAATAAACCTGATCTAAAAGCAATTTCTCATATGAGAAATTTTCGCTTGTAGAGTTTACGATTGTACTAAGCACTTTTTAATTTTAAATATTATATTTGTTTAAATAATCAAATTCACGAGAACCTGTCCTTTCCTTAAATACAGGATACTAAACATATATAGTATAATTACTATGCAAATAACTTCCACTACATTTCTCTTAAAATTACTACACAAATTTCTAACATTGTAGATTATAAATATCATAAACTGAGTGCATAATCTCATCGAATTTAATTATTTATACAATAAATTAAAGATGTTAGTGTGAAAATTTTCATTTGAAATTTACAATTTCATTTTAAAAATTCTACAAATTTCAATTAGCCTATTGTGAAAATTTCCATAGTGAAAAGTTTTAATTCACAATTGTACAAAATGAGAGTATAAAATATAAAATAATTTTCGAATTCCAAGCTCCAAATGATTTAATTATTAAATAGTCTATTATTCGAATTTTCTATGATTATTTCAACCAGGAATTGTCTAGTTCATTTGGTTTTCAATTGTCAAATTGCAAAATGTTCAAAAATATTAATTTCTAAAATGTTTATTTTCCAACTTTCCGAAGATAAAATTTTACAATTATCATCTTTTACCTCAATTCTCAATCTCATTATAATATTTTGAAAAAGTAGTTCATAATTTGAACATTTGGTTATGAAAAATTGAAAAATGGAAACTTACAACAATTTTGATGAACTAGATGATTTAAAAATAAAATAGTCTTTAGAATATAATTTATTAAAGTTCAAATTTGTTAGCTATGATAGGTTTTACAAATTTTTAAATCATCTAATACTTGTTGTAAGTTTTCATTTTTAAATTTTTCATTACCAAATGTTGAAATTATATACTAAATTTTCAAAATATTATAAGAGATTTAAGAAATGGACATTAGTAAATTGAAAAAGTAAAAAATAATTTAAAAAGTTCTGAGATTCATGCATTTTGAGATTTTCAAGTCTTTTTTATTTTTCATTCCTCGAATTTTGGATTCTTCAAATGTTATAATTTCTCATTTCTGAATTTTTTAGTCCTCAAAATTCCTAATCATCTTCCAATTTCAATCATTTCTAATCATGAACATATCTATCATGTTTCACTTATTACCAAGTTTCATAATTTATCAAAATTATCTTTAGGTTTCAATTTTTCAAATCTACCAACAAACCCGATTTCTATGAATCAGTTTTGATTTTGGTTTATACATTTTTTCCGCTTTTAATTTTTTCTTTAGTTCTTCAGTTTTTTTCATTCTTTTCAGTTTCAGCATTTAAGTTGCATTTAAGTCCCTGATAACCGCTTCCCAATAATCCGCTTTTTCTATTTATTCGGTTATTTCGGTTTCAGTTTTATTCCCTGAATGATTTCAATTTTTCTTTTCTTCATCATCTAATTTTCCATTCTGCGAAATTTCCATTAACAATTAAAAGTTTTCAATTATATGAAAATATTGATATTATTATATAAAATATATCAGTCCAACGTTCAAATCTTAGAGAAGTTGATGATTTAAGAATTGAAAAAGTAAATCGTTACTAAATTAACTATTAATTATAATAATTAATTAGTAAATAATTCAAACTGTATACCTATGAAATGAGCTGTTTCATAAATAAGAAAATTAAAATAAGTACTGAAAATTTGCAATGGAAAATTTCACGAGTTTTTTGTGAAAATTTCAAATAAGAATTTTTTTCTTGAAAATTTACATCACTGCAATAAATGAAATAAAAAACTAATATTTCAATTTTAATAACGCTATATCTTTTTATTCTAATTAATTGAACTGAGTGGAATAGTCACAATGAAGTATTTCTCACTATGACGTACTTCACATTGATCTATACTACTGAATATGCCTCGAAACTCGAAACTGTATCTTTCGTCTACTTTCAAATCGGTATAATAAACATATTAGAAAATTGATATTTATAATAAAAATCTTGTAAATATTACAAAAGTAATAATGCACTTTAAAAAACTAGCAGAATTCTGGTTAAATATGTCCTTACTATTTTTTCTGGTTTAAGTAATCAGAATAAAGAATTTACGTATGTCCAGAATTTTGAAAATAACTATTGAACCTTATAGAGAACTTCCAAATGAGTTTATTTTTACCCACAAGGAACAAATATTATATTTAAATTATTTATAATTTAATTTTTCTAAATAGCAGTATTGGGAGAGTAATAGTTTTTTTTTTTTATTGGTGTGACGTAAGTTATACAGAAAGTTATCACCGATTGGTTCATTCAAATTTTCAAAAAATTGCGCACCTCATTCAATTTTTTTTGTGTTTTTATATATATTTTCAACTGGTCAAAACTTAAAAAGTCAAATACTTCAAACATGGGGAAAGGCTTTTCTGAATTAAGTTCTCAAAATCTGCCAAAAAAATATATTTAAAAGTGTTTTTAAAAGTAATGAAAAAAAATAATAGTGTTAAAAGTGTGAAACGAAAGCACTAAGGTAATGTTTGTAAGGGAAATCATTCAGAAATAATAATTAGTCTTAAATAATTAATAAATGCTTAAAATTGCAAAATAAGTGGGTTTACTGTAAATTTAGATCGTAAGCTTTTAAATAAAATAATTAAAAACAGACGTGCATATTCTTTATTCTGGTTAAAGTAACCAGAACTATGGTTAAAGTAACCAGAATTATGGTTAAAGTAACCAGAAGTTATGGTTAAAGTAACCAGAAATTATGGGTAAGGTAACCAGAAATTATGGTTAAAGTAACTAGAAATTATGGTTAAAGACAAAAGTGCAAGTAACTGAACCAGCATTATAACGAAAATTTTTTACCGACTCTCCAAATTGCCAATTTTTCAGAGTTCCGAATTTTTATCTTACCGAATTATTATATTTCCGAATTTCCAGCTCACCGAATTTTCATATTTCCGAAAACGCATTATTTTAACGTATTTTTATATTTCTGAATTTGCATCTTGCCGAATTTTCAGATTCCCGAAAATGCATCTTACCGAAATTTTAGATTCCCAAAAATGCATTTTACCGAGTTTTCAATTCACTGAATTTTCATGTTACCGAATTTTCATATTCCCGAATTTTCATATTTCCGAAAACGCATTTTACCGAATTTTCATCTTACCGATTTTTTAGATTTTCGAAAACGCATCTTACCGAAATTTCAGATTCCCGAAAATGCATTATACCGAATTTTCATTTTACCGAATTTTCACATTACCGAATTTGCATTTTACCGAATTTTCATTTTCCCGAATTGGCACTTTACTGAATTTTTAGTTTACCGATTTTTCACTTTACCGAATTTTTATTTTACCGAATTTTCAGTTTGTAAATTCGGTAAAATAAAAATTCGAAAATATGCGATTGGGTAAGATGCAAATTTGGTATTATGAATATTCGGTAAAATGAAAATTCGGTAAAATGTAAATTTGGTAAAGTGAAAATTCCGTAAACTGAAAATTCGTTAAAGTGAAAATTCGGTAAAGTGCTAATTCGGGAAAATGGAAACTCGGTAACATGCAAATTAGGTAATATGAAAATTCAATAAAATGAAAATATGGTAAAATGCATTTTCGGGAATCGGAAATTTTGGTAAGTTGCATTTTCGGGAATTTAAAAATTCGAAAATATGAAAATTCTGTAAGCTGAAAATTCAGGAATATGAAAATTCGCTGAAAAGAAAATTCGGGAATCTGAAAAATCGGCAATTTGGGGATTCGGTAAAAAAAATTTCGGTATATAAAGCTGGTTCGGTTACTTGCACTTTTGGTAACTTGCATACGCCCCCCAGAATTCTGGCTAAAGCAACCAGAATTCTGGTAACTTTAACCAAACATTTTTTTTAGTGTGTGGGTGAAATGTTGAAGCATATTATTGGTATTACCTGCAATGGAGCCTAGGGAATTGCTATGAGCAATAGTGTCATTTTTCTCAGATTTGACCTGTCTGTATTCTTCCTGCGGGACTCTCATCCGCTGGAGGATTCCGCAATCCGGTTGCTGATGTTGCAGCTGCGTTTGAATTTGTGCCGCTGCAGCCGCTGCCGCTGCAGCGGCGGCGGCTGGAATTGCTAGACCCACTGGACTCGAAACATGTCCAGGATGCGGCGAAGGACTTCCTGCAGGAGTTGCACTCCCTGTAGAAGTTGGTAAAACAGGAGCAGTTGCACAAGTCCCATTATTATATTGCAATTGCAATCCGAGTTCTCGTGCTTCACTCTCTTCCTGTGCCTGTTGTCTTCTCAGCGCAACCTGCACAATTCATTTCAAATTTCGTGAAAATATGAAGAAATATTTCTCTATTTGCTGACATTAATACAAAAATATATATTTCAATGTTCCATATTTCATAACATTGTACAATATTGCACAATACTTTACAGTATTGTACAAAATTCTATAACACCTTACAGTATTGCACAAAATTCTACAACACTTTACTGTACTGTATAAAATTCTACAACACCTTACAGTATTGCACAAAATTCTACAACACTTTACTGTACTGTATAAAATTCTACAACACCTTACAGTATTATATAAAATTCTACAACACTTTACAGTATTGTACAAAATTCTACAATACTACACAACCTTGTAAAATTCCAAATTTTTAGGTCTTCTGAATTTCATATTGTTTCGAATATAATTTACCCTTAGAGGCCCTAAATTGAAAGGGCATCTTTGTAATAAGCTTGTTGAATTTGATATCCTGTACTATTACAGAGTCCTATTGTACTTAATGCAGTGGAGTTGGCTCGTAATGAAGGTACTTCATTCGTACTAACTTATTCCTATAATATTGAACGGAATTTACACCACTCAAAACATTTTTGAAACTTACTCCAATTAGTTATTAAAATATCTCTTATTTTCTAATTTCTAAACCAATGAAGTTAAGAAAGATTCTAGCAAACATAAACATTTAGAACATCTTTTAGGGATATGTTTATAATGTCTATAGACAATTGAAAATTATAGTTTTTTTGCTAAAGTTAGAGATTTCTATTCGCTATGATCTTTTTAAACATAATATTGCTAGCAAACTTTATTGCCCGGATGGTTATATACTAAAAAGAAATTAAAATGTCAAAATTTTTTTAATGTTAAGAAAATTAACCAAAAAATTCGTCCCTTTTTGATATTTTTATTAAAAAAATGAAGTTTTTCGCCCCTTACAGATCGCAACAAATTAAATAAATTTTTTTAACTATATACTTAGATTCTAATACATATTGTGCAAGTTTTTTTGCAAGTTTGAGATCAATAGATAAAACTGTTCTCCGAATATCGCAATTATAAACTCGAAGAAATTTTTTTCTTAACGTTAAAAGCTCTTTTTTCAAACAAGTTAATCAAAACCAAACATTTTTGAGGCAAAAATTATTTTTCAGATATATATCAGCAACTTCTGATAACGTTTCACTTTCAAGAAATAAATAGTTATATAAATATACGCGAAAAATTTTTACAAAGTAGAACGATGGTTTTTGTGTTGCAAGATAATATGTTTCTGAAATATTAATTACACCTATGTTTAATGACGCTATTTGACGCAAAAAAGTGCGCTCAACATGAATGTGGTCTTAAAAAGTGTCTGTCACGTCAAATTTTTTAGAAAATAAGTGTTAATATCCCTAAAAAGCACATTTTTCAGTAATTTTTAAACATCCCTAACTTAACAAATTGAAGTTCCAGATATTTTGAAAAGGGCTTCAAATAAAACTTAAACCTTGTACCTTAAAAGTTCTATGTCGATGATTAATGTACGATGAACTTGTTTAAAATAAAGGAGCTTTTAACGTTAAGTAAAACATTTTTTCGAGTTTATAATAGCGATATTTAGAGATGGGTTTTATCTATTGATCTCAAACTTCCCGAAAACTTGAAAGGCATGTATATATAACGGCAATCTATATATATATAATTTAAACGAAATTAAAATTTGTTTCTACCGTTAAGGGGGAAAAGCTTCAATTTCTTAGTAAAATATCAAAGAAAGACGAGTTTTCGGACCAATTTTCTTAATATTTAGAAAACTTAGTCATTTTCGTTTTTTTCTTTGCCCATGAACATCCGAAAAACAAAGAATGCTAGCAATATTATATTTCAAAAAATCATGACGAATAGAAATCTCTAACTATTAGCAAAAAGGGTATAATCTTCAATTATCTATAGACATCACAAACTTAAATAAAAAAAATTGTTTCAAATTCTTTCAAATATCTCTAAAAAATGTACTAAATGATAGTGTAAATAGCTTTGCATTCACTTTTCTGCTACAAATAAAAAAATTGCTTTAAAGAAGACCATTTTTATACTTTTTTCATGTTTTAAACATAAAAATTTTTGAGGCAGCACTTAGAATCATCCAATGAAGTTCTCCTAAGGGGCAAACATAATTATTTGTCCTAAATTTTGAAAAAATCGAAAAGCGTTTTAACTTTTTTTAAAAAGCCTTTTTTTGGACCACCCTATTATACATAATAGAATAGGAACAATATTTTCTTTATTATGCTTTTCGGAACAATGAGAAAATTCGTAAATCAAATGTTAGTTATAGTAAAAATTAAACTTTTAAACTTTATTGCGCTTTATATTATAAATAAAATCGAGATAACCTTTATTTTATAAGGGTTTCGGTTTCTGTGAATCGATTATTGGGGATTTAAAATAACGGTTGTGGTTACGGTTTTTAAAATATTTTTTTATCGGTTTCAGTTATAGCTTTTCGGTTTTTAAAAACACCTTTTTTCGGTTTTCGGTTTTTTTTCGATTTTATTCCCTGTATTAAACCAGATAATACCCCTATTCTAAAGCTCTTTGCTCCACTCTAATTTCTCTAAATTTCCTTTTCTATAAAAATTCCCCAAAAAAATGTTTACAAAAAGTGAACTGTCACGATAACAATACTAGTTTCAAAGGTATATATATATATGGCTCGTAAATATCCCTAAGTTCATATGCCAATTGTGACTGTATCCTGCTAAGTTCGGGGTCTGAACCTGAAGTGGCTCGACAAGAAGGGCGTTTGTATATAAAATTTGAGATGTGTAGCATTACAATCGTGAAACGTTACACGATCCAAGTGTAATAATGCTCGAAACTTTATCCTCGACCCCTAATACTAGATTCTTATACGAGCACGTACCTATTCCCATATTACAAAAGTATAATTTTTACTTATAGATGCCGCTGAAGGGGTGTAACTTGCCTTTAAACCCCACGTGCGAAGTATGCAATCATGATACAGTCGTACAAGTTTTTATGTACTCTATGTATAAAGTGTGTTTGTGTAATGTATATATTTTTACATAAATGTATATGTGCATGTGTGAACATTGTGCACTGAATCTTGACGTAGAGCGGCACCATTTTACGCACGCTTGACGAAAAAGGGCTGAGAGTCTTTCATGTTTCAGGGGAAGCAAAAAAGCTTTGATACTTTTGAAACTGAAGAATTTAGGGTAAATTATTTCATTCAAACATTACCCCTGATAAAAAGTAAAATGTGAGCAACTTTTTTTCTGTTTTTGAAGGTACATATTGTTGAAAATTGTATCTACAATATGGGAAATTGTCTCTATGCATATGTCGGCTTCATTTAAATTATGAACAATAATAAGATGTTCACTGTATTTTTATTTCTTCTGTAATTGAAAAAATTGGCGAAGTGTGCCATGGATTTATAAGGAGACTCAATAACAATATTGTTTCATTTTTAATATTGTTGCCTTACTATCATTTGGTTCTAACATTGGTTTTAAAATTCTAATCTTGGTTCTAGCATTGTTTTTAAAATTCAAATCTTGGTTCTAAAATTAGCTAACTATTTCTAATCAGCTTCAAACATTGTTCCTACGTGGTATTGGTAAATATTTATAACCATCCTTAAAATCGTTTCCTCCATATCGAACTATATATCCCATTATCATATCAACATTATATCAACATTATCTGCAGCACTAAATTCATTCCTAAACCTCAAGATTACTCAGGATCATAGAACACTCTTGGTTTTAACATTATAGCACATATACAACTATTTCTAAAAGGTCTGAACAATGATACCTATGGTAACTATGGAACCAATATAAGGAAAATATTTCTAAGCATCGTCAATATTGGTAAATATGGTACCAACAATAGCTAAATCTCTTTAAGCATTCTTAACATAGTTATAACCATGGTAATTATAGTACCAACATTATCTAAATAATAGTAAATATCGCTAAACATCCTCAACATTGTTTTCTCATTATTAAACGTTTGAAAATTTTTGACGTTAAACTCAACAATTTTCAAACGTTATTTGCGTAAGGTCGATACAATCAAAAAATGTTACCCAAAATTTCTCAAATTTATTATTAAACATTTTATCCTCATCATCATCAGCAGCTGCAGCAACAGCACTATCTACAGCCCTAACTACATTCTTAAACCTCAACATTACTTCTTCAATATTAAACATTGTTTCCTCATTATCATCAACATCATCTACAGCACTTAAACTCATTCCTAAACCTCAAAATTACTGAGCATCATCATTTATAAGCCACTCTTGGTTCTGAAATTGTAGCACATATCTAACTATTTCTAACTTTGGAATCTTTGGAAACTTGGAAACTTTGGAATCAATATAAGGAAAATATTTCTAAGCATCGTCAACATTGTTATACCTATGGTAACTATGGTACCAACAATAGCTAAATATCTCTAAACATCCTTAACATTGTTGTACCCATGGTGACTAATAACTATAGCAGCAACATTATCATCATCAACACATCTCTGAGCATCCTCAATATTGTTTTCCCGTTATTTAACATTGTATCCTCATTATCATCATCAAGACATTCCTATTTCTCAATATCACTTCTTCAACATTAAACATTGTTTCCTCATCATCTTGATACTTAACTTACTGGTACTTTGTACAATTGGGTTTAGTTAAAGAAATTTAAATCAAATCAAATCTCACCTGAGCAGCCATGACCCTCTGCCTCTCCGCGATGAGGGTGCATTTCGCACACACACAATCCCTCCACCGACAGTAACGTTTATGTCCTTTGAGTGCCGAAACCACCCCATGATTCCTACACCTCGCACACTTTGGTGTCCTCTGGTACCGTTCAGCACTCGCGCGTAAAAAGAAAGCCGCAGGCAACACATGATGTTGTTGTTGCTGTTGTTGATGCTGCATCAACTGTCCCACATCCACTCCCAAACCCACACCTCTTGGCAACGACATCCTAACAACTTCGGTACCAACTTCTTCAGTCACAACAATCCAAACTTTCTCAAATGGCACCTGTCCGTATCATTACACCCTTAACCCACTCTTATTCCTAATATCTCTATTATTCCAAATCCCGCTATGATTCCAAATTCGCTATGATTCAAAATCTCGCTATGATTCAAAATCTCGCTATGATTCCAAATCTCGCTATGATGCCAAATCTCGCTCTGCTTCCAAATCTCGCTCTGATTCCAAATCCCGTTATGATTCCAAATCCTACTATTTCTCCAAAATCCACTAACAGTCTCCAAACTAAACTTCCCCGTATACCTCATCACGAAACATCACACTTAAAACATCAAGCCCTCGACCTTTAGTTGTTTATTATTCAACGACGTCATCCCCAAACACTTCACATCAAAAGTCCACAGTAAAAATGACCGAAGATCCAGAAACACTCCACTTTTTTTCTTTTATTATATTTCAAGTCTTTTTCCCGACGCGATGCGTTACACCCCCGTTACATCCTCTACACAGTAACCATCCTATCTGGCTGAAATCGTCAAGGGTGCGTTGGGGGTGCCGCGCATGACTACACGAACTGCTCGTTCGGGGTGTTGAGGTTGAAATGCCGATTTGGGAGCACCCCACGATTCGTCTCCACCTCCCCCTCTACCCTCACCAGTTATCAACAATTGCAGCATCCCGGGAGACTCGATTCAGGTAAAACGTGCCGGTGGATGGTCGCGGAGGTGGCAGCACTCTGGCGGTGAGGTATGGGGGGGGGTTGTTTAGGGGGGAGTAGGAGGAGGGGGATTGAGTGAAACTTTATGGCGAGGAGGGGTTCGGTGGTATGGAAGGATAGGGCAGAAACTAACAGCCCCTCCACCAGCGCGCGAAATAAAACACTGTGCCACAGTGTTCCACCCCAGGGTTTCCACCAAACAGGACCCTCTACGGGAAACGACCACGCCTGTCGCGGCTTCCCATTGGTCCATGGCAGCGTCCCACAGAGATGTTTAAGAGTTTATATCTGCCGGGAGAGTCGAGTGAAAGGGACATACCTACCTACCCACGATCCGCGAAACCCACCTACCCGGTTCATAAGTATAGTGTACCAGCGTATACAGATACACATAGAAGCAAAGAGCACGAACTAACACATTACCCTTTATTTAAAACCCATTTAATATAAACGCACAATGCAAGCGATGCTCAGACGTTTCTCTCCATGCTCCGCCTATTGTTTTCAGCCAACTGTTTTAACCCCGACGTCTGTCCCTCTCATTCTGCTGGCATACACCCCTATCATCTCTCTTTATCTTTATATTTATCTCCCTTTCTGTTTCTCTCTTACTCTTTGCCCTCATCCCGTTCCCCTTGCTACCTATCACTCCTTCTTTCTCTGTTCAATTATCTCTTTTTTTGATATTTCTCTCTTCTCCTTTTTTCATATTTCATCCCTGTGCGGGCACGAATACATATCTGTATCAGGGAAGTCCTCTTTTTCCGCTCGGCGAGGAGAGCACCATCACCACATAAGAACCGCGACCATCATCGGCATCACCGTCATGCGACGAGGTTTCTTTGAATCGTATTCTACGAGATTTGAATGGGGTCGAGCTATTGTAGCTCGTAATGGCGACCGATTTTATAGTGATCTAATCTACAGATGTTATTTACCCGCAATGAGAATGGAATAAAGGCATTGTATGAATGTATTATGGCAGAGGGGCCGGTATATCTATATACTTACCTATACGTATCTTACCCTTACCCTACCTATAAAATATAAATGTAGAGGTGCACGCTCCATGACACATTCCGAGAAATTACTTTTGATTCCGCGTAACTGACTATTATGTACTGTTCCGTGGCTACGGAGGCGGATTGATTCATTTGTGGGGGTTGCATTTTCAAACGGAAAATGTAATTCAAGCCTATTTTAATGCTTGGTGGGTATCAATTTCATTCAAAATTGGATCAAATTGATCCGAATTGGCATGAAAATATTACAAATAGTTGAGCGGTTGGGTGCAATAACGGTGTACTGCATTTTCAGTAGTCATTTATTTTGCATTTGTTTTATACATAACTTAGAGGGCTCATGGGACATATTATATCATACATTAATAGAATGTAAAGCTCACGACCGAGAACGTTACGAATTCTTCGAAAATACCGAGCAATCTATTTGTACAGCTAAGTGTCTACAAATGACCAATAACACAAATTGTACGCAAATCCAAAAAATTGTCAACTATGTTGTGAACCTTTTGCAAAGAAGAAAATTCATCCTCGAAAAGTAATGAATAATATTAGAGTTAATCAGGTTTCCCATAATTTACTTCACCACAATGAGTACTCCACTGTATAAAGTCTTATGTACTTTGTAAACAATTAATAAAAAAAAATAACTTAGAGGGCTCACAACATTCAAAGTCCCATTTCATCGCACGAACTGTGTAGGAAATACTCCTCTGACATGTATCTCTAGGGAAGGCAACCGATTCCAAGATATCGATTTTTTCGACTCCTCTACATATAGATTTAAACGGCAGTTAGCAGGATCACTGCACGATAATCATTTTTTAAAACTTTTTATTTTGTTATTTTCCTTTAGTTTCTAATATTTGGTTTATTTTTACACTTCACACCTTTTTCTCTGTAAAAAAGGGCGTTGCCCGTGTATAGTTTTAAAGAAATAAATAAATAAACATCATAAGGAACAAATGAAAAACAAGTGACTTCCGAAAATGCAAGAATACTGTAATTGCACCCAACCGTAAATTTTTGGAAGTTTTTGGTTTTATACACTGTTAGAAATTTCCATGGCAATCTTCAGAGACATGAGACTGAAGCTTTATGCAGTTACCGTTTTTGAAATTTAACTTACAGGTTGGTAAATTTCAGTTACTATTTGGTAAATTTAAGAAAAATTTAGAAAAATTCAGTTACGAGTAACTAAAAATTCAGTTATATTTTAGAAATTTTATGATACTTGTAACAGAAAATTCTGAAACTTGGAACTTAAATTTCCGAAATTGTAAAATTTTACATTCAGATAACTGAAGCTTTATGCTGAAAATTTAGTTACAATTTGGTAAATTTCAGTTAAAATTTGGTAAATTTAAGATAAATTTAGGAAAACTCAGTTACCGTAACTGAAATTTAAGATAAATTCAAGAAAATTCTGTTAAAGTTTGGTAAATTTCAGTCTCAATTTAGTAATTTTCAGATACGGTCTCTGAAAAGTATCTTAAATTTTATAAAAATTTCGGTTACTTTCATAACTTAAAAGTTCCGGAAATTTACGAACATTTCTAACAGTGTAGGCTGCAGAAACTTTTATGAAATTTATGACACTTTTCAGAAATCCTATTTGAGAATTACCAAACTGTAACTGAATTTTTTTCTTAAATTTCAGTTACGATAATTTAATTTTCCTAAATTTATATTAAATTTACTAAATTGTAACTGAAATTTGTGAAAATGTATCTGAAATTTTTGAAACTGTAACTGAATTTTCCGTTACATGTAACTGCATAAAACTTCAATTACCCTGTTCGTAAAATTTTTTTGTTACAGTTTCAGAATTTTAAGTTACAAGTTTCAAAATTTTTAGTTACAAGTTTTGTAAAATTACGTTATTTTAAAGGAATATTCAGTTACTTGTAACTGAATTTTCTTTAATTTTTCCTAAATTTACCAAGATGTAGTTGAAATTTACAAAACTGTAACTGCATAAAACTGCAGTCCCATGTCTGAAAATTACCACGGAAATTTCTAGTTTCAGGAAAAGATAAAAAACATTCAAAATTTTTTTTTGATAATCATGTACTTTTCAAGATAATGAAGATTTTTTTTATTCCTGTGAGTAATTCCTGAGGTTCGCGAAGGAATTTAAAAAAAACTAAAAAATTAACAAAGTGGCGGTCGTGTTTCTGAAAATTTGGCTTTTTTCGAAAAATACGCGAAATACGAAGAAAAAGTCCGAAGAGAAAGTTATTCCCCTTGAAAAGTTCTACAAAAAGTTCTGGTAGCATTTTTTGATATTTCAAACCTTTTTTTGAGTATTTTCGAAAATAAATTTTTTTCAAAATTTTCGTATTTTCCTTTCTTCTTCCTAAACTGACTTTTATTAAAAAAACGATTTCTTATACGTCATTTACGAATAAGAAAACAAAACACAAAAATTTCGAAAAAAAAATATTTTTGTGGGTACTCAAAAAACGGTTTGAAATATCGAAAAATGACACTTTGGACTTTTTTCGTATCTCACATATTTTTCGAAAAAATGAAAATTTTTTATTTTTAGAAAAACGGCCTCCATTTTGTTCATTTTTGATTTTTAAAAATTCTTTCGCGAATTTGATAGACGTCATGAATCACTCACAAGAATCAAAAAGAAAAAGTTCATTGCCTTCATTATTTTGAAAAATACCTGATTTAAAAAAAAAATTTGAAAAATTTGTTGACACCCGTTCCTAAAATTTTTTTTAGGTCATTACAAAGAACGCATTTACGAAGTTTCATGCTTTCTTAACAATTTTTAACATGTTTACAACATGTCACATGCTTAAAATATGTAACAATTGTTGTTTTCATTGTGTTGTCAACTGAATTATACTTACCATATGCATAACACTTGCTGTCTTCATTATTTTCAGTTGTAACATGTTTACGTTATGTAATAATGTAATATATGTTTACAAAATGTAACATGCTTACAATATGTAAGAATTTCTGTTTTCATTGGTGTCAACTGCAACGTGCTTACTATATGTAAGAATTGCTGTTTTCATTGTTGTCAATTGTAACTTGTTTACATTATGTACAACTGATGTTGTTATTGTTTGCAATTGTGACATGTTTACAATATATGTAACATTTCCGGTTTTCACTGTTGTCAACTGCAACATTCTTACAATATGTAAAAATTATTGTTTTCATTGTTGACAATTGTAACATGTTTACAATATGTAACAAAAATTGTTGTTTTACACGCTTGACAATTGAAACATCTTTACAGTGCCCTCTTTAAATTGCAATCATTCAAAATTGTCACTGATTTCATTCATTTTGTCAGTGACCCATTTCACATTGATTAATGAGTGTCAATTCTGATTGATTCAAATTTAGAAAGTAACAAATGCTGTTTAACTATTTCAAAAATGTAACTTTTTTTACTAAATTTCTAAGTAAAGTAGTGAAGTAAATGTGGGGTGAAATGCAGTATATATAGTATCATTTAAAATAATAGTCCAAAATTAAGCACCAGCATTTCGGAGTACTTTTTCCTTCTTCAAAAATTCTTCAGCAACTTGAAAAAAATGTTTTTGAAGTAGATGAATATAGTTCTCTGAAACTTTTTTTTGCAATGTTCTTAGGCAATCTTCGCAAATTTTTTTTCAACTTTTTTCACCACATATTTTTACAATTTCACTGCAGATTATGAAGAGAAAACATATTGAATTTCTACAATGCTGTCGATCTCACGAACTCTCGTAACTTCTCTGAATTTTTCTACAACATCCAGATAATTTCTGGAGAACAACCCTTCGCAGATTTGGTACGAAAAGCATTTTTCACACTTCCAGCTGTTTCCACGCGACTGATTTATGCGACATGTCCGATATCGATATTTCTACGCGAATGTGAGCCATTTGCCGGTCGGTGTAGAGGTTTTCAGCCGCATCGCTAGGCGGAGATATCAGCACGAGACGCACAGCGGTGAAATATATCGGTGTGACTTTTTGACGTGCTTTTAACAGATTGAATTGAAAATGGCTTCCTGGCTCCGACATACGGCCAGCATATCTGTCCTAAAACGACCGTCCGAGCGAGCCACTGGAAAATACATAATTTTTCTCTCTTTTTTTTTTGTTCATTTTCATATTCGCTGACGCGGCACATTGCAAGCCGGCGGATCCGCCGAGTGGCTGGACCGGTCAGCCGAATCGTCGAGAGGGGCGCAAAAATAATGTTCGTGCTCATTTTTTAAACCCGCTGCCTGGAAGGGAGTCGAGGTAAAAAAAAGTGACTGATATACACCTACATTACTACCGTCGCGTAATAGCCTGGGCATCGATGAAACGGACAAACCTAAAAGCCCTCGACGGGTCCCAATATATATTACACCCACCAACCCTTCAAACACACCCATACCAGTGCATATCTATAAACTCACCCTCAAATGTAAATATCGATTTTTTTGTATCTTGACTTATTCAAAAAAGATATAAGATAAAGGGTTAGAGATATGATATATGATTTCCCTTCCCTTCGATGTATTAATTATTACACCTCAGTAAATCGTGGAACATTATTTTAATCTGCAGCGATATTATTTTGATCTGAAGTCACAGTCTTTCGTTTTTCTATTTCTTATTTTGCTGCAAATTAAAATCATACCCAGGAATTTTCTGTGTACATACCCAGGTAACAGAAATCGATTGAGGGTGTTTGAATCGTATTTGAGGTCTTATGAAATGCGTATTTGAAATGAATCGTAAAACGCCGACTGTCAAAAATTCTCGGAAATTGTCATACTTGGTTTTTATTTATTTTTTCTCTGCATTAAAGACCGTAAACGTAAATTTTTTATATCCTCTAGAACAGGGCCGGCGAAACATATTAAATCCGGGTGGGTAATTTCTCGTACCGAGAAAAGGGTCCCCGTAATTTTTACTTATTCCTTGATATTCTTCAGTTTTTCGGAGTCAGTTTTTTCGCTCTAGAACTGAACAAGAAAACAAATTCTAAACCTTCTGCATATAAATTGTTGACATGGTTTCAACAGTTGACAAATTAAAAATTTTCTGTGAAATATGACAATCTAACCTCCTAATATGCTGCTAATCTGGATTGACAGATTCAAAACGTAATTTCGATCTGACCGATTGAAGTATAGTCACAAACCGATTCAAAATTTACCTTGTGAATCTATCAATTTCAAATACACATTTCATAAAGGCTCGCATTCAATCGTTTTTTTTCCTGGGTACATAACACATTTCTAAATATTGTTCCATTATTTTCTGTGCAGGAAACATTCTTTATGTAATTATGTGCAAGTGGTTAGTTATTCGTGCAATCTAATGCAATCCCATGTAATCTCAGTGCAATCCCATCCTATTTTTATGCAATCCCATGCAAGTTCATACAATCTTTCAATCCTATCTAATCCTATGCAATCTTGCAATTTCTGTGCAATCTCATGTAATCCCTTGCAATTGAATTGGAATTTCTGTGCAATTCTCATGTAATCCCTTCCAATTTTTAAATCCCGTTCAACCCCACGCAATTTTGCAATTTCTTTGCAATTCCATTCAATCTCTATAGAATCTCATGCGAACCCTTCAGGCTCGTAGAGAGGAAAACCGGGCCCGGGGCGTGGGAATCTTGAAAAGTGTATGCCATCTCAATTATATACAATCTCATGCAATTTATATGCAATCCCATGCAATTTCTATGCAATCTCATGCAACTCCTTGCAACGTTACAATTCCTATGCAATAACATGCGAACTTGGAATTTGCATGCAATACCATGCTATCTCAGTACAATCTCATGCAATTTTTCTGCAATCCTATGCAATCTCATGCAATTTCTTGCAATCTTTCAATCCCATCCAATTACGTACAATTTCTGAGCAATTCTATGCAATTTCTATGCAATCCCATGTAATCTGTATGCAATCTTATGCAGTCCCTAGCGTTCTTGCAATCCTGTCTAATCCCAAGCAATCTTGATGCAATCTCATGCAATTCCGTACAATCTCATGGAATCAGGTACAATGCTATGCAATTTCTATGCAATCTTGCCCAATTTCATGCAATCTTGCAATCCCATACAATCTCAGTGTAATCCCATGCTATTTTTATGCAATCCTATGCAATCGCATGCAATATTTCAATCCTATCCAATCCCATGCAATTTTGCAATTTCTGTGCAATCTTATGTAATCTCTTTCAATCTTCCAATTCCGCGCAATCCCATACAATCTCATGCAATTTTTTTAAATCTTTCAATCCTTGCCAATCCCATGCAACCTTGCAATTTCTACGTAATCTCATGCAATCTTTTGCAATCTTGCAATCCCGCTAAATCCCATGCGATTTTCCAATGTATATGCCACCTTATGCAATCTCTTAGAATCTTGTCCAATTTCACGCAGTACTCTCTAAATTTCTGCGAGTGAAATCTCAATCGAAGAGAGTGAATCGTCACTCTCTCAAAGTGTGAAAACCCAG
>JBAGKK010000344.1:208667-231100 GCA_037177015.1 Euceroptres primus | reverse complement strand
TATATTTTTTCCAATTATTGATACATCAAAATATTTGACGGCGCTCCTACAACAATTTGAAGATCTTTGAAAATTAAGCCTATTTTTAAAATTTTCATTTTCTAATGACTTCCTGACTTCACAGATAGCTCACAAATTTTATAAAACCCATGGAAAACTTTTTTTTTGTCATACCTGCCACTAAAAACGTTCATATGATAGTTAAAATATTGATATGTATGAGACGAAAACGTGAAGAAAGGCGCGAAATTGCAAATCTAAAAGTTCTGTAGAATTGCCCATATATGCGATCCTGAGTGTTGACATAAGAGTACTCGCTGGTCGCTTTGAATCTGGTTCAAACTGGATTTTATTAGCGCCCGTTACTGTGTCGACCAGACTCGAGGCCGGCGCTCAATCGAGAGATGAGTGTATTCAGAAGACTCAAAAAATGTTATACCGAAGTTTCTTTTACAAATAAAAACCAGTACAAGCATCAGATCCAAAGCATTAAAATGTTTAAAATCGAGGGAAAAATTATGCAGGACATAAATTTCTTTAAGCAGGAAGCAAGGCTCGTAAAACCTTTCTTTTTTTTTAAAGGACCCTGACTTTTGAACAACATCTTTTTTCATTTGGGGATTTTTTTATTGCCTTTGGACAAAAAAGGTGGTGGTATTCGTGCCAGTTAATGACTTCATAACGGGCCAATGAATGCAACTACACGTAGACACCTTTCTGTCATCGCAATCAATCGGGTTTTGCATACGTCTTAGGCATTAACTACGCGTGACTTTTGCTTAATCCTCGGGATATCTTTCGGTAAATCGTCGACCGAAGCAGGAAAAAAAATAAAGAAAAAAAAAAGGAATAAAGAAATAATAAATGTGACTTGGTTGGTTTTCATCTCACGCTGCACCTGAAGTTCTCGTTGTTAGGACTAAATGCGACTAACGGTTTTTCGGATGAACGAGTCCTGTGAATATTATATCCTTCGGGATTAATGTTTCCGTTGTCAAAAAAAAAAGATAAATAATGTTCAATGGGGCTTTATTTGTTTCTATCAGTCATAATTAATAATTTGAAAGTCATAATTTTTTTATTTATTTAAGGATCATTTTTAAAAAATGTCTGTTAAATGTCAGCCACTAAGACGAGCACAGGCTTCAGTCTTTCCCTTATTTTTCCCCTTTTTTAAAAATTTTCCCTTTCTGCAAGAAACTTCGCCTTTTTCCTCTTTCTTCTCGTTTTTCCCCTTAAATACGGACTGAATTATTAAATCCCAATAAGATTCAATATTTTAAAATGTTTTTAAGCATATTTTTAAATTTCAATATTTTAATAAAACTATTTAAATATTTCAAGTTGCCGTTAAAATGCAAAAATTAAGAAGAACAATACGGACAATTTCCAATCTGTAAGTATTCAAGATTTGATAATTTCTTTAAATTTAAAAATGAAAAACAGTTAAAATCAAAGACCAAAAAAGTAAAGAGTTTTTATTTTTAGACCGTTAAACTTAAAAAATTCCATTATCCAACATTTTAAAATCAAAGACTAGAAAAGTAAGAGTTTTTATTTTTAGACCGTTAAGGGGGTGTGATACGTTATGATGTCACGAATTACCGACGGGGTATAAAAAATAGCCGGCAATTCTATTTTAAAACAAAGATATCAAGTTGAAACTTAAGAGAATGATAGGAAATATGAATGGGCACATCTGTTGTGTCATTTTTTTTAAATTTTGAAAAAAAATTTTTTTCAAAATAATTTTTTTTCAATATTTTGAAAAAATGACACATAACAGATGTGTCCTATTATATTTTCTATCATTATCTTAAGTTTCAACTTGGTACCTCTGTTTGTTTAAAAATAGGATTGCCGAATATTTTTTATACCCCGTCGGTAATTCGTGACATCATAACGTATCACACGGCCTTAAACTTAAAAAAATTCCATTACCAATCGTTCCAAAATTTTTTTCCTAAACTTTCTGAAAATTTTGTAATATTATCTAAAATTAATAAATTTCAAACTCCAAGCGTTGAAGACTTAAGTAATTTGGAATTTTAAATATTTAGAATTGCACAATATTAAAATTAGAAGCCTTCTACTCTACATAATATATTGTATAATATTAAAAATGTACAGATTTCAGAATCTTTAACGTTATAAGTTTAAAATTTACTTCTTCAATATAAATTAGAGATGTAAATGAAATTAAAGATTCAAACATTCGGCCTAGTATAATTTTAAATTTAGTCTTAAAAATTAAACGTTTTCTGTATTAGGCATTCAAAACTGAATCATTAAAAATTTGAAAATGTTCCAAATTGAACATTTCCATATCAAATTTTATTTGAAATGCTTAAAATTTAGAGAGTTTCAGATCGAATTCCTTCCAAATCGTAAATTAATTTAATTTAATTTGTTTATCTACGAAAGGTTTTAAAAATTCATTGTCATCTCCGAATTTTTCTGGTCTCAAAAAATTCCTGGTCGTTTTCCGTCTTATACATTAACTAGGTACAAATTAACTCAGTTGATGAAAACAATTATGCTATTCACTGCACAAGACATTTTATATGAAAAAAATTAATGCTTTTCCAAATATAATTTTTATAACATTGTTATAACATTTGTATAAAATGGTAGACTGAAACTTTAATGTAACACTGCTGATAAAAAGATTGCTTTCTTTTGCCTCAGGCGAAAAAAGTTATAAAGGTTGTCTTTAATATATTTCATTCCCCTATTTTTGTGAATAAATCACAATATTTTCCCTCTTTTGAGAGCATTTTGCGCTGTTAAGCCTGTGAGTTTCAAGACTCTTAATGCAATTAAGTGTCTTTTTGGAAAAAGGACGGCGGGGGGGGGGGGGGGTGAGAAAATATAATTTGAATTTAATTTCCATTTCTTTTTCTTGTGTGCTTTAATCTTGGTGATGAAATTGGAGAAGAGTGATTGGTGCCACTTTCAGGTTTGAATTGTTTCATTTTTTCTGTTTTTTTTTACTTACTGGCTCTCTCTGTGATAGGTACGATCCCATAAAATTATCACGATTACCTTCAGCCTTCAAGGCTTGTACACGCGCCTCTCTAATAGACAGCACACTGACTTTAACGACGACTTGGACTCTATGGTGTGAGCGTAGAGGGAAACTATCTTCCCTCTACGTGTTAGTTACGAGCTGGTGCGCTTAGCAGCTGGACTCTAGCCTAATTCCATCCGTCATCTTCCTTTCGATTTTTAATTATATTCATATTTTCCTTTTTTAATTAAATATTTAGTTTCTATTGAAGTTTAGGTAATTATGTTTCTGAGCGTTGAAACTGCAGAGGGTGAAAGTGTATCGAATTTCATTAGACACGTACTTTTTCTTTTTCAAAAGAGAGCATTAGTTTCGGAGATATCAGTCTTTGAAGTTCTAGTCGGGCCAACTCCGGAAGCCATGCGAAGTGGGCGTCCCGGGGTTCGAGTCCCAACATCAGCAAATGGTTGTTTTACATTTTTTCAAAACGTTTTCAGTTCAGGATCAATTGATTTTATAAGGAATAGTAAATTTGAGTAAAAATAAATGTTTTTAAATACACAGTGGAGTGGAGAATCATAATTGTATCAGCTTGAGACTTTTGCTTATGTTGGTGAAACGTACAGGCACCGGGCAGTGCACTCGGTTGCAACACGTGGAAAACTGCTCGTAATTGTTGCAGCTGAGCCTGGGCCATGCTGCAACAATCTGTTATATGCTATGGCTATGGAATACAATGCCGCAACTCCAGTTCCGTATAAGTAAGCTGCCGTACGATGCTTTTGACGCAAATGCACGTGCACGACTCTCTAAAATATATAGTGTCTATTCTGAGTCTAAACTGTAAACCGAGCAGAATTTTATGCTGGAGAAATGTTGCAAAATTTGCACCAATTGAAGCCGTTAGAATTCGAGAGACATGAGAAAGATTAAAGTCGTTTGCACTTTGCTGGAAGAAGTTGAGCCGTCACCGTTTTAACGACCCTTTTAATAGTGGCATTAAGACATTATTGCTAGGCAAAAAATTATACGCACACCACAGAACATGGTTTTTATTTTTTAACTGCCATTGTGCCTCGAATCAAAACAGTTGACTTGTTTACCATTCTCTCCAAAACAGAAAAAAGTTAAAAATTGTTTATTTGATATTTTTTAAATTGAAAAAAATTATTTAAAGTCTGTAGAATTGGGTAAAGAAATTTAATGAATTGAAGATTTAAATATTATTTTTGAATAAAATCTCGATAGTTTGTTGAATGTATATTTTTTTACTTGATCGACAAATTTAGCTGTGATGTTTTGAATGTTTTTTTTTTAACTTTGTCTACAATCGTCGCAAATATTGACATCTTATTTTTGCATTTTTATCGGATTTGATAGGCAGATATGGGTAATCTGAAATGACCCCCGATCTTCTTTTATCAGGATCGTTGCTCTCAAAATGCATAAATACTCAAGTTTAGATCCCTGGATACGGATAAGAGTGCAATAGCAGTCTGATGGGTCAACTTTTTTCCTCATTAAAAATTCAGTAGGTCGAAAAAATTTAAAATTAATTAGTTTTGTTTTTCATTTAAATGGAAATTTGATTTGAAAAAATGGCAGTGATCACATTCACCTATGTATTTTGAATTTCGTCACCTATTTCACCTATTTTTCAATATTTCACCATTTCTCAGTTAATACCGTAAAATTTTATTAAAAATTTGAATGTCCTAGTAGTTTATTTAAAGCCAAGTTTGTTTACTCTGCTTTTGTTTAAATATTTCTTCTTTTTTAGTTTTTTTAAACATAAAAGAGATTTAAGGGTCAGATTCAACATTAAAGAATTTTTCAAGGAGTTTTTCTTTTTTTTTAAATATACAAATAGTTTTAATTTACGCAATTGTAGATTGATTTTTGCATAGAATTCAGGTACGATTCTTATGAGAAATTACAGTACATATTTAATAAATAATTTATGAATTTAATTTAATAAGATGAAGGAAAAATTTGCTGTATTTCATTTTCATTATTTTTGAGAATCTGGCACTTGTTTCTTAACTTGAAGTGCGTCAAATCTCAAATCAAATATTTGTTACAATTTAATAAAATTTAATTAAGTAATTAATTGTGATTAATAATACATTTCGAACAATATTAAATTAAATAATTCTAAATATTTTGAAATAACAATAATTATACATAAATACAATTTTATTTTTTTATTATAATATTAAATAGTTATAAATTTTTACTGAATAATTATAAATAAATATATTGACAATGAGTATAATTTTAAAAAAAGTTTTAAGTAAAATTAAATAGTGGAGTAAATATCGAGTTCTTAAATCTTATCTCTCATTGCCTCTTTCTTAGTTGCGCGCGCCGGCGCACGCGCTCCCTGCCCCCTCCACTTTCTTCTGATGCTCGAGAGCATGCTTGCACGCGTATCATAATAATTATGACGCGCTCTGTCTATTCTGTTATGCGAACGCGTGCAGCATGCATCGCTTTTAGCGAGTGAAACCGCGAAGGCTCGCCACTCGATTCACTGTCACTTTTGCAATACCGTTGCTCCTTTAAGCGAAACGCTAATCGACCAACATTTTGCAACCGGACCTTCTCTCAGATCAAAATATTTACAATAGAAACCAATAACTTATTCAAGAGAAGCGTTCAGCTCAACGAAATAAAAACTGAATAAAATTGAAAAAAATGAAATAAAATAAACTTGAATATCATTTAAAAATCAGAAAAAAAAATAAGAACGGGTTGAGCTTCGAATCTTGACGCCCCAAGTTCGAAGCGCAAATCCTCATCTCCTATGTCAAGGACTTAAGTTTAAAGAGTGATATCACATAAGCTATTGATTTGTTTTAAAAATAAAAAATGCTGTCTCTAAATATTTCCTTTCAGAGTCTCTAAAAGTTCTCCAAAAAAATACTGAACAGTATTTTCAGTATTTTTTGGAAAACTTTTAAAGACTCTGAAAGGAAATATAAATCTATTAGAGACAGTACTTTTTATTTCTAAAACAGACCAATAGTTTGAGATATTGCCCTTTAAAGTTAAGCTCTTGGCATAGGGGATGAGGGTTTGCGCTTCGAACTTGGGGCGTCAAGGTTCGAGTCTCAGCCCGTTCATATTTTTTTTTTGATTTTTCAATGATGTTCAAGTTTATTTATTTTTTTGCAACTTTTTCGTAATAATAATTGTAGCCAGCGTTATAAGTTAAAATGGCGACTGAGTTTCCAAAATTGCAAATCAGTCAGGAAGAAAATTTTGGCTACGTTGAATCTCGTTTTCAGAATACAATAGAAGCGTAGAATGTCGGTTGTCAATCAACGTTCAATTTTGTTTCCATGAGCCAGACACGTGTAGGAAAGAATTCAAGAATTTGAAATTTTGGCAGGGCAGTGAGGAGGGAGCATTTCCGATAGTAGAAACGGAAGCCGTTCCAGATTTTTTGGCTTTTTTCCAAATTCTTTCACTTCTAAATATTCTGCAACTTAAATCTCACTTGTCCTGACGCAAACTTTGTAATCGCTTGTGCCGATGGCCCACATTGACATTATCATTTCCCACTCGGTCAGGATGTCGAATGCACTGTCCTCTATCATAAATTATTTTTTTATTATCTTTCATTTTTATTTTTTAATATAAATGCTTCTTTTATTTTTTATTAAAACAAATTTTTAAATTTTAATTTAATTATTTTAAACTTCTAGAATTTTTTTATAGTTTAGGAAAGGGAAAGAAAGTTTTGTATGTAGGCTATTAGTGAAAATATTATACGTAATGGACGGGATAAGATAAGGCACAACATCAAATGCAATCCATAGAACTTAATCGATCGGTAATCGTAGGAAGAGTTAGCGAGATTACTCATGCGGAACGGGGACGAAACTCTTGACTCCTTTCATAGGCATTTTCAACTAAATTTTAACATAACAGTTCGCTAAACTTTAAAATTATTTCTCAAAGAAAAAGTTTTATTCCCAACAAAAATAACGTCGTTCCAAATTCTCCCACCTCAAGTCTCTTTTCGCTCATAAAATTTCGCAAAAAACAATCTAATCATTATAGCCTTCTTATTCAACACCCTCTCAATGGCAAAATTGACACTGCCCCTCTTTTGATATCCTACATTAATTCCAAATAGATCAAAAAACAAAAATTGTTTAAAAAGACCCACTTCGAATTTTCAATTACGAATAAAATTGTCACAATGAGATATTGTGAATCGGTTATTCAGAAATAGAATCTGGAGAATGGCAAAATACTATTTTTTATTGCCCCTCATTTTTTAGACCTAGTTAAAGAAAATATTTACATTGAATTACGATTCGATTAACCTCAAATGACTTGAGTGAATTAAATGCCTGGAAAAAATATTTTAATTCAATTCAGCCTTAGAGTTTTCTCTCGAAGCATTTGAAAGAACCGATCGGATTGAACTTCTCGGCTGACGCAGACTCGCGAAAGGTGAGATGGTCGTCGAAGAATTGGAGATCGAATTAGGAATGGCGATTAAGACTTGGGAGTAATATTGCTGGAAATGTCGGTCATACAACGTAGGCGTGATCGTTCCCACGATCTCCTGTGCACTGAGAGCGCGCTCATATACACATCCCCGCGGTGGTGATGCCTGTGCAAAGAGAAAGAGAGAAAGAGAGCCTTTTCCAATCGTTAGATGTGCAAGAGTTTCACAAGGTCGACCTCTGCCGAGAAAACGATCCTTTGCTCAAGACTAAACCTTTCACATTATCAAAACCCCCTTAAAATTTGACTTTATTATTATTCTTTGTAAAATCTAACAACGTAACCTAAAAGAAATGCAAAAATCACCAGACACGTGTTTTTTTTATTTTTTAAATAAAGCAATAGTTGTCGAGAAATCACCCTTTAAAATTGGGGATACTACCCTCTCCTTAAAATCTCCGAAATTTAGGACAATTTTGGTAGAACTCAGAGTGGAGGCGTCGGGGTTCTAGTCCCGTTACCGACAAATCTGTTTCTGCTTTTTTAAATCTGACATTCGAATTTAATTTTAGGGAAATATTTCATTTTTAAAGAAAATGGCAAGATGAAAATAAAGGAATTTGTAAATATTAAATATTATTAGTTTTAAATATTGCGTTGTTCGCACGTACCTTACTTTTTATACATTTATTGTAAATGTTGTGAATTATGAAGTGTGTTTATGACCGTCTCGGTTAAGCTTGCACGCACTCGTGATCATACTCTGGTACAACGACCGTCGATTTGAAAGTATAATTCACACTAGGTGTTGTGGAATTAGCATACACCGCCGTCTAATAATCGACGCAAATCGTAGATCAGAGCGCGATCTTTTGCACGCGCGATTCGATAATTGTTGCATAAAAGTCGCAAGCCCCAAGGCCTTCTCGTTAAGAATCGACGGAGATGACGAAAAGAAAAAATTTCTCGCTCGTCGATCATCAGCAGATGAACATCGTGGAATTTTATTAGTCCACCACGTGATAAGGAGACACGTGGATTTCAGAGAATTTTTTTGAATTTATCCATTTTCATTCGTTTCGCTATTTTCAATTTAAATTTTTATTGCCGTGTCCAATTCAATTTAGCGTTTTTACCCGTTCGCTTTATTGTCAGTTTTATGAATCATTAAAATTATTCGCTGTAGGTAGTTTTCTGCTTAGAAACTCATTTGGAATAATTAATTTATTACGTTTGCTTATCATAAATTAGATTTTATTGTTTCGTATCCAGTTTAAAATACGAAATTAAATATTGTTTCTTTGTTAATAAATAATATTATTCTAAAATTAAATAACACTTTGGTTAAAAAAATTATTTTGTAACTGCACAAGACTATAATTATTGTTATTTTTGTTAAATGAAGCAATGATAATTATTTGAAAAATGCAAATCAAAAATAAGGAGACAATAAAGACAAGAATGTTGAAAGGTTTGTAACGATTTTCTGAAGTTAAGAAAACTGTAAAAGAGGACTGGCGTTAATCTCGGGCAATGGCTAAAAGCCTTGTTAATGGTTTCTCGATGTCAGAAGCATGTAGATTTATGTAACGCGTTTTATTGACACTCCCCCACCGCTACCCCTCCCCCTTTTTCCATTTCCAGTCGTCGCTATCGACTTTTCAACGCCTTGTAATCGAACTTAAATGCTTGTAACTGGTACCAGGGAGCCTATCCTTTTTAGCCTCTCGTCAGCAAGGCACGATTATGCGTTAAAATGACTAAAGTTAATGGCGAGACAAAGTGCTCGGAAGGAACTCAGTGGTACCGATGGAGTGGATAATTGGAAGGCTTGCTTCGAATACAAGTTCCCAGAAAAGTGACTCGAACGAATTTTTCAAGGTCTGGCATCGCTCACGATTATTCATCAGGAGCATAGGTGTAGTTCCAATGGTTCCTGGCTACGCGTGTAGACAAATTGTCATTTTAATTTTACATATTTTATAGTCTAGGTCCATTTTTTGAGACCAGATCATGTTATTTTTAAATTTTTTGTTATAATTCGAGATCAGGGCTACTTTTGCCATCGAGAGAAGTCCATCCACCAAGTTTGGTTGACTTATCTTCACTAACTGACGTTTCATCTACAAAAAAAGTCGTAAGGTGAGGCTACTTCGCGAATCTCATAGATATAGTATTTCCCATTTTTTTCTAAAATTTGTGCCAGTTGTCAGAATTCCTCTACCAAATCTCATGGACTTATCTCCACTATCTCAAGTTTTATCTACAAAATAAGTCGCGAGGTGAGGATAATCGATTTCAGCAAACAGAGGGTGATTTCCAGTGATAAATTTCCCGCATGAGACGGGCAAGATATTTTCGAAACATTTGGGTCACGCGTTAATGAGATACGGCCTTTTAATCGAATTTTACACCACCGTGAATTAATTTCATTTCCGTTCCTGGTTTTAATTTATACCCGATTCCCAACCTACATTCTGATCCTATCAGGAAAAGGGGTACTGGTAATTTCTCAGGGCACAGCTGGACAAAGGTGATTATTACAAGTAATAATTGATAGTTCAGCATTTAATCGCTGCTCTCTTTTTCACTGCACACGCATCTGTTCTCTTCTTTTATATTTTTCTTTCTCTCTTGGTGTAATCGCAGATGTTCGCAATGGTACATACTTGGCTTTTGTTATGTTCCCAGGTAGGCAAGGGGAGCACTAGCAATGGCGTATTTCCCCTCAGGTTACGAATTGTATCTTCCCTTTATATTATATCGTCACTCTTTTTTTTTGTAATAGATTTTCAGAGGCAGTAAGCAAATTACACTCCCTGGCATTTACATTAGACGCTCGGAGTCAATCGAGTTATCGGCAGATCGATTATGAATATAGATTACGTTCTCCCATTAATACCCAATGCCATATGGCCGGCGTAAAGTTTCCTCCTGTTGGGAACTCCGCCTCTTAAATATACCCAAGGGTCTCTTTGAGTGCCATCTTGAAAAATATTTCAGCCTCTGTGGTCAAGTGTCCAGTTCCAATAGACCGGACCATTTTTTCCCTTAGCAGGTAGCACCGATTTCTTTCAGCCGGCGTAACGAGAGCTTTGCAGAAAAATACTCGGGGTGGAAAAATCTGGGGTACAATGAGACTTGTTAGTATGCTGGCCTGGAAAGACGAGAATTATAACCGGGGATAAAGACGTTTTCTTTGCAAGAAACGACCGAAAAAAAACTCAAAGGAATTTAGACTTTTTAGAACAGGTTTTGTCAGGTTTAGAAAATTTGACCATATTGTCACTTTCATTTAACTTGAACATATTTTGCCCTCGGCCAAGAGGAATCCCTCAGTCAAGTCTCCAACATATTATCTCTATTATCTAGAATTTTATCTACAAAAGAAGTTTCGAAGTGAGGTTAAGGCAAATAAGGGGTTTCTTATCTACTTATCTTATATTTCCATAAAAAGAGTAATTAATTCTTAGAATAAATTTCTAATAAATTTGTTTAACACCAGAGAATTAAGTTTCATATAAACATGAAGAAAGTTTCTAATGACTGGAATCAATCTTCATTAGCTACTGAACGTCTCCAGCTTGAGATGTAATTTATTAACATCGACCATTTTTTTTTTGTTTAATGCACAACGCGGACAGTGGGTTAAAAGCCACTCCTCCAACGTGTATTGCCTCACGTATACCACAGATCCCAGACACCGAGTATAATTTAACAGCGCGTGGAAAAATGAACGATTACGGATTCAAGGCCTATACCGAGAGCGATTACCCGACATTAAGCGCACCACGTCCAACTGATCCATTCGTATTGCATTTCGACTTGATTCTGTCGTTCAAACACAATACTGTCATTGAAAATGATTTTTATAATCGACTCATGATTCCCAGAATCGCTGATGCTCGCCTCATCAACATATTTCAAAACGTAAATCACACCAAGGCCTCGAATTCCACAAATAGATACGAGGGGTATTCTTGCCATCGAGGGGAACCTACCTACCAAAAATCATCAATTAATATCAATTCTATAAAGTTTTATTTATAAAATAAATCTCGAGATGGGTGAAACATAACCTCAAAAACATAATGATGGGAGTAATTGTGCCATCGAGGAGAATCTATCTAACAAAAATCATCACTTAATATCAATTATAGAAAGTTTTATTCACAAAACAAATCTCAAGGTGGGTGAAACATAACCTCAAAAAGTAATTGATGTCAGCAATAATTGTGCCATTGAGGGGAATCTATCTACCAAACATCAGCGATTGATATCGATTCCATAACCGTTCTATTCTCAAAATAAATTGCGAGGTGACGATATTGATAAAAAAAACCTAAATTTCAAATGTTTTAAATGATGAGGTTATAATGCACTGGCAAGCAAAACGAATGGATTGACCGTGAGTCAGGGAGCGTGCGTGGCCAACTAAGAGTTCTATTCTAAACTTCATCACGTTCACGTCACAAATGACGATTCCGTGTTCTTTAAGGACGCGTGTCTCAATTGGAGTCGCCTCTTTAAGTACGAGGAAGCGTATAAACTCTCTGAGATTCAAGAACGAGGTGCTTGTTGCGTCAACGAGGATCCTTGGTTCAGTTACTTCCTTACACGCTCTTTTCCCTTATCCGAATAAAGGACAAAAGTCAACATGACGTCCACTCTCTCCATTTATGTCGAAAATCGACCGCAAGTATTTAATTCCGTTCAAACGTTGGAATTTCCGGTCTCGTAATTCAGGATTTTAATTTCTGGTCTGCTGATCTTGAAATTTAATACCTTTATCAATTCTAAACTAAAATAAAAAAATTCTACAGTAGAAACTCGATAAGTTTCCTCTTTTTTCTCAATTAACATTCTAGAAATTAATGGGGGAAATTATTGCATTTTTTATACACTCTAGACTTGAAAAGTGTCCCCTTGTTTTTTTAAAAGAGGGGACATTTTTAGCTTGATTATGAGTTAAAATGAAAACGTAACAAATGACAGAGAGAATAAAGAATGAAATAAGTTGTTTTGATTGAATCAAGTTTGAACACGTATCTTGGGAACCTGACTAACACTATGAAAGAAGATATAAGTGGATGGGATATAATATATTATTCGCTATTAGCCTGCAACTGACGGAAGTAAAATACTTAAGGTCAAGCTGAGAGACAGGCTCGCATCTCAACTCAGTCTTGTTCGCGGCCTTCGTTCTCTGAGCGACAGTTTATCTATACGCGGTATACATTGCGATTGGAATCATGGCTGTATGTATGCGAAGAAAAATGTTCCATGTCAGTCATACCTTATCGGGGAGAAAGAATCAAGGAAAAATGTCTTCGATATTTTCATATCACTGTTAACAGGCTCTTCATCGTACTTGAATTATTATGTCCAACAATATTATACATCAGTTTTGCTAACAATATTGCACATTATTTTTGTCAACAATATAAACAAATTTGAAACAATTACAAAAATGGTAAAACAATTTTCTAACAATGTTTTCTGCAACAATGTTGTCTTCAGTAAAATTGTACAACAATGTTGTCTGGAGTAAATTGTACAACAATGTTGTCTGCAGTAAAATTGTACAACAATTTTGTCTGCAGGAAAATTGTATAAAATTGTTCTCTGCAGTCACATTGAACGACAATTTTGTCCAGAAAAATTGTTCAGCAATGCTCTGCAGAAAAATGCACAAAAATATTGTACAATAAGATTTATAAAACAATGTTGCCCAGTAAATTTTATACAACAATTTTGAACAGTGAAGTTGCATAAAAATGTTGTCCAGTAAAATTTTATTTAAATAAGTGTACTCCAAAGTTGTACTATAATCCTTTATGAAAACAATATTAGAATTTTATCAAAAAATAATTATAAAATGTTGTGCATACTAAAGTTGTCAATAATTTCGTACTCCAAAATTGTATTCCACTTTATTCTGGATTCCAAACTTGAAAATTGATTGTATACTCAAAAATTGTTGACCAACAATTTCATGTTCGCAAATTGCACAATAATTGTGCACTTAAAAATGGTAAATTACCTTGTGTTCAGAAACTTTTCAATAATTCTACAATCTACATCAATTTTGCATGTCTAATTTTGCAAACAATCTCGCATTCAAAGATTCTTAAAAAAAACAAACTTTTACAACAATTTTCTACAATAATTTTGAGGCATTCCAGAATTGTCGAAAATTCAGGGAGGGACTTTAACGGCGGAGAAAACGGTTCTCTGTACTCGTTACAGTCTCTCGCGACGATGGGCTTTTTAAAAGGGGTCAAAATTAATGCGGAGCGCATTATTTATGTGCGGCAGGGCTTTTACGATCTTGGAACGTCCTGAGCTGAATTTAGCATGAGGTTCACGTCTCAAGCGTCGAGGAAAAAAGGTTGAAAATACGAAAATAGTGAAAATTCAAAGGGCCGTGTAAATAGGACGAGAAGGGATAAAGGAAAATCGGAACCAGTTTAGTAATGCTGGATCATTGTATATTTACGTCGAGAAAATGCGATTGGGATCTAGTAGGTAGTAATCGAGATTTGCTGCAGAGGTTGCAAATGGCACATCACAAATCCCACCCTACCTAAGCTAAGTACGTCAAAGGGTTAAGCTTCTCTACAATAGACATTCAGGGCTTGCATTCACGTTCCATTTCCGTTGATTCCATTAATCTAAAGGGAACTCAGATTAGCGGAAAATCTTCACTGAAACGTGAATGCTGACATCAATCGTGTGGAAAGCTTCGTAATTCTCTTGGCAAAATAGAATTAGCTTCCTGCTTCCAAGAAACAAGGGTCTCTTCCATTTTCTAAAAGCCATTTTCGAAATTAATTTTACAGTCAACATTAATCAATAGAATTGTTTTCAATATTCCTTTTTAATTCATCGACTTAATTGAAACCTTGAGCAATCTAATCTCTAAAAAACAAATATTAAAAAACGTCAAAAGAAACGGGTCCATATGTCTTTCGAAAGGAGAAGTAAATAATTATTAAACATATTAGCCATCCCGAGAACTTTCGATTATGCGCTTGTCCTTCGAACACATGGGCGAGGTCCTATAAAACCAACTGCCTAAGAAACGCAATAAAAAATGTTATGGCTACACTCCAGTAATTGACTTGTGGGCGTGCAGCGAAGTCATAAAGCAAGAGAAGTCCCAGAAACGAAAAAAGCGTCGCGAAGTGGCAATATAAAGTAGAATTAGAGCTTCTTTTTTCCGTTTTTAGAAAATTTATTAGATTTTAAGAACTTGCGATAAAAAGACGCGTTTTAAAATTACCAAAATATCCAGTACTGCAGAAGTTACAATTGGGTTTCGCGGAACGAGAGAAAGTAAAGAGAGAAATAAGGATTGATAGATCTCCGCGAGTAAATAAAGTCAGACCCTAACGAGATTCTAAATCTACCAGAATTTCTCGCTAAGGTATTGCCCCATCAATCAGTCTCTTATTCCCAAAGCGATCCACCCCCAGACTACATTTTAACCTCTTTTTTTTTTGTTTCTGTTACAGACGAAGAAGAACAACCCCAACCACATTAAGAGACCCATGAATGCCTTCATGGTCTGGTCCCAGATAGAACGCAGGAAGATCTGCGAAATTCAACCTGATATGCACAACGCCGAGATCAGCAAGAGGCTTGGAAGACGTTGGAAGACCCTGGATGATGCTGCGAGAAGACCCTTCATCGAGGAGGCCGAGAGGCTCAGGCAACTCCACATGATGGAGTATCCTGACTACAAATACAGACCCAGGAAGAAGACGACGAAGCCAGTCCCCTCGCCAAAAACTAAAGAACTCAAGAAGAGCAAGAAGACCTCTGCCATGTCCCCCAATCAAGTCTCCCCAAAAGTCAGGAACGACTCCAACAACAACACCACACAGTCGCCCATCAAGAGGCTTCAGACACCACCAAGCACGAATCCAGTCTCGAGGCTCAAGATCAGACTTGCTCTCGACAAGAGGCCACCTGATTATACACCTCTGCCTCCAATCATCACTGCCAAGGTACCCAGCAGTCCCTCCTGTGACACTCCAGACTCTCCAGAGTCTGCCAGCTTCTACGATGACAATTTCATGGACTCTGGCTGCCTCCAAGCCAAAATCAAGCAGGAGGATTTGGAATACACCCCTGATTTCGGAAACGACAGGCTCCTTTCTTCTGTGAGCTCATTCGGTGGTGATCTTGCAACCCTGGCCAGGAGCTACCAGAGAACACCAACGACTTGTCGTCCCATGGATGTTTTCGTCAAGGAGGAGCCTCATGATATCTCCACTGGGACGACGACCATCCAACTCGCGAATCCAGTCAATGCCAATTCTCCAACAACGACGACAAATCATCTAAAGGTTGAGGAGTCGACGAGTACTAACTTGTCAGATCTGGACGCCCTTCTTCAGATTTCATCGACAGACCTCCTCCATGTCAATGCTGACTTCAAGCTTGACCTGGATATGGACACGATCACGACTGATCTGGATTCGTTTGAAACTTCGAGTTCCAGCAGTGGATCGCATTTTGAGTTCACCTGCACACCGGATGTCACGGATATGCTGTCATCGATTGGGGTTCATAACGAGTGGGTTAGTTTTTAAACGGGAGATACGTCGACGATCGAGCTGGGTCGGTTTTAGTTTTTGCAAGCAGCTTATTTGTAATACTCGAGAAAATTTTGAGTCGATAAGATTGGTGAAATTTGGTGAAGAAATTTTTATTGAATCCCCAAATTGACGAATTTTCAGATTTCCGAATTTTCAGTTCACCGAATTTTCATCTCAGCGAATTTTCAGATTTCCGATTTTTTATTTTACCGAATTTTCAGATTCCCGAATTTTCATTTTATCGAATTTGCATCTTACCGAATATTCAGGTTCTCGAATTCGCATCTTACTGAAAAATCGGTAAAATAAAAGTTCGGAAATATGAACATTCGTTAAAATAAAAATTCGGTAAAATGTAAATACGGTAAACTAAAAATTTGGTAAAATAAAAGTTCGGTAATATGAAAATTCGGTACACTGAAAATTCGGTAAAATGAAAATTCGATAATCTGAATATTCGGCAATTTGGGAATTCAGTAAAAAAATGTCGGTTTAATGCTGGTTCGGTAACTTGTTTCTTGTTTTTGAAGAGGAACTGAATTCAGTCTAGAGGACTTATTTATTTTTTCTATTTCTATTTTCTGTTTTATTTATTTCTTGATCAGAATTTTAAGAATGTTGCAGAAGTGACATGAGGTTTCCCTGTGCTTCTGCTTCTTTCCAAAGTATTCTGCGGTTTCTGATTACTGAAACCGGTTGCGCTGAGGAAGACTTCTTGATGAGTTTGGAGAAGGTGAGAATCTTACTCAAACATCCTTTGGGAAAATCTCACTGCCTTCAGAATAAAGGTTTTGTGGTCTGGCAAAGTATCGTTTTGATGGGGTTTTGATGTTTGTGGGAAATTAATTTTTTTGCGGCTTTGATAAATTGGAAAATTAACGTCCAGAGGGAGAATTTTTCTCTCAATTCCATATCTAGAAATCGTTAAATTTAAATTTAGCATGAAATTTTACCAGAAAGAAATTTTATCCTCTCAGTTTTGACAAAGGAAGTCCAGTTTTCCGTTATCGCCTTTCTCACAAAAAAGCCTCAGTGTCCCGTTTCCACTTTTCCGAATTCTGAATTCAGTTTCACCGATCAAAGGCCAGTATTATATTGCTACAATGAAAAAAAATAAAAGCAGGCCGAGATGAGGGTTCCAATCCTAAAGAAGTTAATCAGACCGGAAGTGGAACTCCAGATGTTCTCCCGTTGCATTTCCGGTCTTTTTGATTCAAAGCTCTCGGATCAATTGGGTAATCAAAGATTGCGTTTTCAGCAGAAAGAATTTGTGAAGCGATAAAAAGCGTTCCTCCACATTTGAAATCCAACACTGAATTTCGTTTTAGCTAGAAGTGACTTATTTTTGAAAAGTTCTCCTTTAATTCAAAAGGAATTTTCAAAAGGAGAGTCTTCTAGGAAATTTCGTTGCTAGTTTTAAATTTAAATCAAATTGTTTGTAGTGTGGATTTTTTGTTTTTATTCCATCAAATCTAATGGTTTGTAGAGACAATTGTACTTAGGATAATATTTTAAGTTTGTGTTTTTTTTCTTCTAGGTCTAGGTCCTTAAGTATTTTCTTGATTTTAAGCTTTTGAAATTCAGGGATGAAAATGTGGAGACGAGACGAAAGAGTTGGTTTTAATTTTGAGTTTTTAGACAGGCGCTCGATCGTCTCTTGATGGCGAAATCGTCTTTCTTTTTTTCATATAAAAACACACACACACACGATATATTTACATACATATATATATATATATATATATATATATATATATATATATTCGCGCCGATAAAAGTATAATATAAGCGTTTTTGTATATTTACTGTAGCATACTAGTTTTGTAACGCTCTTTTCTACGAGTCAGGACCGCCGAGCGTCGATGGGCCTCTGAATTAATAATGAAAAAGAAAAATTATTTCTGGCAGCGTTCGAGCAATAAAAAAGAAACGTGCCTCCAGATTTTGCGCCGATCGCCGCTCGCCGATCCGCCATGTTGTGTATATCAGTAAACGTATATTTAGTAATATATAACATTTGTAGTATATATAAAAGCAATCTTACGTCATAAGTCAAGAGAAACGAGGCGTTTCGAGAAAGACTCGTTGAAATCTAAGAACGAAGTTAGGATAAAAATAGACAAAGAAGAGTTGAGATAATAAATTAATAGAAGCAAGAATACAGAAAAAAGATAGAAAAATAGAGCAATTTCGGAAATCTTAGATTTCAACTTGGCCTTGACTCTTTCCAGTCATATACACGCAATACGATGGATACCATAATAAATATACCAGGGTGGTTTAAAATTTGCCACTCAACAAATTAAAAAAATCTTTTTTTGCAACCTTTGCATTCTAAATTTAAATCCAACATCTGCATAAAGGTCTTAATTTATTGAGTGGACCATCCTAGTCAGAAACACAACTGTGTAACAAACTCGAAATTTGGAAATGGATTTTCATAGTGGGATTAATGTCGTAACGGAAATAATAGATTATTAGAAATATTGATACCTATTGAGAGAGAATATCGCCCCAAGCCTATTACGAGTATATGGCTAGGAGCGTAATGTCGTGCAGTTTTTTTTACTATTTTTTTTTATCCCTTTGAAACGGTATTTCCGATTTGAGGAACTATCAATATCAAACTTTGATCTCATGTCCTTTACATTTACTTTTATTACTTAAAGGTTATTGATTACGTTAGAGTACTATTAATACCAGCGAGCCCACTACCATGTTATCATAGCTAAGACTTTCTCTGTCATTTCTTGCTTTTTTGCGAGCCCAAAGGGGCATTTTGCCATTTTGCGAGTACCAGACATGTCAGGGTTGAAAGATTTTTAAGAAAGGATTTTTTTTAAAAGAAGCATTTATGTCTTGAAAATTAAGAGAAAATGAAAAAGAAAATTGAAACTGAACATGAAAGCAGAAATGAAAAATCTAAACAAAAATGAAAACCAGTGCCTGAGCACCTCCGATCAAGGGTTGAGAAACCGCCGTACAAAATCGAAAGCAGGGCCAAGAAATAAAAGTATGTTTAAAAAATATTTAATGAAGTCTTTTCTGAGTTATTAGAACAGAAAGGGATGAAAGGTAGGGGAACACGTCTTCTACAATAAACAATAAATACAAAATTATAACCGCTACATTTATAAAAAATACTGCAGGCTGTGATGTGATGTATCTCTGAAGAAAAAGTTAAAATGTACTATAGAATGGGAGACGTTAATAGGATTTCGATTCCGAGCAAAAGACATTCAGAAACTCGTACCACATTCTCGAAAATCGACAAATATTTTCTACCTGAATTTTGGAATTGAAAGTCTGATAATGAAAACTGCCATTTTTTGGAATCAACGAAAATATTTAAGAGAAATAATTAACAGAAAAACAGTTAAGTCGAAAATAGAGTATTTTATAATGCAGTTTTTTTAAAGAGCAAAAACATATCAGGCTTTTTATAATTGCATACTGTGTTTTCAGTTACTCGCAGCTTAATTACAGTTTAATTTTGCAATTTGACGCAAGTGCAAGGACTAATTTGAAATGTAAAGTGCAAATAATTTCAAGACTGTAATCAAAAGAATTGTGCCGTCGTGAAGAATTTGAGGAAAAAAGAAATAATGATAATTTTCAATTTCTGAAGGTTTTATTCGCAAATAAAGTTTCGAGATGGAGATTTGCCCGCCATCCTGTTTGCGAATAAAACCACAAATATCGTTTGGTAATGGAAATATTTTGAATGCAATTAAGATATGAGTTTTTTGCAATAAAGTGTTTTGAAAATTTTGAAAGATTTTTTTTAGTTTAAATAAAATCGACACCCTGAAATTCATGTGCCAATACGTAATTTTTTAGACCGTTTTTTTAATCATTAAGGTGTGCGTAAAAGTTTTTTAAACTAAGGAAGTAATTCGTGGTTAAGAGTTTCGATATTTCGTAGATTTAACGAGCGAGTCTTTTCAATCCAGAATCGCAGATTTGGTTTTTGTTCGTGGCTTGTCTAGCTGTGTCTTTGTAAAAGTAAATTTTTTGCGAAAATTTTTGTAATCGTTCGACGGCATTGTAAGTTATTCATAGTCTCTGTATCGTATTTGTGTAAACCTTTAAAGGGAAAAAGAGTCGCACTAAGATATACGATAAGGAAGGAAAAAAACTGAATTGAGAAGGAAATTGAATCGAGATGGAAAAAAAAAGAAGATGAGATCAGAAAAGAGGGAAAATTTTTATATACCTTCAGAGGAACAAAAGAAATTTAAGAAAAGATTTCCAACCATTGCTGAATTAAAAAAAAAAACTTAATGAATTTTAAATATTGAATGAATTTTAAATATTTTTTTTTCTCTGAACGGTGAGGAGGAAAGTGAAAAATGCAGAAACTATTGAATTTTTTTGCAAGGTTAAAGTGAAAAACTATTAACAGATTTTTCAGACGACGGGTTTTGTGGGAGAGACGAGGTCAAATTTCTGCTCATTTTGAGGCCTCCTTTCTCCGCAAGGGTCGAATTACGTCCTCCATTATTTGCGAGGTCCCTCGGTAATTTGTCAGGACCGTACGTGCGTTTCTTTTTAACCGTCGAACAGCCCCCCCCCCCAATTTTTTCGAGGGATTTACAAAAGAAAAAAAATATCGATGCTCAAATAAGTATTAAGTTGTACGACTCTGGTAGCCCTGACAATCTGCCGGTTTCACTCATTCGTTACGATTAGAGTTTTTTCAATTTTTGAAATCATATATATATTATAAATTATATGTATATGATACGGCAGAATTAGGTGTGTAGTAGTTTCTAACAAATTCTTAGCGTGTATATATGTCCAATTGAGAGACGATGTTCAGGGAAAAAAATCGTCTTTTTAATAAGTCATTTTTGTTACTTAGGATATTGCTCTTGGTGTACACAAATTGGTCTTACCCAGAAAAAAATCACTTTTTGGCTACTTGGATTTTATTTTTTAAACTGAAGAAACCATTTTTTTAATGACTTGCAACAATTCTAAAAAAAATACTGCAATAAAGTTCTTTTATTTTATTACATTTCTTTAGGACGAACATATTCCACGATTAATTTTTTATTTTTATTAACAATTTTATTTTACTTTTGATGCTGTAAAATTCGGAAATATTTTTTTTCTGGGTGCCAGAAAGCGTTTTCAGTTCGGCTTTTACGAAGCTTCGTAAAAAGTTGTTTAGCTAGTCCAGATGTCGTTTTTTCAGTGGAGCAACCTCAGCAATTGCGAAATGCAATTTTATCCAGTAATTTTTGGTCCAAAAGTGGTTGATTTTTCCCAACGAATCTGCAACATAAAGTACACCACAGTGCAATATTTCGTATATCCTTCAATTTGTCCAAAATCGTAACTTCTTTTTATTTTTTCTAAAAAAAAAAGGAAAGAAAAAGAAAACAAAAGCAGAAAAGAACGTAATTTTTTTATTAATAAAAAAGTAAAAGATACAAAGTAGGTAAGGTAAAACTGGTCCTTTTTCGGACAAGAAATCTATTTTTCAGATGAAAAGCTTAAAAGAGTAAAAAATTGACAAAGCGATATTTTTACACAGTTTTCGAATCCTGTCTGGAAATTTTTTCCCTTTTTTTCCTCATGTTTTGTTTTCTTCGCGACTGTTGTCTTTTTTATGTAGAATTATACACACACGCACACATTTTTTATCCCCATTTTTAATAGTTTTTTTTTCAAGCGATTGCGTTTTGAAGTTTATATTTTATTTCTTTGTTTTGAAATTTTTTTTTGATAATCGATAACTGAAGTACTTGTAACAGATTTTACGATTATAAAAGTAAAGGATGAAATATTCAGTAAAGAAGATACGTCTGTAAGTTATCTATTCTAGTTTAAGTTACAACACTTACTGATTAAGAAAAAAGAATGTTGCGCTAACGACTAACTTTAACGGTCCCATTGTACATTTGTATTTAGTACCCTTGTTTATAATACTTATTATCTTGTTATTAAGTACCCGATTTATATCATTTTTTATCGAAATTATTAAAAAATCTTTTGAAAATATACTCTTGTATTTTCTTTTCTTAACCCTTGTCTTCTTAGAATAAGTTCCGTTTATTTTTAGATTAAAAATAATTTTTTAGCAAGTTCAAATTAAACTTAGGTTTATTAATTATTAATCAGTGAATATTCATCATTATTAGTGAGAATAATTAGCATTTTTATAATTTTGACTAAAGTTGAGAATATTTTATAATCTTTGAATTATCATTTTTAGTTAAATTAAGTTAAACACAGCCACACAAAAAAAAGTCTGGTACTTTTGGCGACACACATGTATTCCTATGTATTTTGAGACGCTGAATCCGAATCTGAGGTCAAAATAGCACCTTTCACGATTGGTTTTT
>JBAGKK010000344.1:50528-78913 GCA_037177015.1 Euceroptres primus | reverse complement strand
TCTAAATATATCGTTAAAGTATTTTATGTAAATGAAAATTATTTTTTTACGATTTATCACAAGAGTTTATATCATAAGGTATGGTTGTTAAGGGTTGCAAGGCTATAATAAATTATAAATTATATTAATAACTATGAAAAGCTTTTAATTTGTCAAAATGTTTTACAAAAACGTTTAAAGAGGGTGAAAACTATTTTTTTATTGGGGGTGGATTTTAAGGGTTGAATTTTTGTAAAATGTCGTCAATTTCATTTTATAATATTCAACAATAATTATTCTGCATATCTAAAAATAATTTTAATTTATAAAACCTTTAAATCCGTAATTTTGAAGTTTTTCATCATAAGGGGTGGTTTTACTCCTTAAAAATAATTTGCACACATCAGTCATAGTTAGGGTTTGAACCAGAGGGTAAGAAAAGCTTAATTCCAAATTTTCATCAAAATCGGTCATATCGGAAAGAAAACAGAGGTAAGACACGATTTGTAGTAGCTCCAATGACTGGACTATTAAGGGTATGCGATGCATGATGATGTCACGAATTACTAATCGATTTTTTATTTATATTCAGCGGGTTTATTAAGAGAGAAATGTAAATATCATGCTGAAATTGGAGGAAATAATAAGGAATATATCAAGGAACCGATGTTTAGTGCGTTTCAATTTTTGTTTTGAAAGAAATTATTTAAACAATTTTTTTCAAAATAAAAGCTAAAACGCACCAGACATTGATGCCTTAGTATGTTATTTATTATTTCCTAAAATTTCAGCATTATATTTGCATTTCTCTCTTAATAAACCCGTTGAATGTAAATAAAAAATCGGTCGGTATTTCGTGACGTCATTATGTAACACACATCCTTAATTTACTTTTTCTCAATTTTATAGTTTGCTTGTAACTATTCAAATAAATCAAAATTTCTTTCTCAAGACGCATTTTGCAGACGCTTCGTATGCATTACCGCGGAAGAAAGAAAATTCAATCTGCCGTAAATACTGTAAACAATTTGACGGCAAGCTAAGGGTACCGAGAATGGCGGTATGCTCAGTTGGTAATAATCGTAAAGGTAAGGGGATTGGCTATCATCTCGGGCTAGTTTTGGTCTCATACACGTGGTTTGGTCCTGGGTTGTTTGAGGGGTGAGGGTGGTTGGTAGGTGGGTGAAAGGGATGGGAACTACAAGGTGGAAGGCACCTTGTAATGTCCTAGCCTAGAAAAGCGTACGATCGTTCTTGGAAGGCTAACCTAAGATATAAGGATACATGAGCTTAGGAAAATAGAGGTTGCAATCTCAGCGACCGACTCGCGACTTTTCTGCGTTCGCTTCTCTACTAAATGGATGTATAACGTGCCTTGCATGCAACAAGAAGTTAACTGCATATTGGAGTTTAAACTCACCCAGAGAATTTGTTTTTACAAAATTTTCTCGATCGATGAAAATATGTTGGTGATTTAAAAATAGTCGTAATTATGTTAATACTGTGTCTGATTTTATAGTTAAATGGTTTACGAAATTCTAAGTGAATTTGTATTTTTAGGGAAGAGTATAATTTTTCAGGCGGTGGTTTGTTTAGATTGTGAATTTTAGTTTAGTTTTTTACGGTTTCAGAGAGAATTTTCCACTGGGAGTAAACTTGCACCCCTTCAGCTTGCTAAAGAATTAAAAGATGGATTCAGCATCCTCTGGAGAGGAAAGTTTCTTTAGAGGAACTTGGCTGGTAGGTGAATATAAATTTTTGAGTAGTGACTCTTGTAGTGCTTCAAATTTAAAAAGTGTATTCTGTATTTTGGCATTAATTTACGAGGTTCATTGGATTATTTCAAAACTTGACAAATCCTTCAGCATATTATTCCAAACGAAAAATTGTAGAGAAAACAAATGGACATAATTTTTGGTATCATAGATAACATAGTTAAATTTAAGGGTCTACTGCATTATTTTAGAAATTTTAACAAATTCCAAAGAGCGAGAGATGGAGAACGAAATTTGTGATTTCGAAAGAAGAGAGATGATGAAAATCTCGAGGGATTAAGGAGCGTCTTTAGCGAGAGAGCGCATCCGAGATTCGTTTCCAGTTTTGTGTCATTAATCGATATGCGGAATAAAGCAACCCTCCAGGTTATCTCGGCTACAGAACTCGCTATCTGGTACCGTCGTATGTCTTGGACCAGTGACAGGCAGACAGGCAAGCAGCCATTGGAAGCAGAGGTGGAGGAGAAGCCGTTGGTCCCTAGGGACTGAACCCAGGGTAGCTCTGACGCGGACTCAGACTCTCTAGGGATATTCCTCCCTTCGGCTTTCTACCTCAACTGGAGTCTCCAGAACCTGAAGATAACGCAGAATACGCGAGAGCAGCTCCTATACCTTCGGGCCATCCTCGGATTTTACCTTTTTTCCCTTAATAGCACTCACGAAAACAACAGTCATTTAGATTCAGTCTTACTACTATTCCAAGATTTTGATTAAGAAATTTAAATAAAATAACTAATTTTCTCGTCTTTTGAAGTGAAAAAAATTTTATAGGGACAGTACCGCTCACGAATGAGACCACCTGTTTTTTGCGAGATACACAAGTTCTCCTAATTTTTATAATCTGCGAGATGAAATATTTTCCTTAAAACAGTACGAAAGCTATCGAAATTTGGCGTTAAATAAACCCAATTTGCCAGTTTTCTAAGAAAATATATTGCATAAAGAATAGCATTGATGCATTAATGCTTAATTGCCTTTTTCGATTGTTTTCTAAAACTTTCAATGACTTACGAAATAATTATCATTTTTTAATGTCATTGGGCTCATTTGAAGATAAATCTCCATGGAATTTCACAAATGTATAAAGGAAACTCTCCAATTTTCTCTCTCGATTCTGCTGAAAACTGAACTTGGAACAAAAAAATTGTAAAATTTCAAATAAAGCGAGTAGTCGGAAAAATTTATTTTGTAAAATATAGAAATTAATGTTCCTATGTATAACTACTAGTAATATTTATTAAAATGTAATGTAGACTGATTTTCAATATTTTTTATAAATAGTTGTACATTATTGAAATTTTACAACTCTACTGAGCCAAATATAGACCTAATATCTTTGACTGAGCCAAGTTCAATCTGTGGTAGAATTGAGGGAAAAAATGTTGGGGAGTTCTCTTCATACATTCATGACCTTCTGTGGAGATTTATTTTCAAAATGAGCCCAAGGGCATTCAAAAATTAAATTACTTCGTAATTTAACGGTGAAAAATAATGTTATTGAGACTGAAATTAATTAAATTAATAACTACCATAAAAAATTTCAATCCCCTCACTTCTAGAAGTTAAAACTTCTTGAGAAATATCCAAACTTATTTGTTAAGTTATCTCGTATGATGCTTGGAGTTTTCAAGCTTTCCGCTAAAAAGTTAAAAAATTCTCGGTCAAATAAATTCAAGGTCAGATCCTGGTTTTTCTAAATATCCAAAAATTTGTGGTTTTTCCGGTTTCCCGATCCAGCGGCCGCCTTTGATTCTGAAGGCTTTTCGAGGATGAACCTTTTTTGGATTATTTTTGTCTTAAAATAAAATAATTTTAGGTTTAAACATTTTTTCGATTCTTTAAATGTAAGGTTAAGGAAAAGTAACTAATAGTGAAATGTGTTGACTAATATTGACAATTTTTTATGCAAAAATTTTTGTTTCAGATTTTGTATATTTTAAAAAAATCTTTTGACATATGGGCTAAAAATTGGAGAAGTTCCAAAAATATTAAAGGATTGAAAATTGCATAAACTGCATAAATTGCATAAAATTTTCTTAGCAAATGTAACTATTTTCTGTTCAAAATGTTGTGGCCTTGGAATTTGGTCATTTTTAGGAAATGTTTTAAATAGTTTACATTTATTTTTATAAACTGATGCTTCTTATTGTTCTTATTTAAAATTAAAATTATCAATAAGTCAAGATTGCTCTTAATAATGAGGTTTGAGAGAAATTCTCTCAGGAAAGTTGAGACAGTGAATGCTGAACATAAAATTTCTCGTCAAAGGTGCACCATTTCTTGGACATAATATATAGCCTTCCGCATTCCTTTGCCTTCAGGCTGACAGCCGTCCAATGCAGTATGTTTGGCATCACACTTCACTTTGTGCTTTTTTATTTCCGTAGAAAATATATTCCGGCATTTGAGTTTATATTTGAGTTAGCCATGGACTCTTACTCAAATAAATTTTTGTCTCATAATAAACACATTTCTTATTTGAACAAAATAAAAATTCATTATTTTAAAATTTATTCTATAAAAATGAATAGGCATCTTCTATTTTTAATAGTGCTCAAAGCTAGCGACAAATTAAGCTAAAAATTTTTTAATGTTTCTTTCAGAATGTGCAATTACAAAACAATGTCGCGAGTCGCTTATTTTTAGAGATGAGGATTTCTCTCCTTTTTGCCTTCTTTTATAATATCCGAATGCTACTTCTACAGCGAACAAATATTTGCAGCAGCTGTGGACATATGAGTTTACTGTATGTGTTACATTGTGAGAAAAATATTTTGAGAAGATCGAGGAAATAAAGCCACTGAATGGCTATGCATTTCACGAAACAAAATTATCACGTGAAATTAAAAAAAAAAGTCACACATTTTTTTCATTAAGAAATTAATTCCAAAAGAAATTGTTATTATGTTAAAAATACATGCGAACTTCAGATGAAATAAAAGATAAACTACTTTTTTAAAAAAAAATTTTAAGTGAAAACTTAATTTTTAAATGAAAAATAATATGCCAATATTATAGTCAAGTATCCATACTAGTACGAAACAAGCTGTTGTTTTAATAACAGCATTGAGAAAGAAAGGGACGCGACGTAATTACCAGTGCCTTGAAAATTAAAAAAAAAATTAAAAAAGCTAAGGACATAATCCAACGTGGCACAACAGTATTAAAGTGATTATAACCACCAGCTGGGCTTAGTGCTGTCACTGCAAAAACTAATAACAGCTTAAATTTTAGAGAACCCACGATTACAGGATTAAGGGATTACGATAAGTTGAAATTTTCCTCTACTATATTCCTCTCCATTAAGAAGCTATTTCTCTCTGGGTGCGAAAACTCTATCTCTATTTATTATCACATTCTATTTCATGCTAGCCTCTTTTATTTCATACGAGATTTTTAATATGCTTATTTTACACTTTAGTTTTAATTATCTATTTTATTTTTTTAACACTACTTTAATAATAATTATAGAATATAATAATAAAATTACTGATATTTTATGATTCCAATATGTTAAAATGATTGAAAAATAAAATATTTTTAATTATTATTTATAAATTATAAAGAGTTTATAAGAATTGATATGGAGTCTCTCTTTTCTGAATACGATTCTCGATAGCAGTCCTTAATAATTGCGAGGACGTAAATTAATTCCAGGATAATAATTATGCATTTATGCTGTACGCACAAATTACAATCAGGGCTTCACGATGCAGCATAATGTACTTGATTTAGGTCATCGCACCCTGTTCTGATTATATGGGTCTCTCTCTCTCTCTCTCTCCCCCTCTCTCACGCTATATATATATATATATATATATATATATATATATATATATATGCGAAACATCAGAAATTAAATAATTTCGATTGATAAATTTTCCAAAAATTATCATTACGCAGGAAAAACATGAGTTCAAGACGAACCAAAGAAAAATTTAAAATTACATACACTAAGAATTTAATTTCACAAGAGACAGATTTGGTTCAAAATGAATTAAAATGAGGTTCCCTTTGAGCAACATATGGTTCAAAACGAACCGATATGGGAGTTCATTTTGAGCAACGGGGGTTCCAAAAGAACCGATATAGAATTCATTTTGAGCAACATGCGGTTCAAAATGAACTAATATGGTGAAATTTTTAAACCGTATGCTGCTCAAAAATTCAAAATGATATGCATCAAAAATGAAATTTCACAAGAGACATATTTGATTCAAAATAAATAAAAAATGTATTTTCTTTTGAGCAATATAGGGTACAAAATAAACCCATAGTGGGTCCGTTTTGAGCAACATATGTTCAAAATAAACCCATATTTAATTCATTTTGAACCACATGTTGATTAAAATGAACTCAAAATTTGTCCTGTGAAAGTTCATTTTGGTTGCATGTCATTTTGAATAGTGATTCTGTCGAGCGAGGAATGTCGGGGAACAAGGAAAGTAACGACAAGGACTATCTGCTTCCTTGACCATCATTGCCTTGGAGTCTCCTTGATAACTTGGGTCCTTGAAAATCAAGGACTTTCCTTGTCCTTGTCTTGCAGCCTTGATTTTCCATTGCCAGATGTGCCTACGTCGACCATAACAATGAAAATCCCGTACTCTGAAACTCTAAACTCTCTCCAAATTTTTTGTGTCGATGGTAGCACGCGGTAGAGTCACGCCGAACACCCTTTTTTTCTATTCCGGGTTGACCGCCTGGGACACTTGAGTCCCAGGCTTCTATTCACTTGCAAATCTTAAGAGGGAAAAAAATTTTTAAATGAAAAATATAACTAAAAAATTGTAGTTTAGCATGTTTATAAAGTAAATTATTGTATTTAATTATTTAATAATAATTATTATAATAGTATAATAATTATTTAATTATTATAATAGTATAGTACTTATTTAATTATTATAATAGTATAGTAATTATTAAATTATTATACTATTATAATAATTAAAATACTTTAATTTTATGGAGTTAATTAACTATTTTTATATTTATATTCTATTTACATTAATTAATAATTTATATTATTATTTACCATAATTCATCATTCTTTAAGTAAATTTTTAAAACTATCCTACTTTAATATACAAAAGGTAAGGATTCATATTCAAAGAAAATTTTTTCTTCAATTGAAATATGTAAAGAAATAATAAACTGTCGGATTTTTGGTGATGTATGATTTTTTTTTGGACGTAATAAAATGTATTTAATAACAGTATTAATTTTATATAATTTATATAGTTGTAAACACATACTTTTGCATTTAAAATTCTAAATGTCCTTCCTTACAAAATTACTTTGAAGCTGTAAGATTTAATTTAATATTTCGATTACCTTTGAATTACATAATAATTTAGTTAAAAATTGTAATAAACATACAAATTATTAATTTTAAATTAAATTAAAATTTAAATAAATTTGAAGCTAGATTAATTTTGAAGCTAAGATAAAAAAATTTTCATCTAACACCTAATTTGAAAAGTATTCAAATACTCGGAAGGGCTTTAACGTATTTTCCCTTTTCCTCAAGCAGGTTTAGTGCTGCAAGGGTGCACATCTGGCTAAGGAACTCAAGGATGAAAGACAAGGACAAAGAAAGTCCTTGATTTTCAAGGCCTTTTGACAAAAAGTCCTTGTATTTTAGTCGTCTTAAGTTCTTTGAAAATAAAGGCCTTGCTCGGATTTTCCTTGCCTTCCTCGATTTTTTCCTTGACATTCCTCGCCTTGAGTGGCATCACTAATTTTGAATATGTACTTGGTTCTTTTTGAACTCACGTTTTTTTCTGTGTATCTTACCCTTCTCGGAACTTACCCCTTTTCCACCCCTAAACACTTTCAAATTAAAATAGTCGCTTCAGACAAGAAAAATTATAGAAATTTCATCCCCTTAATTTCCTTCCTGAAACTCATCTTTTTCTACCCATTCTCTTTAAAAAAAATTCTTAAAAATGAAGAAATTCCCACGTGGAAAAATTCTACGGAAACTCATGTGGAAATTCTACAAAAATTTCCATATCGAAATTGAAACTAGAAATTTGATACCGTTATTTTTCGTATAATTTCTAGGTGGAATTTCCATATGGAATTTCCATGGAACGCTTTTCGTAGAATTTTTTCAGGTGGGTTCCAAAAACACAATTTTGTCAATAAAAAATTATCGTATCGTTTATTTTTTTCTAGAAGTAATTAAGAAGTAGAAAAATTTCCTCTGAAGAGTTAAAATGAATTTTAATTTTGATAAATGAAAAATATATCTTTTGGATACTTTTAAAGAATTTAGGGGTTGAAAAAATATATTTCCTAAAATGAGAGGTTGGAGGTTTGAATTTTTAAAATATTAATTGTAACCTGCAGTTACCTAAATGTGGTTTTAGATGGTGCTTCGGTGAAGGTAAATAAATTAAAGTTTCCATTAATATCATCAACTAGTTGATCGAATGGGAGAATTACGAATGTGATACTGAATGATTGGATGAATTGGACTAACTATTGGTCGAATAGTAGGATTGGAACATGGATCAAGAGGACTGTATGGTGGAGATTGTGATTTGAATCTATTAATATAGGTACGGCTCCGCAGCGGTTCATTATCGTGCATTAATTAGCGAACCCTATATCACGAACGTTGTGCACCCAGTTGGCTTTACACTCATGCTCTCACCCTATTTTACAGCTAACCACGAGTGAGCCCGGCCAACGGCCAACAGCCAACGTTACTCCCGTCTGCATCTCTATTTTTCGCCTATCTACGCAAATTACGATGGAAACTCGATTACGATCGAATTCGACGCACACTCAACGTACAAACAATGTCCCACAGCCATTCGAACTGGGTGGGTCATAATGATCCCGAGAGGATCGTTGTAAACAGAGCAAATGGAAACCATCAAAGTTACTAGATCGAGAAATTGTATCCAGCTTCAAAGACACTTTTTATAATCATTTAATAATTATAGGAAAGGGAACTACATGCCGAATTCCCAAATAGTGATGAACATTTTCACGAAAAAAATTATCGTTTGAAATTTTCACTAAAATCTCTTTAAATTTTACATTGCAAATTATTAGTACTAATTTAAATTTTTTAATTTATGAAACAGCTCATTTCTTAGGTACAGCTCCAGTTTTGACTAATTAACTATTAAATTGATTGTTAAGTTAATAATGATCTACTTTGTAAATTTTTAAATCATCAAACTTTCCAAAATTTGTAAGTTGGACTGATATTTTATATAAAGAAAAGGAGATGATGAAGGAAAGAAAAATTGGAATAATTAGGAAGTTTGTAGATTTGAGAAAATGAAACCTATAGACAATTTTGATAAATTCTGGAACTGTGGTAATAAATGTAAAATTTGATATGATCATAATTAGAATTGATTTAAATTGGAAGATGATAAGGCAATTTGAGAACCAAAAAATATAGAAATGAGAAATTAGAACATTTTAAGGGACGACTGAAAAATTCCAACAAAAAAAATTCCGACGCTGCAAGATTCTCGAAAAATAAAATTTCCGATATTGTAAAATCGTCGATAATATAAAATTTCCGATCGTTTTAATATTACCGAAATTGAAAATTTCTGACAGAAAATTGTCCATACAGTCGGAACTCGAACATGTGGACTTCCATCATGGAAACTTCCCCTCATATGGTTCTCCCACCATTAGTCAATATAGAAGTTTGACGTTTGCACAGATAGATTACACACACACACGCGTAAACTATAGTTACACACTCACGTGTACACATACATACGTGCATGCGCAAATTCCTACTGCGCAACTTCAATTTCCCCTCCGAGCGACCGCGAAATCAGAACCACTCCCCTCGAAAAGTTGACATGATCGAGGTCCGACTGTATTGTAAAATTACCGAGCCTAGAAAATTCCCAACATTGGAAAATAGCGAAAAAATTGTTTTAATAAATAAATAATTTAATAATTTAATAATAATTTAATTTATAATATTTTTTAAAAAAATTAATCAAAAGAACTCGAAAGCCTCAACATTTTGGCAGAAACCCAAGTATAAATCCTCCAAGTCCCATAATTTAATTCTCCAAAGAAGCCCTATCAGAACCTGAAAATAAGCCCTAACAGACATCCACCCTCCTCTGAAATCCCTCAAGTTGTTTATTGTTTTCTAACATTATCTCGAATCTCCGCAAGCTGTGATTTCGCGACAAATTATAATGATCCAATTTACCTCTTTGCCGTACCCACTACCTATAACTATAGTGCTTCAGAGTTCCCAATTTCTATGAAATACGGACACTGGGCTTTATTCAGTATATGTGTAATATGACGGTGGTGAACAGTCATGATAGAGATAGAGAAAGAGAATCGAATTGAGGGCTGGAGGGTAAGAGAAGGAGGAAGAGATACAAAGATAGAGATACAGAGATAGAGAGAGAAAGAGAGAGCGGGTTGATATAGAGGAAGAGAGAGAGAGAGGAAATGGAGGGAGGATAGAGTGATGGCAAGAGGGAGGGAGAGAGGGTGCGACCAGAATTGGATAGGATAGGAGAACTGGTGATTACAGAGGCCGGGGATTCCCCTGGGAGAAGAGCTGGTCCCGCGGGCTTCCACCTAATTCCATCCTGGCTGACTACTGACTCCATCTCACTCTCTCTCTCTCTCTCTCTCCCTCTCTCTCTCTCGCTCTCTCTCTCTCACCAATTCAGCTGTGCCTGGCCTATGCTTTCAACCTCACCACTCTCACCTCCCCCCTATTCCCCCTCTCGCAACTCCTATTCCGTCAACTCACCCCCTACCCGCAACGCCACAACCCGTCACCAACCCCCACCAACAAGTAAATGCCCTCCACGTGCCTACGGAATGTAAACGTAAACTCATGGACCTTAATCTCGTCGAAACTGATCACTATAAATGTCAACTTTGCATCGGGTTCGACCTATCTAATCTTCAAGGATGCAACAAACAGCGCATACACTTTGGATAATCAGGTTGGCATGTTGAGAATCATTAAAAGTCAGTTCTAATTTATAATCCTTAACTCTATCAAATCTGAGTTTTTAGAAAAACTATTTTCTTGCGTTTAATAAATATTTCAGGGACTAGAGAAGTCAAAAAAATCAACTTTAAAAAAACTAGTTTTTCTATAATTTGCATTTTTTTCTCGTGCATTAATAAATAGTTTCTGCTTCATAAATGCTATACAAGATTGGTAATTTGTTGATGAAATAGAAAAATATTTGTTCATAATTTAATATGAACAAATAAAAATGATATTGATGGGAAACCGCAAAAAATTTAATGAAACCATACCCCACGGGTCCCGAAAGGGTTAAAAGCAATATTGTGCTTTTAGTAATGTCGAGAATTTCAAGTCCCAATAGTTTTTCAGAGTTTCTATTTCTTTTATTAATTCAAGTTTATAAAAAATTGCTAGAAATTTTTTGTCAGAAAAACCTTTTCATCCTCTAGAGTTAAAATAGAAAAATTTCAGTTATTTTTCCTTTGTATATTTGATTAATTTTTTATGTTTCAATATGAATGATGAAAATTTTCTTAATATTTATTACATAGTAAAATAAAGGAATATTGTAGGTCAATCGATTCGTTTTATTCTAGCGGGGAAAATAGTCGCATATGACGAGAAATATTACCCAAAAGACTTACATCTTAAGTAATGCGACATCCACACCTCTCCCCAAAGGTATAGGGGTGATTAGTGGAATGGTTTAGTGAGTTCAAACTTTTTCATCATTTTTCTAATCAATAATACTATTTTCCGCTCAACAATTGTTGATCCTAGAGTTTAGGTATTTTACATATGAAATATAGACATAGACATACAAATATAGACATAGACATACAATTGTTCAAATAATTCCGTGAAAAACTAGGGTTCCTAAACAATTATTGACAATTTTTGGCTTAAACAGGATGTCCAGCGGTCAGGGAAGTCAAGGAATTCGGTTGGTCAGGGAAAAATCAGGAAAATGTCAGAGAATTTTTCTAAAAGTCAGAAAAATTTGTTCTCATTGAAAAAAACTGAAAATAATGTTTTTTAGAATAATCTTATACCCTTTTTTAAAAATATTAAAATCTCTCATTTCGTATTATACGAAAAAGTGAAAACTTATAAAGGAAAAAAGTCAGGCAAAAAGTTAGAGAGAAGTCAGTGAATTTTAAATGCAACTATTTTGTGTTGAAAAAACGCTGATTAAACTGTAACAACTATGATTTACTCAATCTATCTTGAAAAAAATTATTATTTCCGCATTTAAATTTTTTATTTTTATCGCAGTCATTTATTCTCTGTATACTATGCAAAAGAGAGAATTTCGAGTGTAGCAGAACAAATTTCGTGTGGTTGGACGCAGTGAAAAAACAAACGGGTTGTATTTTTTATTGCGACTAACCACACGAAATTTCTTCCACTGAACAGAATTCTCTTTTTTTTGTTTTACAAGGCCGATATAAAAAATACTTTAAACAATATAAATAAATTCCTAGAGAATTTTTTTTAAAGGCCAGAGAGGAAAATTTCCTTGTATATTCCCCTTTTTTAATGTCTTTAATAAAAATTGTAATTAGTTAGGAACATGTTAATGAAATGGTGTTTCGAATTTATTTGAGAAATATATTTAAAACCTAATCTTGAAATTCAATTTATTACTCTAAACAAAAGCTCCATTACTTTTTTATTTGTTTTCTTTTCATTATTTTCGCTTTTGTTTGAATTTGAGAAAAACTAATAACACAAAAATATGGATGATCAATGAAGTAAGCATTGATTTTCAATTAATCTACTAATTTCAAATTAGTTATGTAAAATAAAGTGTTTTTATTCTTACATACATATTTACTTATTTAGATTTCATTCCTCGATTAATGTCCTGTTGTATAATGATGGACACAAAAAGAAAAGATATGATAAATTATGTCAACTTGGGTCCTGCTCGTAAGTGTACATTTTAAGTACTCTCTTGAGTACACGTATTCAACTCCTTCGTTTTCTCGTTTCCAGCTCTAGTTCTACAGACTACAGATTCTTCGGCTTGCTTCTTTTTTCAAGCAAACCGAATCACTACCTTTATCGTTGACTAGTGCCACGTGATCACTTGGGAGTCAAAGTGAAAATGTTTTGAAAATAGTATCTGAGATAATAAACTGTTGCAGGGTTTTTTAAATCAGAAAAAAAATAAAAAATACCAATTTTGTTGAATATAATTCTTAAATAAGTTGAAAATAGTTAAGACGTTGAGTTAATAAATAAAAATATTGAAAATAGTATTAAATAAATGACTACAGTACGAAATAGTTAGTTTTTTTTTAAATCAATATTTCGAATATTTAAAATTAGGAAACGTTGAACAATCTTCAAAATAATATTTAGAGAAATTAAACTACTCAATTTAATGCAAAATAAATTCGTACATGATTTACTACCAACAAAATAGACTAAATATTTTCCAATTAAAGGAAAAAAACAATTCATTTTCAAAACATTATTTCATACTTAAACTTAATTCCTAAATAGCTTTTAAGGTTCTAAGTAAATTCTAGTTTTTTTTGAATTTCTTTTTTGAAGAAAAATATTTTTCAAATTGACTCACTTTTGAGAGATCGAGGCTTGGCCTGCTTTCTTCTGGACATAGCACCATGAAAATTATCACCTTTATAAGTTAACTAATAAAACTTTGTCTGATTTTATTATTTAATCACAATCACGACCCTGAAACCTATTTTTTAATCGAATCATGTTTTAATTTAATTTAAATGATCTTATAGCGAAACTCGGTGGGACCGGAAACCACGTGGTATTTAAAACGCGAAGCGACGGCACAACCGAAAATTTTGCGACAAGCGCGCTCGAAAGACACGCGACAAGTGCCTCTATGATTATTTCCTTTCACTCCGGGGTGCCAGGACGCATGCGAGCAACCCCGGTTCTGTGGCGCAAGCGTCTCACCTAAACCTGATCTATCTTTTGTAAAATCATAAAATTACCCCTGATGATGTACAACAGAATAAAATAATAAAAAGCATTTTTAATTTTCAATTCAAACCATAATTCAAAATTAAGGAGGTTAAAATAATAAGCGGAAGACCTCCTATTTAAATGAAAATCTTAACTTCAAACATAAATAGAAAACGCCACAATTATTATTATTAATTCAGAATTGAAACCGTTGCACGAAAAAGAAATACAATCCAAAGTCCTAAAAATTGGAGCAAATCTACTTTTAGCCTTTCGATTTCTTTTGACTCGCAGAAGTGTAATTTTCAATCTATTTTAAAAAAATAATAAGTAAACTATATGACGTACTTATTCTTTGGACCGCTCGTAGGTGGTCTTTATTTTTCACTAAGGATTACGTCCAGGACGCATCCGACACCCTGGACTTTTGGTAGCTATTTTTGAAATAGCATTTAACTCATTGACATTTAAAAGTCCTAACGTGCTGTTCAAGTTCTTCATATCCACTGTCCCGAAGAAAATTGTCTTAACAAAGTTTTTGATTACAAAGTGTATCAACTATATTCTACTTCGCTAGTGTGTCGTATCTCCATTTACTAATACATAGAGATACGACACTCTAGCGAAGTAGAATATAGTTGATACACTCTGTTTTCGGAAATCTTTGTTAAGACAGTTTTCTTCGGGACAGTCAATATGTATATCACATTTGTCCGGAAACATACAATACTAAGATTAGTCAAAGTTTCTCTAGCACTTCCAAGCAGTTAAGAAAAGTAAGTAAATTGATTATGAATTGGAAAAGATTTTAATCTTAAATATTGCATTTCAATCAAATGTCTACTTGCAATGTAATTTCAAGATTGATCAAAAGTTGAGAAGATAGGTTTATTATAAATTGAGGGGTTGATCGCTTGCAATTTTTTTGTACATCTAAATCTAGTGAATTTTGAAAAGGGAGAAACTGAATTCCATGGTGAGTTCGTCATTAGGCAATACAAAGTGGATGTGCCAATTCACATGCAATCATTAATTACCATTCTACTAATGTATAAAAACTGTTTGAACAGGAGAAATTGAAGAATTGGTTGCGTACCTGCCGTTGCAATCCCTACATGAAATGAACTAAAATAACTTTTACCATGTCAACAGCAGTGCTAATATTTAGAGGAAAATTGAAAACCAGTTCTTAAAAAAGATACATTTGCGGATTCAAGAGAATTCTGAAATTTATGAGCTCAACCTCTCATTAGAAATTCTATATTATTGAATTAAAATAAAATTTTACAAAATAATCATTTGTGAAATAAAAACCTTTTTGGGTTTCATTCAAATTTTAAAATATTCATTAAAACTCTTATATATTTAAATGTTTGTATTCATTGGAAATTATCAAATTACAATTTAAAATTGATTAGATAATAAGATTTTGCAAAACAAAGATCAGGTTAAATTTATTATTTTTTTAGATTGTAGAGAATAGAAAAAGAACCAAGAAAAGCCTAACCTAATAAATGGTCTTCCACTCACTGGTAGGAATTTTTATAACAAAAATTCCACCAGTAGTTACTATGCAATTTGTGTCCCTATGAAAAAAGTTACAACCTGCCTCCGTGTCGTTTCGGATCTTTTATCCTACGATATGATGGAGTTAGGAGGGATTTAACAATCTACTCACCGTCACGGATTCCCTCGTCGGACCAATGGCTGCATTGCCTCTTCTGGGCCAGTCAGTCCCTAGAGATCCCTTCGTTTATATGAAGACCGGGAACTAAGTAGGGGACACTTTTCTCTGTATCCTCCTTCCTGTCCTTCAGTCTGAAAATAAAATAAATTTTGTTAAGAGAAGAATTAAAAATAATTAAAATTCCAGGTTCTTTTGCAAAATTTCAGGTGTTTAAGGTTTTCGCTGCACACCCTAGTAAATTTTGCTAACTCTGAATAGAAAATTGAATGGAGCTATGGTAATGGATTGTATAAGAACAATAAGTAATAAGATTCCAAAATAAAAAAAGTAGTTATGTTAATAAATTATTAAAGCCAGATGCAAATTTCAAAACCTATACACACACTGTCAAATTTGCGTCTGACTCGTTATTAAATAAATCGATGAAAGATACACTTAAATTACAGTGTATATTAGTGGCAGTTCTAGCAGGTTAAAATTTACCTTGAAGTGTCCGAACGATAAGGTTCTAACTCGCGGAGTGCAAATTGAAAGGTGCTAACTCGGGTGGCGAACTCTCGAAGCTTCAAAATCCCACGTAAATTGTATTGGGAACATCAACGCCCTCAACTTTACGACACCTTTCTACTTGCACTCCACGAGTTATAGAACCTTGTCGTTTGGACATTTCGACTTGTTATTAACATTGTTATGATACGACTCAAATTCTGAATAAAGAGGTTTGTGATTTTAATCTGAAAAGTAAGGTTGATAATATTATCACAATCAATGAAGTTTTATTGAAATCAAGTTATGTTAATTTATTTAGGAATATTAAAACTCCCATAGCAAAAGGATATCCGCGGGACATCCCAATGGGATATCAGGATATCCCAAATATCCCCACGATTTCCTGGGACGTCCCATGGATTTCCTCTTTTCCGCACCGTAGGATATTCCGCTCAGGATATTCTACAGATATTCTAATAATGTTCTGCGAATACCGCCCCGTTTTACTATTCAAAAGCAGAATAAATTTACGTCTTACTGAACAATGCGAGTGAGAAAAATATAATTATACATATTTTTCTAGAATTAAATTTCATTCATTAAAAAAATGACAGTTTCTCCAAGTATGAACATAACCTCAAAATATTAGTTCTTTCCGTCCTTTCAATCTGCGATGCCAAGAATAACAATTAAACTTTTGCACTTTTTCCGCATTAATCGTCACTTAAATTATTCTTAAAGTAACTACAACCACGCAAAAACACTGTTTATCTAATAAAATATCACTTTATTTGGCTCTCTACTCGTTAATCGTCGGATCTACTTGGCTAGGATATCCTATGGATATCCTAGGACGTTTTCTATGAGGGAAGTATTCAATTTAAAAAAAATCAGGAATATTGTAAACAAAGTTTAACTAGAAATATTTAAAATCAAATAGAATGTAAAAAGTAAATAGAATCTTAAAATTTAAAAAATAGAGATCCTCAGATTTAGTTCTTAATTAATTGAATGTAATTTTATAAATGCGTATGCATATGCAGAGAAAAGTTAATGCTTGCATTTTCAGGAATATATTATTTACATATTTCATTTACTATTAGTTATTATTGAATTACTATTAATTAATAGTAAAAACTTAATTTTAAAATTTAAGAATTCAAAAACATTTCAAATAAAATTTATCAACTTTAATTTTAAATAAATTTAAAAAGGAAAAATTTAACTTGTGAACGTTAATTTTAAGAACAATTAATTTCGAAAAAAACGATTTTGATTAAAACACCTTTTTAAATTAAAAATTACACGTATTTTTTTACTCTACCGGCGGAAAATATAATACTACCACTTATAAAAACTCCAATTAAAAACACAAACTAGTCGTCTGAGGAAAAACTTGAAAATTCATTATATTTTACAAAACTATAACAAATTTAATTTAGGATCAGAAGTTTTTAATTCAATGCAAAATTTTTGATTTGCATATGTACTTAGCGTATTTAGCAACTACATAACCTATAAAATTAATATTCATTTTTAGAATTTAGCAAATCGTAGTCACAAAAAAGGCTATGATTTTGGAATAAAAATAAATGTCTACTATTTTTCCGAGACCGACAGTTACTTTGAAAAAGAAATACAAACAAATATGTCATGAAAAGCAAATCTAAAACTTTAAGAAATCTTTCTTTTTTAAGTTGGGGCACATAAATATAACCATAAAAATATATTTAAGAATTTTATTACCAAATTTCAGTTGATTGGTCTGTGTGAGAACTGGAAACACTATAATCAGCACTAGAATCACTATTTATTAATGTTTTTAATTGTTTATTATTATTTTAAAAACACTTTTTGCAACAAAAAAAGAGTTGAACGTTGAAAAAAAATAACAAGCACCGATTCCAACCAGAGTTAAATATTAATGAAATCAAAAGAACTGAACTAATGTCGGGGAAAAAAGTCCTGACACCTGGCTTTGAAGTTTTACTACTCGGCGACGAAAAATCGCAGAATTTTGAGTCAAAGACAAAAATATTCTTCAATATTATAGTTGTAAAATGATGTCAGTTTGATTTTCGTCAAAAATTTTTTGTCTTTACTGTGACAGAAAATGTGTGAAAAAATAGGAGAAATGACCCTCAACTTTCGATACCTCGAATTTGAAGTCCTCCATAAGTGAAAAAATTGGTATCAGAAATTTGAAAAAATTCAGGTGTATTCTTCAAGATGTTCTTCACAAATAGCAATTTCTATTATTTAAATTTATTTATTATTGTAATTAGTAGAGCTAAAAATGTAAAAAATAAATATCTCGGCTCTGGATAAAGATTTCAAGCTGAACTATATAGCTTGAAAGAAGCTTCTCGATTCAGCGGTCTCATCTCAAAAGTTGAAAGATCAATAAAATTAATAATCTCGGTGTAAAAACCTTCTGAACAATCACGATCGTAATGAGTTTCTATACTGAAAAAGTTGTAATGAAATAGTATATTATGTAACTAGGGGAAAAAGGCAACGATTTCAACGAGTGTGAGGTCAGCTGCCCGAGCGAAGCGAGGACAAGCTATCTCACGAGTTGACATCGTTGCTTCTGCCCAAGTCACGTATACAATTTTTCATAACACCTAAATTGAAAATTCGACTCGATTCCTATACAGCGAGGCGAAAGTAGCAGTTTCAACCGTAGGGTTAAAAGTAAAAATAGTTGACAGAAACTGCAATTCGTGATGTGACTCCGTCGCTAAGCAATTTTTATCAGCTATTTTTTATTTTCAACCCTAGTGTTGAAACTGCTACTTTTGCCGCCCTGTACAGGCATCGAAAGTCGAATTTTCAATGTAGGTGTTATGAAAAAACGTCCTTCTCGAAATTGTCCAATTTAACTGTGACACAGATCGCTTAAAAAGAAAAGGGTCACGCTGCACCCGTTGCCGAAAACCATTGACTGAATTTTCTGTTCACTACGCAGCAGACAGAAAGCTCCCTAAACTAAACTGTAAAGAATGACGCTTTGAAGATTCGTCTATCTGCTGTGTAGTGAACAGAAGATTCAGTCTACGCCTATGGTTTTTGGCAGCGTGCGCAACATGACCCTTTTTGTTGAAGGGATCTGTGTCACAGTTAAATTGGACAGTGTCGAGAAGGACGTTTCTGCATCACGACTTTTCCAGTATTGAAACTCATTAAGATCGTAATTATTCAGAAGGCTTTTACTGAGAGATTTTTAATTTTATTGACCTTTCAACTTTTGAGATGAGACCACTGAATCGAGAAGCTTCTTTCAAGTTATATAGTTTAGCTTGAAATCTTTATCCAAAGCCGAGATATTTATTTTTTACATTTTTAGCTCTACTGATTACAATAATAAATAAATTGAAATAAAAGAAATTGCCATTTGTAAAGAACATGTTGAAGAATACACCTGAATTTTTTCAAATTTCTGATACCAATTTTTTCACTTGTGGAGGACTTCAAAGTTGAGGTATCGAAAGTTGAGGGTCATTTCTCCTGTTTTTTCACACATTTTCTGTCACAGTAAAGACAAACAATTTTTGACGAAAATCAAACTGACACCATTTTACAACTATAATGTTGAAGAATGTTTTTGTCTTTGGCTCAAAATTCTGCGATTTTTTCTCGCCGAGAGTAGTAAACCTTAAACTTTTTGCCCCGACTTTAAAATCAATATGCGTAATTTAAAAAAGCAACATATTCGAATTCTTCTTCACTATGGTACCTGTTGAATACTATTTAATTGTACCTAATATACTTTTTAAAGTAAACGATCGAGTTTAGAACACTCCGACACACGACGGAACAATGGAACATTCCACATTCCAGTTCAGAGGCCAACGTTCCAAAGCCAAACGAACGGAAATGGAACGGATACAAAGTATCGAACCGGAAACGTGGATCCTCAAATCCAATATCCAATATGGTCGACTTTATCTCTACTTGACTTTTGTTTTTGTGGCTTTTTGTCGAGGTTTCATACGGTCTATTGAACTTTGAGTTTCCAAAGATAACAATGGATTTAGTAAATCAGACATCCTCGGTTTTGTCAGTTGCCAAAGAACAGCTGAATTTTTTAAGGTCACAAATCATCGATTTAAAAAGCTTACATGTTTCTGACTTGGGGTATCCAGAGATTGAAGAAATTGACTGTGATGATTTTCATCAAATAATTATATCTAGCGTCTTCAAAACTAAATACATTTACGACAAGGGCCACGTCGATTTTCCGAATGCTTCCAAAAAGAAGGAATTCTGGTCGAACCTTGCGAATTATTTTGAGCAAAAATATGTTGTTCCAGTAACAGGCTAGTTAACCTTCAAGGTTTAAAAAGTTTGGAGTGGCTAAACCTACTCTAACGTGAAGCGACTTCATAAAACTATACCTTCGCGGAGAACTTTATTAGAAATATGTATTACAAACGGAAAAATTCGAATTTTCTAATATTTTTATAACCTTTTAAAAGTACATGTCCCAACTCCTTACAGTATCCACAGTTTATAGCATTAATTTGTATTGCTTTGCATTTGCATTTGCAAATACTTAAATTGTTAATTTGATGATTTCGAAAATTTGAATCACAGTAAAGTTCTTTTTTCAGTTTAAGATTAAAAATTTATCGGCTTAAAAATTTGAAGCTTATAGGTTAAAAAATACTTCAAATTTTAACACTTCCAAACTGAAAAGTTTTCATAAAATTTTTAACAGTTAACTAATGGTTTCAAAGTTTAAACCGTTTTAATTTAGTTTTTCCAAAAACTGGAATTTTTTAGCAAAATATAACATTTCCGTTAAAAATTTGTTTACAACGTTAAAATTTCCAGTTTATAGCATTAATTTAGATATTTGCAAATATTTAAATGGTTAATTTGATGATTCCAAAAATTTAAAGCGTAGTAAAGTTTTTTTTCAGCTTAAAAGATTCAAAACTTATCAGCTTGAAAATTTGAAGCTTATAGGTTTAAGAATGCTTCAAATTTTAACACTTCCAAACTTAAAAGTTCTCATAAAACTTTTAACAGTTAACTAACGGTTTCAAATTTTAAACCGTTTTAATTTGGTTTTTCCAAAAACTTTAAATTTTTAGCAAAATATAACATTTCCGTTAAAAATTATTTTACAACGTTAAAATTTTCAAACAAAAAACAATTTGGAATTGTTTGCATATTGTAAAAAACATAATTCAAAATTATACAATTAAAAAGCAGAATAGCCACCCAAATTGAACACTTTATTTCAAAGGCCTCAAAAAACACTTTTACTACTACAAATTCATAACTAAAAACATACAAGCTTGAGCGATTCAAATGAAAAATAATTATTAATTCCTGAATCTTGATCGCTTCGTTAATTTGAAATTCTCTAATTTTTAAAGTTTCATTGGAATTATTCTTTAAATATTTTCAATTTAAAATTGTTTCCAATTATTAAGGCTTTTAATTGGAAATTGTTTAATTCTGTACAATTTATGTAAAGAAGAGAGTCTCTAATGTATAAATCTTAAACTGCGATTTTGAGTGTTCTGAATTAATAGTTGGTCAAGTATTAAAAGGCTTTCTTTTTTAAATTATAAAATTTGAATTATTTAAATTAGAATCATATAATTTTGAATTTTTTTAACATGACATTCCAATTTTAACCTTTTCTGTTTTATAATTATTTAACGACAAAGAATTTAAATGGAAAATTGTGTAATTTTGAACATTTTAAATTTGAAATTTCGCGTAAGTTTAGTTTTGGGAGATCAGTTCACTTTAGTGTTGTTATAGCACCAGCCTAAAAAGTTTAGAATTTTACTACGAAATTTACTGCTAATTTTACTGGCAAATTAAAATTCTATCTGTTTTCTTTAAACGTCATTTAAAATAACGGCGTTTTTAAATCAGTTCATTTTTTCTATTTTGTCTCAATTATATCTTTCAATTCTTTTACTAGACCAGCAAGTTGAGGAGCGATGGGAAGTATTAAAGGCCTATTTTATCAACGAAGAAAAAAAAGCAAAGGAGCAACAACAGGACTCAGAATGGCTTTATTATAAATCGATGCTCTTCCTCCAGCCTCATATTTCTGCTGATGTATTGGTCAAGCAAAATAAAAAGCTGATGCAGGTCGAATTTGGAAAAAAGGTTATCGACACTTTTGGACATTTAATTTACGGTCTCGAACTCATAATTGACTATTTGGCCCACGTCGAGGAGAGTTTCGAGGAAGTTAGAGCTCGTATAGAAATGGGTCCTTATGGCTTAGTAATATGTGAGGCTTTCCAGAGAGTACCTGATAACAAAAAAATTGAGTGCCTGATTCGAATACTAGAAATTATTCGTTCTTATTCAGAGAGAGAAGAAGAACTTGAAGTAGAAGAGTAAAATTTAACTGCTGTTATTGTTACCGTAGATATTTAAACTATATTTTTTGTACTTCTTTCATCTAGATTTTAATGTTGATCGATATAAGTTTACGTTTCAAAGTTAAGCTCATTTAAGATCGTCTAAGAAACAAGTTATGAAAACTGAAAAAGAAACAAAATAGTTTAGCTTACTTTATTACTATTATTATATACTAGCTTACTATTATTATCGATGTTTTCAACAAAATGTATTAATTCTGGTAATGTATTTAATCTAGATTTTAGACTTTAATTATATGTATAAGTATATCAAAGCTGTCACCAATATTGCTAAAAGGAATTTAATTCAAATAAATAAAATTGTTTAAAAGTTTTGTATTTTTGATTGTAAGTCCCAAATTTCCATAGCAATTTTAAAATAGGACATTTTTTATTTTAAATGACATTACTTTTGGAGCAGAAATATTAGATAAAATAAATTTGAATTTGGCACTTTTCAATTTTATGAGATTGTCTGCCTGTTTGATAAAATTGCTGAGAATTTTCAAAGTTGGCAGCAGTGTGTATGGCGTTATGGCACCGGGAACTGATATTGATCGAATGTTACTTTTTCCATACGTTTTTCGTGAATTCACAAACTGTTTATTGCATTCGAACGTATTTCTACATTGCAAAATATCTTTCCACACTTGCATGCAAAGTTTTTCTACAAAGTTCCTTCCAGGTAACTATAAAAAATACGAAAACAATCATCACGCCCAACCGCATGTCTCGATATTGACAGTTCTGTAAAATTGTTTATTTTTCCTATTTGTTGATGATTTACCAAGAATTACGCAAATGCACGTGCTTATTAAAATTGTCCAATGTTTTTATTATTAAGACACTATATTAAGAAGTACTTGGATAAAAATATGACACTTTATATCTGGGATTATCTCTTTCTAACCTCTAAATGTTCCACGCAATTATCTTAAAATAAAAGTATTATAAATGTAGAATTTGATAGACTTAAAGCTAAATTATAAGCAGAAGTCTACTTAGAGATGTTTGTTTGAAATATTCTAGTATTTGTCATTTTATGATATTTGGGTATTCAGCGAATTCAAATTTTAAGAAATTTTTGAAGTTTTCGGCATGTTTGGTTATACATAACCTCTTTTTTAATTATGAAACTAATTTTTTCCGTTTTTTCCCGTTAGTTAATTTTTATAAATAAAATTATTATTTAGATGAAATATAAATTTTTAATTAAAAATAATATAACAGCCTCCATTTCAAACATTGTAGAACAAAAACTTAAGGGCTGAAAAATTTAACAATCTTAATTTCTTTATTAATTGATTTTATGTTTATGGTTTATTATTCTTAAATATATTCTTAAGGTTTAAAAAACGGAATGGTTAAACCCACGCTAACGTGAAGCGACTTCATAAAATTATACCTACGCGAAAAACTTTATTAGAAATATGTATTACGAACGTAAAAATTAAAATTAAAATTTTCTAATATTTTTTATAACCTTTTAAAAGTACATGTCCAAACTCCTTACAGTATCCACAGTTTATAGCATTAATTTAGATATTTGCAAATACTTAAATCGTTAATTTAATGATTTTGAAAATTTAAAGCGTATAAAAGTTTTTTTTCAGTTTAAGATTCAAAATTGATCGGCTTAAACATTTAAAATTTATAGGTTTAAAAATACTTCAAATTTTAACACTTCCACACTTTAAAGTTTTCATAAAATTTTTAACAGTTAAATAATGGTTTCAAATTTTAAACCGTTTTAATTTGGTTTTTCCAAAAACTTTAAATTTTTAGCAAAATATAACATTTCCGTTAAAAATTCGTTTACAACGTTAAATTTTTCAGTTTATAGCATTAATTTAGATATTTGCGAATACTCAAATTGTTAATTTGATAATTCCGTAAATTTAAAGCGTAGTAAAGTTTTTTTTCGAAAATTTAAAGCGTAGTAAAGTTTTTTTTCGAAAATTTAAAGCGTAGTAAAGTTTTTTTTTCAGTTTAAGATTCAAAATTTATCGGGTTAAAAATTGGAAGTTTATAGGTTTAAAAAGACTTCAAATTTTAATAATTTTAAAAGACTTCAATTTTAACAAATTTTAACTAAAAGTTTTCATACAATTTTTAACAGTTAACTAATGGTTTCAAATTTGAAACCGTTTTAATTTGGTTTTTCCAAAACCTTGAAATTTTTAGCAAAATATAACATTGGTGTTAAAAATTCTTTTATAACGTTAAAATTTTCAAACAAAACACATAATTCAAAATTATACTATTAAAAAGAAGAATAAGCCACTCAAATTGAACACTTTATTTCAAGGGCCTCTAAAAACACTTTTACTACTACAAATTCAAAACTAAAAACATACAGCGATTCAAATTAAAAATAATTATTAATTCCTGAATTTTAAACGCTTCGTTAATTTGAAATTCTTTCATTTTTAAAGTTTCATTAAAATTATTCTTTAAATGTTTTCAATTTAAAATTGTTTCCAATCATTAAGGCTTTTAATTGGAAATTATTTAATTCTGAACAATTGATGTAAATAAGCGAGTCTCTAATGTTTAAGTCCTAAACTGCGATTTTGAGTATTCTGAATTTGTAGTCGGTCAAGTATTAAAAGGCTTTCTTTTTTATATTATAAAATTTCGAATTATTTAAATTAAAATCATATAATTTTGAATTTTGTTAAAATGACATTATTCCAATTTTAACCTTTTTTATTTTATAGTTATTTAACTACAAAGAATTTAAATGGAAAATTGTGTAATTTTGAAGATTTTAAATTTGAAACTTCGCGTAGGTTTAGTTTTGGGAATTCAGTTCAGGTTAGCGTAGTTATAGCACCAGCCTTTAAAAAATGCCAAGCTTATTTTATATTCTCTTGAAACTTCTAACCTTTAAAAAATTAACTCCATACCTAATTTTTCAGGCATTCAGCAGATAAATGGACACACTGGATGATAATCAAGATCCTGATTATGCAGCTTCGGTGCCAAGTGATCAAACACAGCAAGAGGCTTACGAAGAAAATGGTAATTTTATAGAAGAAATAAAAAACTTTAATAATGATTCAACAATTGAGGATAAATTCTTATTCTTCAGGGGATCGTCTGTTACTTCAATCTTCCTTCACTATTTTGTCGACAAACTAAATCTAATCTTTCAAACAAAATTTGAACATATCAAGTAATCACTTATTTTAATTAAAAAAAGCTATTGAAATTACTTGTTCTAATAATTTTAATTTATTAATATATACTTCTTAAAGGAAATATTCCAAATACAAAATTCATATTTAATATAAAACTTTAGCCCGCGCCAAGACTACGAGGAAGATAACCGACATTGTGGAGAAAGAATTTTCCAAGGAGATCGACTCAAAAGAAAAAGAAGTCCTTCAGATTCAAGATCGCCTTGACGACGCACTGAAGACATTGCACCTCTTGCGATACGCAATCGTCACAGATTTCTACAATCGCAAACAATGTCAAGCACCGGACATTGGCGAGTCTAAACAGACTCGAATTCACCCAGCGGTGAAAAAACTCATAGGAAAGTCTCCACGACTTACAAGAAATCAATTTATAGACATTGCTACACCTTCGACATCTAAAGATCCTCGTTTCATTGATCCAGAAACTCCTTCAACGTCCAAAAACAGTTCCCATTCTTCTGAAGGTGAGAAAAACGTAAATTCTGAAAAGAATTCGAAGCAGCAAAATGCGAAGCGATCTCATTCTGACTCCAGCGGAACAGAGCCACCAAAGAAAGTTCCTCGATATATTCCACCGAAAAGTGCCATTCCTGAACCAAGTGGTCCATCTAGGGGTCATCGGAATAAAGTTAGAAAACGAATTATTGTGGGAAACTTTTCGAAATGGATTCCACCAAAAGAGAGAGACGGTAGGAGTACTCACAGGTGGACTATGTACGTGAGAGGAAGTAAAGAGAATCCTAAAATCGATGATTTTGTTAAAAAAGTTTGGTACCTTCTTGACCCGAGTTTTAAGCCGAATGATATAGTGGACACCACGTGAGTAATTGATTTATTGTTACAGTTTTTAACCTGTGGAACCTTAAGGTTTATATTTATGGTTTATATTTATATTTATGGAACCTTAAGGAAAATCAATTACAATAATCAGATTATTATAATGTTTATTTTTTAATTTCAGGTCACCATTTTATTTATCAAGACACGGATGGGGTGAATTTCCTATACGAGTGCAATTAGAATTTAAAAACGCTTTGAACAAACCGGTAGATATAATTCATCATTTGAAACTCGACCGCACATTCACTGGCCTTCAAACATTAGGTAATTTCATTTTATACTTGAAACCTCATAAAAAAATTTAGTTTAATTTATTCACATGGAGAATATTTTAACCTTAGGTGCAGAAACAGTTGTCGACATATGGATTCAAATGAGCGAACCGCGTTCGCTGCCAGATTCAATTCCTGATTCCTCTAAAAATAAAAAAGCTGATCTAGAAGTAACTCACGTTCCTATAACAAAAAGTAAATCAAGCCAAGAGAAAAAAATTCCAAAACCGGAAATAAAACATGAAACTTCGGCAGAGGAAATTTCTAGTTTAAAGTTTTACGCACTCATGGATCATGACTATTGTCACTCGTCTTCCAAATCTGTAATTATAGAAAACAATAGAACAATCGCGCATTTACCAAATGGATCGATAGAACCTGTTCTACAAAATGGTCCCATTGCAGAAAAAAATATTCCGAATGGATTGTCAAATGATTCAGTTTCTGGTTCAAATACCAATAAAGTTAATATGCAGAAATTAGCAACTAATCTAAAAGACTCTCCGGGGAAAATGCAGCCTCTGCAGATTACAATTCCGAGGGCTTTCGAGACGCCTAACAAAAAGCAGTTTTTGATTTTGAAGAACAAGGACTGTGTGCCTGTGAAATTTGATCCAAAGTCTAAAATTCTAATCGATCCGGTGACAATTCAAAAGAAAGTTAATGACATTAGTAGTAAAAAAGACGGGAAAGTTTTTGTTAAAGAAGGAGAGAATCCAGTGCACAAAAATAGTGAAAAGTCTAAGTTGCTCAAAATAAATCCTGCCAACAGCATTTTACTGACTGCGAATTATAGCGAACCGGCTTTGAAAATAGTTGACTCAACGGATCCTCAACATCTTAATGAGGACCTGGCTTTGCAGAATTTTGGAATGAAAGCTGGTTCCCATTTTTTCAAGCCGGAGATAGAATTTAAGGATAAGCCTAAACTTGGTAAAACGAAAGTCACGTTAGGAAAATATAAAGGAAAGATGATGAGTAATAAGGAAATTTATGAAGGAGTAATGAGGTGAGTTTGCTTTTTAAGTTTCAGAATTGAGATTGTTACTTTTTACATTTTCATCAGAGAAGGTATTAGGTTTGTGTAAAATTTGACCCCCCCCCCGTTTTTGTCAAATGTCCACGTTTTGAGACCCCCTGAACCCAAAAAAATGGTTTTCGCGAATGTGTCTGTAGATTTTTGTTTGTTAGCACGATAACTTGCGAAAGGGTTGACAGATTGGATTGGTCTGTGGTATACTCTTTTAGTGTCCTAAAATGAAGGTCATTTCGTTAGCCAGCCGTTTTGAATGAAAATTCAAAAAGTTGCAGCATTTTGAAAATTTTTGAGACAACTTTTTTTGTAATTTACAAATTCTATGTACGGATATTCATAATACTCAGAAAGAAAAACAATTTATCCTTATGACATTTTTCGATAAAATGAAAACTATCAGACTTGTAGCATTTTCAAAATCCAAAAAATCAAAAGAAAATGAAGATTTTAAGCCAAACAACGCATGATATGAAGAAAAGTTAAGAGAAGAAAAACATTGCTTTTTGAAAGCTCTACAAGATTGGTATAAGAACTTTTTAATTAAAAAAAAAAAATCGAAAATTCAAAATTTCCCGCCAAAAAATGAGATATGAAAAAATATTCCATAGATATGGAAAAACTATTGGTCTTAAATAGATTTACAAATTTTCTGTTGACCGTTTTTCGACTGGATAAATAATTTTCGTTTTAATTGTGAAAAATACTGTTAAAAACTTAAAAACTTATTTTTCTTCACCAAAGACTTTC
>JBAGKK010000344.1:0-25728 GCA_037177015.1 Euceroptres primus | reverse complement strand
GACAAATGTGTGCTATAATATGTATAATGCAGACAGTCGTACAAGGGTAAATGTTTAAGGGATATAATACGTCTTTATGCGTTATGCATACATAATGTATGACTTGTGTAATTAGTTTTCCTCAGTAGAATTATACATCAGTATCTTGTTAGAAAAGAGACATTTTTATAAGTTTATTATTAATCAACATTTTGTGATAATTTATTAAACTTATCTTATCCCACAAATTACGATTTTATTGATAGTGTGATATTACGATTATAGATTATTATATTTTGTATGATTCCATAACGTTTTATATGATTACTGTACATTGAGTGTATGAATGTTTAATTTGTATGATTTTATTCTTTTATAATATTTTGTATATTTTTGTAGAACTGTTGTCATTTTCTAGCGACATAATCTTGTAAGAATATTAATTTTTCTCTTACTGACTGATTTATTGTTAGAGTGTTATGTTTTGTTAAGTAGTTTTACGTTTTTTTGCTTATGTACTTGATCATTGACACTTGTGGTATTTTTATCATTAAAAAATTAATCTTGTTTTAAATTTTACTTAAATTTATTTAAATTGTTAGATCTTTTGCTTATAAGTTGTTAATAAAATTCAAATTGTTATTTTATCTTCACTTTCCTTACCTAATTTTGTTCACCTTCCCTTTTTTATTCCAATTATTTTTAGTTGACACCTTGTCCAGGTGTGTTGAATAAATCATTTCTTCTAGAACATTTAATTTCAAATGTGGAACAACGTCGAGTAAAATAAAGTGAAAAAATTAAAAATAAAAATAGTTGGAAATTAATCTTGTCAGGTATGTAATTTTGTCAGGATAAGATTATTTTTTTAAATGCAGAATCATAGTTTTTTTCCTGATAAAAAATATTCCATGAAATATGGACAGGTATGTATAGCCTGAAATTTAATTTTGCTGTGTTTTTTCTGGACACTGTTTATTAATACTAGCTTTTGTAATTAATAAACATAACTATTGTATTTTCAATGCTTATTAACTAAAAACGAAGTTAATTAATTTAAATTCACGAGATTAATTGTATCAACTATAATATTTAATAATAATGCTATAGATAAAGTTTTTCGCATTCAAATCTAATTTTGAGTTTTAACTAATAACTGCAGTTTTATTTTTTGTATGAAAATAATTAAATGAATGAATATTGAATAATTATAATGAGTAATAAATGAATTAAAACTATTATCTAAAAAAAATCCACTATTCAATATGGATACTTATGATTCAATTATCCAGTTTATTATTCCTGTAGATTTCATTATTAATTTAGTTTTACTTCTAACATATTTTTTCCGTTGAATGACAACTAATTCTCAAAGTTTCATTTTGTAATATTTTTTACTGAAAATTTTGAATTATCCTAGATTGAAAATTTGGAAGATTTACTGAAAGAAAAGGACAACCAAGTCGACATGGCTCGAGCTCGCTTGACAGCAATGCAAGCGCATCATTGTAGCAGTGAAGGTGCTCTAAGTAGTCTTGAAGAAGCAATTGGTGACAAAGAAAAACAAATGGCACAATTGCGAGAACAGAGAGATCGTGCAGAACAAGAAAAACAAGAGGAAAGAGAACTTCATGAGCGAGAAATTGCCGAGTATAAAATGAAAATCCACGCTCTTGAGTCCGAGGTTCGTAATAATTTCAAACTAATTCAATTTATACTGTGAAAGATGCATCTCTAACTTTAAACCTTACGCCGTCGAAGTTAATTCACCATCTCTTCCCAAAGTCAACAACATTTCGCAAACTTTTCTAAGATATTCGAACAGAATTTCTTCCTGGCTTTTCAATCATTGAAACTTTTTTTTTGAGAAGAAAAAAAACAATTTCTACTGGATTTATTTCTGATTGAATATCGTTTGACTTCTTCAAAGAAATTATATTTCAATTTATTCTAAGGTTATTTAATTTATTTAGAATTACTGCATTTGAAATAAAAAATATCAAATAAAAAAGTGGAAAGCAACAAAAGTAGAGAGAAAGCTTTTTAAGATCATGGTTCTACCCTTTGGCGAAGATAAATTATTTATTGAAACCCGATTGCTCGAGTGTGAATTTCCTATATTGAGACCTTTCTTTTTCTATAAATAAACTGGAGCCGATTCGTGGTAAGATGTATTACTGAATGCAATGCTTGAATGATATATTGCTGACCTATATTTTGACGAACCAATAATCTTTTAGGTACACTGTAGGTACGTTTCTCAAATTAGATCTTCAGATTGAGGATGTTAAATTTATAGAAAAAAAGAGATTTTGAATGTTACTGTTTCAATAAATATATGATCTCCAAGCGAATCGAATTTGTTATTAAAAAGTTATCAATACTTTTTTGTAAAACAAAGAAATCAATTGCATATAGTGCAAAATATTTTTACCAAAATTGTGAAATTGTCGTAACAAATTGATTACAGATATTCTCCAATTTAAACAATTATCATAACCTTATTAATAATCCCTTTGAAGAAATTCATCTTAAGCTTTGAGAATAGTTAAAAACTTAATTTTCCTCTTTGAAATGGTACTTGAAGACAAAAATTCCTACTAACCAATTTGTATCTTATTTTTGAACCAGGTAGAGAAACTTGGAGCACGTTTGGAAAGAGCTCTGGCAGAAAAGGATCGACTGGAGGCAAAATTGGAAAGCTCGCAGTCTGAGCTTGGAAAGAGTAAAGCAGAGTTGGACAAAGCAGCTTCAGAAGTTGGACGCAGTGGAGCAGATTGGGAAGCTGCCAAACAGAAACTGACGAGACTGGAGCTGGAGAACGAGAGGCTGAGGCACGACATCGAGAGGTCACAGACCACATTTGGTAGAAGCACAATGAACTCTTCTCAAGAAATGGACAGAGCTCAAGAGCGAGCTGAAAAAGCTTCCACTGAACTCAGAAGAGCTCAGGCTGAACTCAGAGTCACTCAGGCTGACAATGAGAGGGCGAGAGCTGAAGCTGCTGCTCTTCAAGAAAAGGTTCGTCCTTTGCTGTGCTCAAAAAGATTCCTAAGTTCCTAAACTTCTTAAACGCTTTCAGAATCTTCTAAAATCCTCTATAACTTTCTAAACATAACCATGATGCAATCTCAAAATTAAATGCCAGCAACCTATTTGTTATTAACTACAGTTCTTCTTCATATCCATAATTCTTTTTGACTTCTTTTTTTTTACTTCAGCTTATATGTAATTCAATCAGTGCTAGTTTTTTGGCTCCATCATATAATATTTGATACTCAGTCAATTTTACTTTATTCATGATCTTCATGAGTTTTCTAAAATAGTTATAAGGTATATGATATATTCTCATGGTGAATTTTCGGGACCAGGTTGAGAAGAGTCAAGGCGAAGTCTACCGGCTCAAGGCAAGACTGGAGAACGCTCAGACTGAACAAGAAAGCCTTCGCGACGAGTACGACCGTGCACAGGCAACTGTAGCTCGGTTGCACTCCGAGAGGGATAAGGCTGTAGCTGAGCTTGAAAAAGCTCAGGAAGAGCTTGAGCGGACTCAAGCTACCTTGGGCAAAGCTCAACTCCAACAGGACAAACTTCAAAACCTCCTGGATAAAACTCAGAGCGAGGTAGACAAGCTTCAAGAAAGATTGGACAAGTCTCAAACAGAAATTCGTAGAGTAAGTATTTTAATTTAAATTAACCACTCAATTTCAAATTCATTTTACTTAAGCTTCAATTCTGTAATATTAATTTTTCATCTACTTTCCAAATCTTCTAATAAACCTCATTTTTCTTTTATATTCTGATCAGATATTAATCACTTCCAGAAATTTAATTTCTGCTTAGTTTTATTACTTGAAAGATAGATTGGTGAAGTCTTTGAATTTCCAGATCATTGCAGTTATTATTTCCATATCGAATATTGAAATTTCAATTCGTAAAACTGATAATAAGCAATTGAAGTTACTGATTCTCATGAAATACTCTTGATCGAAAAATTACATTTATAGTTGTTAAAGAAATTCAAACAACTGTTTCAAACTGATTTAAAAAATTTAATTCCCACAAATTTATGAACAAGCAAAACGAATTAAAACACTTTGATTGTACGATTGTCACTTGAACTAATTAAACACTAAAAATTAATCACAATTTTTATTTTTCTAAAACAGATGCAAATGGAAAGAGAAAAACAGAACTATGACTTCGAGAATGTGCAAAGTCAGTTGGATAAGTCTCTTGGACAGGCTACAAGAATGCAAAAAGAACGAGAAACAATTCAGCTGGAGGTTGATCGTCTTCAGGATAAATACGAAAAAGCTCAGGTAGGTTTTTTACAAGAGTGGATTTTAAACTATGATTTTAAATTATGATTTTTGAATTCTTCTATTTTCATTAAATAGAAATATAAAAAAACTTCGTAAGAAGTGAATGAATAATCCAAACTTTTCCATAATTTGTAGTTTAGATTTACAAATGAAATTATAATTTCATAATACCCAAAAATCAATACCTATTTGAGAGCTCCACAAAAGATTAAAGATTTTATTTAAAGCGATTCTTCCCGTACGAGAAGGCGTTCTTTCATGAAATATTTTCCACGGCAGATTATTATGCAGCGACTACAAAAGGAGCGGGATAATTTCCAAGAGGAAATGGAAAAACTGCATGAGAGGTTGGAATTCCAACAAAGCCAGACTGTGAAGCTGCAGCGTGATAAGGAAAATACTTTATCCGAGCTCGATTTAGTGAAAGACAGATGGGAAAAGACTCACACATCTAATCAAAAATTATGCGTATGTAATTTAAAATATAATGAGACTAATATTCCAAAAAATATCACTCACATAATTTATTCGATTTAATAGGAATATAAATTACAGGTTTCAGAATATTAATTGGTTTGATTCAATGATACAAAGTTAAAATTTAAATAAAAATACAATCAATTTTAAATAAATTTTTAAGCATCACTTTTAGAAAATGTATTTTAAAACTCAAAAAGAGCTTTAGAAATTGTTTTTGAATCTTTAATTCAATGGGGAACTTTATTACCCACATTTTGAGATCAATCAAATATTCTGTGATCAAATTTTTTTTGGAACTGTTTCTTATGTTTCTGAAACCTACACAAAATATTTAATGTATTTTAGAGGATAAAAAATATAAATATTTTTTGATAGCTTGAAAGAGACGACGCTTTAACGGAAATTGAGATTCTAAAGGAAAAGCTAGAAAAAGCTCAGTACACTTTAAACAAGGCACACGAGGAACGAGAAAGTAGCAATAAAGAGTGTGAGAAGTTGTTGGAGAAGTATGACAGGTACGTATTTAAACATTACACTTTTTTGTATAAGGTTTCTTTTTTCGATGGAAAAGTTTTTAATAGGCAGAATGTTTTCAAACCATGGAAAAATTTAAAAGAAAGGAAGGAAAGACATAAAAATGTCAGGTTTTAAAAGATATAAACTAATTTAGAATATAATAGATTAAAATAGAAGAAGAAACCAGATTGAACCAAAATAATCCAAATAGAAATGTTCTTTTGAAAAAGAAAATACCAATTTTTTCAGTCTAGGTTTTTCTTGAGACTCTAAGATCCAAATAAAAAGTCTATTAATTAAATTCTTTTTCTTCTTTAGACTGTAAAGCCACAAAGAAACCCAGGATTAGAATCATCCCATCAGTAGCAAACTTTCAACATCAATTAAAAATTGCTAGTAAACATATTTAAAGACCTGCTAATAATAAAAAAAATATAAATTCACAGGGCGCAAAGCGAGGTCTACCGGTTACAAAATCGAATTGAGGTTCTGGAAGCAGATAAGGATCGTCTAGAGCTGGAAGCTGAGAAACAACAAATGCTGGGTTCGAAGAGCAGAGAAGAGGCCCGAAAAGCACAAGAAGAGCTGGCTCGAGTGCAGGAAATGTACGACAGAGCAGCCCTCCAACTTGGCCGCACGAAAGAGCACGAGGAAAAATCCAAAGAAGATCTGGACCGGTTAACCGTCGATCTCGAAATGGTTCGAGAGAGGTACGAGAAAACTCAAATCGAGATGCGTCGCTTGCAAAACGAGCGAGAAAAGCTGGTGGCAGATAACGAGAGGATAAGTTTCGAGCTCGAGAGGGCCCAGTCCCAATTACACAAAGCTCAGGCTGCCACCGAGAAGACACAAGAGGAACTTGCTCGAATGCAACTCGAGTTGGAAAAAATGTACGAGAAACACGATCGCCAGCAGGCTGAAGTCCGGAAGGCTCAGGCTGAGGCTGAAAGACTGCGAGCGGAAGCTGAGAGTTCGAGAGATGAGAGCGAGAGGTACATGGCACGGTTTGGAAAATATCAAGAAAATACGGAACGCCAGAAGGACGAGATCGAGAGAGCGAAGCTGGAGAACGAGAGGCTGCGCGATCGACTGGAGAAGACGATAGCGGAACTCGACCGAGCGAGGAAGGCCGAGCAGGAAGCCTCAAGGTTGCGAGCCGACTTGGAAAGGGAGCAGGGCGTTCGAGGTAAATACCAATTCGAGCATGAGAAGTGGCAGAGCGAGGGTAGTAAACTCCAGCAGGATCTGGAAAGGACCAGAGAGCGCCTGGAAGCGCGAGAGAACGAGCTCAAGAGATCTCAGACGATAATCGCTGATCTGGAGGCCAAGCTCCACGAGTCACAGCTGCAGCTCGAAAGATCCCGAGAGGAAGCGAGCAAGGTCAAGTCTGCAGAGGAGAAGAACCGAGCTGAGATTGAACGAGCTAGAATTGAAGCTGAGAAGATCAAAGATCGCTATGACAAGATGAAGACCCGAGCGGATGCGCTGGAGGCCGATAATGAGAAGTTGAGAGTCGAAATCGTGCGCCTGGAGAGACTGATGCAAACTGAAGGAAAAACGAGATCAGAAAGTGCTAGTATCGAGGTGGAGAGGCTGCGGGCAAGTCTGGATAAGGCGATCACTGCTAGGGACCAAGTCGAATTGGAAGCTGGTCGTCTTGCAAAGGAGTTAGAAAAGTCTCAAATGCATATAACCAAGTTCCAAGAGGCTGCAGAGGTGGCGAAGAAGGAACTGGAGAGATTAACGAGTGAGGTTAACCTTCTAAGAGAGGAGAGAGATGCACTCAGACAGGAACTAAGGCGAGCTCAACAGCATCATCAGATGGCTGGCAATGAGGAGATCGCTCGTCTTCAGCACGATCTTCAACTGGCTCAAAGAGATCGAGATAAACTTGCAGCGATTCACGAGAACCGGGAGAAACATGCAGAGAAGGTGGAAAAGGCGAAAGAGAAGCTGGAAGCTGAGGCGAAGCAGTTGCAAGTTGAGAGGGATCAGCTCGTCATTCAGCTGGAGAAGTCTCAAGACATGTTGATGAATTTCCAGCAAGAGCTGAACACGAGTGAGGCCGAGGGGGAGAAGCAGAGGGAGGAAGTTCGCAGACTGCAACAGCAGATCCAGCAACTACAGCAGCTGCAGCAGAGGGCACAGACGCAGACTCCGGACAGAGCTGCGCAGGAAGCGGTGGAGGCTCAGCTGCGGGAGGTTCATCGTCTCACTCAGCAGGTCCAGACTCTCACGCAGAATCAAAACAAGGAGAGGCAACGTGCAGAGCAGGCGGAGAAAACTATTCAGGAACTTCAGAAGCAGCTCGCTGCCGCAGCTTCGGGAGCTCCTGCATCTAAGGAGCAGATCGAACAGTGGAGAAAGATGTGTGAAACGGAGAAGCAGAGGGCTGACACTGCTGAGAAAAGAGTGCAGACTATGGAGAGGCAGTTGCATGCTCATCAGCAGCAGATTCAGCAGATGCAGGTTAATCTTCAGCAGCAGAATCAGCAGAATCAAAATCAACAGAATGGACCAGAAGCTGCGAGACTACGAAAGGAGCTGGATCGAGCGAGAGAAGAAGTTCAGCAGGCGACAGTTGAACGTGAACGATTCCAAACTCAGATCGAGATGCTGTGTCAGGAGCTGCAGAAAAATCAGGTTAGGAGATCGCTCGACCTCGAAATTCTGCAAAGCTGCAGTCAAATCAGAACTCGAGATGCCCAACACGCTCACAATTATGATGCACCATTTTTTACGCACCTCTCACTTCGCCACTTTAGTTCTTTCGTCGCCCAAGAGGCTAATCATCTGCAGTGCAACGGCGGCGAAAGCAATCATCTTATCTTTCTTTTCTGCACAATCAACGTCTTATTTATTATTTAAGGCCCTTTTGTTCACAAGTGGGCTGATTGTCGTCGAATCTTGATGTTCTCTTACGGTCTAGCTTTCATTTTCACGAAGCCTTGCAATGGAAAGAGTTTAACTGTCTGTAGAAAAAAAAGACGTTCAGAAGATTCGTTGAGTAGAAATTAAGTTAATAGTAAATTCCCGAATCATCAGTTGTATCAAAACTTAATGAAGATATTTGAAAAGAAAATATTTGAACTAACTAAAAATAATGGTTTTGCTGAAATAAAATACTAGGTCATTTATTTAATTCAAATCCGAAAGAAAAATTTGTATTTATGGAAGAAGAATTTTAAATGAAAGCTTTAATTTCTAAACAATTAAGTCTACGATTAACAAAAGATGTGAAAAAATAATAAAATTTGATGCCAATCTACATTTTTTTCATAAACATATTATTTGAATTATTTTTCCTTGCAAGGCTTGTATTCGCAGTGTCAGAATATCACTCGTGAAACATTATTTTGTATTATCGATTTACTGCATCAAGACCCCCACGAAAGCATGCACTGCTTCAGTGCACTTGCGTCGTGCATTAGATGCATATAAATATATTTGTATCTTTATACGCTTATGGTTTATTTTGTATTTCAAAATACATCACTAAAATAGGCATCATTATATTTTATGTATAGTATTGTTCTGCGCATTATTTATTATTATTATTTTGCAAATTCAAATTGCATTAGTCTATTCGATAAAGCAAGGATGCACTTTTATGTAAACATTATTTTATAAAATGAGAAGTTGGAACAAAATGATAAATTCAGAATGTAAATTAAAGAATAAATTCTCATGTGATGAGGAACGAAAAATCTACTTGAAGATAATGGACACAATTATACCAAAACATTAGAATGTCATTATCATTTTGAACTCAGCTGACCAATTGCAAGAAGCATTTATTATTATTAATTATTATTTCATAATGTTTATTGTTATTCATCACTTTTCTCTATTGCATGGTTTCTATTGCATTAGTGTTTTTTTTTTCTTTTGAAATTCACTATAAAGTCTTTATGAGAACTGGAGTTTGTGAATTCAAAGGAAAATTTTATATTGATAGTTGCTTTGCTACAGTACCAAATTTAATTAAATTATCATTTTTCTGACATAGGTCGATCTTCACGAAGCGAACAAGAAACTTCAAGCTTCACCCGCGAAAGCTGGCGCAGATACTAGCCAAGAAAGAAAACAATTGGAGGATCAAAGACGTCAGATGGAGGAACAAAGAAAGCACGTGGAGGAAAAAGCAAGAACGGTCGATCAGAAAGCCAGGACGATAGAAGAAAAGGAGAGGTCTCTCCAAAATCTCGACCAGGAGTTGAAGAAACGGAAAGCCAAAATGGATCAGCTCGAACAGCAGTTGCAAAGGGTAAATTTATTTAAATTATGATCATTTATTATTAATTAACTGGAAATTTCTATTTCTTAATATCATAATTTCTTAATTATCATAGAGTGGAGGCTCACCAGACAAGAGAGTGGCAGAATTGCAAAGGACATTGGAAAATGCAGAGAAACAATTGGAAAAAGCGAAAGAAGAAGCAGAAAGAAGTGCTGCAGAAACAGAGAGATTATTGCACTTAATGCAAATGTCTCAAGAGGAACAAAACACAAAGGAAAAACAAATCAGGGATCTTCAAGAGTAAGTGGAAAGTTATGGAAATACTCAAATACTCAAATTTTATCACGTCTACATTAAAACTCTTTTTTTCAGAGCACTGAAAGCCGCTCAAGCCAAGTTGAAAGCCACAGCCGCTCAGCAACAAGAGGTCGGCATAATTAGATTTTTTCTCATATACATTTTGAATATCTAATTAAAATATAAATAACAATCGAATCTTCAATAAAATTAATTTTATATAATCTATTCGTAAAAAACTGACCAATACTTCTCTTCTTCAATTTTCATGCTTACCTGGATTTCCGAAAATAACAACAAAATGATCGTAAATTTCTTAACATAACTGCACGATTATTATTTGTGTTTATTGCACGTTCAAACTCTAACTACCTTTAATAATTATAACCCTGTGTCGATGAATGGAAAAACAAAACAGGCTGGACCTGCCGGATTCTTAAAAAGCTTCTTCTAAGGTCGATTTTTGTTGGAGACAACTTCTCCTTTAATTTCAGTACAATTTGCGTATTAAGCGAGATTAAAGTATAACTTAACGAACAACCGATTGACACAATAATTATTTTACGTAATGCTACATAACCATTGTTGACGTACTTAACGATAGAATTAAAGATAACGAAGCTAAACATAACGAAGAGGATAATGACAACAATAGTATTAATTAATACCGGATCAATAAATACACATATACATATGTATATAAGTGTGTAGATAAATACACCGAAAGAATGAACTTTACCTGAAAGAAGTAAAAAATAAAAAAGTTCAAGTAGGCCAAAGAGGCTCCGCGGCCACGTGTACGTTTGTATTCATTCAAAGACACTCTCTGTGACGTGTTTGCCTTGTCAGTGTAAATTCTTCTCTTTAAGCTCTTTTTTATTTTCAATGTCGCTTCTGTGTTTCGTGAAAAACTGCTGACGTAGACTCCAAATACGAGGAACCTCCATGAACAACCGGAATCCAGTGAAGCCAAATCTGGTGCAGCTGAAGCCAGAGAAACCTTGAAGCGTGAGATTGAGACAAAAAATCGCAAGATACTCCAACTTGAGCGAGACATGACGCTGATGAAGAAGCTTCTCAAGAGGCATTCCAACCCAGAAGGAATTCAGGAACTGGCTGTCGAGCTCGAAAAAAGAAAGAACAGGATCGAGGAACTTGAAGATACAGTAACTGAGTTCCAGGATTTCCTGAAGCATAACCCAGATGTAAAGGAACTTCATGATCTGAGATGTGAGTTAGCTGATAAAAGCCAGAGAATTCAGGAACTCGAAGACTGGATACGGATGAATGGAGAGAGAGACGTGAAGATTGAAAAAGAAAGGATCATGGAACTCGAGGAAATGGTGACCCATTTGGAAGACTATGTTAAAGAACACAATGTGGATGTGTTGAAGCAGAAGCTAAAAGATAGAGAGGATAGAATGGACCAGCTGCAGAAACGAATAGACACGATCGAGAAGGAAACTCTGAGAAATGAGGGAATCAAGAACAAGAAACGAGCAGAAGATCACCAAGATTGTGGAACGATGGTTGAAAGTGACCTTGACGAAGATCAAAAGGCTTCTATTAATAAACAGTTGTTGGAGAAGGAGCAGAAGATGAAGGAGATGGAGCATGCACTATCAGAGAAGGACAACCGGATCCAGGAATATGAACAGCAAGTTGTTGAGTGGCAGGACAAATTGAATAAATTGAAGAAGGAGATGATCAAACTAGAGAAAGAACTGGGAGAATACGAGGCTGAGGATATTGGAGTCCTGAAGGAAGAAATTAGAGTGAGGGATGAGAAGGTGGCACAATTGGAGGAGGAAATTGATTCGTTGGAGAGAGCTTTTAATGAAAGAATTGATCTGGAGCAGATTGAGGAGCTTGTGAGTCTTGTGAAGGAAAAGGAGGATAGGGAAAAGGAATTGGAAACAGATCTTAGGGAAAAAAGGAACAGAATTGAGGAACTTAGTGAAGCTCTTAGAGAAAGTGTTATCATCACAACCGAGGGTGAGAAGAAGCTGAAGGTGGAGACGGAGTCGAGGAAAAGTGCACTCGAGAGAGTAGGTGTTGGATTTAATTTAAATAGTTTATCAATTTTCATTGTGGATCTAGTAATTAAGATAATTTTCCTGTCTTTTAGATAGCAAAATTGGAACAAAGGATAGCTTCTATGCAAACAGTCTCTGCTCTGAAATGTCCTACGTGCAGACCATTGTTGACCAAACTTCAGAAGTCGGAAAAGAAACTGGAACGTCTTGCTGAAGAAAGGACAACTCAGATGGAAGATCTCCATCAGATGAAGTAAATAACTATTGATTTTTTCCTTTAGTGTTGATCAAATAGTATCCACCCATTGATAGACAATAATCTAATCAATGAAAATGTTGATTAATTTAGACGTGAAGCTCTGAAAGAGCTTCACTAAAAATTAATGACTGAGCGTCCGGATCGAATAACTCGCTGAGCTCTCGAAAACGCGTAAAAATATTGTCCACACGTCTGAACTTATGAAAATTTCAAAAGTCGAAAATTTAATTTTTTAAATATAGTCTTGTAGAGAATAATGAGACGGAACTTTTATCTATGTGTCGTTTTTTCGTCCGGTGATTATTTCTAATAATAAAAATTAAAAACTAAACAAATTTCACCCCCAAATTCAATAAGTTTTTAAAATGTAAACCATTGTAAGTTGGCCAATTCTTGTTGAAATTATTTGAAATTTGGTATAAATATGCCTTTAAAATGATAAAAAAGCTGAAATTCGCCTACTGTTTAATAATATTTAAATGCAAATTGAGGGAAGTTCATAGTTGAAAAAACTTCCAGTGAGGCATTTGTTCCTCACTATTCAAAGAAGATTTCTGGAAATTTTCAGACGGATTCATTGAAAATTAACGGAATTAGGTATTTTATAAGAAAGCATGTGATGCCGCCAACGATAGCTCCGTGAGCACTGAACACTGCCAGGTAGCGTACACGTCATTCGACTTTCCATACTCGATCTTACAATGATTTTTTAATGGTTATATGTTTAAAATAACACCTCCCCACCAAGAAATATCGAAATAACGAACTGTTATTTATATAGTTCCTTATCTAAATGCTGTTATTAATATTATTTCGAAATACTTCCTATATACTCGAGAAACGCGGTCTCTATAGGATACTTGTCTATATAAGGCGCTAGTACGATAAAATATTTGAGAAACTTCATTATTCAATCACAAATAAATTATTTTTTACAATTAAAGATTTGTATTTTCTTCATTGTTTTCAAAATAATTATTTTGAAATCATTGATTCATGGAATGAATGAATTTCATGATTTTAGCTAACTGTCCATTCAATAAATATTGAATGGACAGTTAGCTGACTGTCCTTTCAATAAATATTGAATGGGCAGTTAGTTGATTCTGTGGGAATAAGTACATACTGAAAAATTGAAAGACGTCAAAGCTTTAGTCAAACATTTAAGTGACAATGGGAAAAAGTTTTCCGATGATTTGATCAAGAAATATTCCGTAATAGAAAAAAGCAAAAACTTGTCCAAAATGAAACATCGAAAAATTTAGGAAAAAACGCAGAAAAAATGTAAGAAAAAACACCAAACAGGTGTGAAAAAGTCTAATAAAATGTAAGTTTTTCTTTTCAAATTATGGAAATTATTGTGTAGGGATTAAGTACATTATTGTAAATTCGAGATTAAAAACTGAAAATAAGTTCCAAAGAAACGTAGAATTTTTCAGTATTATTTCAAGTACTGTGCGAATATGGCAAATTGTGCCACGTTATATTAGTTGTAGACAGGAAAAACGCAGAACTAATGATTTTGAAAACAATGAAAAGAATGTTAATCTTTGATTGTAAAAAATAATATGTGTGTGAATGAATAATTAAGTTTCTCAAATATTTTATCGTACTAATGTTTATTCGATTCGTGTTGAAAACATTTATAAAAATTATCTAAGTTGTAGAATAAGAAGAAAGAAAACATGATTTTTATTTTCAATTAAAATATTGTTAACTTGTAATTCAACATTTACATGTTTATAAAACTTTTATGCATCGCTCAAGTGTCCCAAGTAAAATGACATCGATTAGAAGTCATTCTGTTGAAAATTAAGAGAACAAGAACAATTTATAAATAATTGAAAACAATTGATTTTTCGGCGAAAAAAAAATTTTGAATTTTTATCTAAAAAAATAAAAATAATTTTGAAAAATCGTAAACGGAACCTCACTTTATATTTTCAAGATCTATTGTTGTATATTTTTGATTTTTTGATTTTCTCATTTTCATTTTTAATATGTGACGTCATCAACCGGACATAACTGAATAAGTAACTATCAGTATAAAAGTTTCTTTAAAATATTTTGCAGCATAATGAAAGCAAAAAATATTATTGAAAATAATACTAATCCATATATTTCTGTAAAATTATTCAGACTTGCAATCGAATGTGGCTCAGTTGACATGTAAACTTTGAAAATTATTGAATTTTAAAGAATACAGTTTTCGACTTTTTATTATTTTTTTGGCGAAAAAGAATATAGTGAAAAAAATTTCACTTATGAGGTAAAGTAAAACTTTACTATTTGTATTTATTAAGGGGCTAGCCCACAAATAATAACCTTTTTTTCATTAATTTTTTTTCGACAGTAGATTTTATTAGATAATTATAGATTTTACACATATTATAAAAGACGTTCAAAAATATACAAAAAATTTTTTTTTAATGACATCCGGTGGAGATACGGCGGCCCGAAGAGAAACATCTTTTTTTTTGGTACCCATGATTACTCAATTTTGGCTCATGTGAAACAAAAAATCCAAAAAGATTCTTAAAGAGTACATGTCTGGGTATCGCATGAACCTCAATCATCATTTTTCATTCACATTTAACAACATTTTTAAACAATTTATGTTGCAAAAAACTATCAAAAAACAAGAAAAAAATTTAAACTTTCACCATTTGTTTATTTGTTAATATTTTTCGATGATTGAGGTTCATGCGATACTTTCATAGTTTCTGAGGTTCATGTACTCTTTAAGAATCTTTTTTGGTTTTTTTGTTTCAGATGAGCCAAAATTGAGTAATCATGGGTACCAAAAAAAAGATGGTTCTCTTCGGGTCGCCGTATCTCCGCCGGATGTCGTTAGAAAAAAAATTTTGTATACTTTTGAATGTCTTTTATAATATGTGTAAAATCCAGAATTACCTAATAAAATCTACTGTCGAAAAAAAGGTCATTATTTGTGGGCTAGCCCCTTAAATATTACTAGCGACCTATATAGACCGCGTTTCTCGAGTATATGAGAAGTACTTCGAAATAATATTAATAAGTAATCATTTTTAATCATTTCCCGGACGTTAAAAAAAATTTGGAGCACATCTTCCATTATTTAATAAAAGTATTTAAGTAAGGAACTATATAAATAACAGTTCGTTATTTCGATATTTCGTGGCGGGCAGGTGTTATTCATATAACAATTAAAAAATCATTTTAAGATCGAGTATGGAAAGCCGAATGACGTGTTCGCTACCTGATAGTGCTCAGTGCTCACGGAGCTATCGTTGGCGGCATCACATGCTTTCTTATAAAATATATAATTCCGTTAATTTTCAATAGATCGGTCTGAAAATTTCCAGAAATCTTCCTTGAATAGTGAGGAATAAATGCCTCACTGGAAGTTTTTTCAATTATTATGAACTTCCCTCGATACTTTTTGTCGGCGAAATTAAAAAAACATGGTTACGGACCGGCCTCAATTTTCATTTAAGTATTATTAAACAATAGGCGAATTTCAGCTTTTTTATTGTTTTGAAGGCATCATTGGACTATACTTCATGTTTTTTACTAAATTTCAAATAATTTCAACAAGAATTGGTAAAATTACGATTTTAAATATTTTAATTTAATATAATATATATATATATATATATATATATATTTATGTATGTATATTAATATAATATTAAAAAAATATTTTAAAATCTTATTGAATTTGGGAGTAAAATTTGTTTAGTTTTAAATTTTTATTTTTAAAAATAATCACCGGGCGAAAAAATGGCAAATAGATAAAAGTTCCGTCTCATTATTCTTTACAAGACTATATTTAAAAAAAATTAAATTGAATTTTAAAATTTTCATAAACTCAGACGTTTGAACAATACTTTTACGCGTTTTCAAGAGCTTACAATTAGCAAGTTATTCGATCCGGACGTTCAACTATTGATTTTTTCATTTAGTGTTGATCTAATTTATCCATTGATAGACAATAATATAATGAATGAAAATGTTGATTAATTTAGACGCGAAGCTCTGAAAGCTGCAGTTTCTGAAAAAGATGCTCATTTAGCCCTGCTGGAACTTTCTGGTCTTAAAACTGCTCCTCAGGTTGAACAAGCGGAGAAGCTCAGATCTGAAAGGAAGATGCTGCTAGAAAAACTAAAAGAAGAAGTAAGTATTCTTTAATACAATTAACTACAAATAATTAATACAATTAATTACAAATAACTCTAAACTCTAATATGTTGGCCTAATCTAAAATGATAATCAAATGAATTATTATCAAATGATTATCTTCTTTAGGATGAAAGAAGCATAGAGTTGTCAGCAGAATCCAGCGGTTCAAATTTCGAAGTAGCACCTCAGTCCCTCACGAAAATTCTTGAGCCCGTCATGGATCACGATCTTGACAACAGGCATCATCTCGAAAATGAAGAAATGATCTCCGACAAAGAGCAGATCATGAACAAAGGAAAAAATGGGTATGTTCCAATTTAAATGATGAAGATGATAGTCGTTTTGTAAATGAAGGAAGAGGATGTGGTTGGTAGCCTGCTAAATTCCTTCCTCTTTTTTTGTGTCTTATTTTTGATCTTGTAGGTCGAGACTAATGAAGAAAGCGGTCCGAAAGGTTTCAGCAGTAAGTACGAACTCCGAGAAAGCACAAGAAAGCAGATAAGTAGATGACATTAAGAGTTGGTTCCTTCGATGTTGTCATGTGTTCACGCAGTCCTAGAAACATCTAAAGCATTTCTAGAGTGTAGAAACTCTTAACCTCTATGTGTGGTGTCTCTCTGTCATAACGCGACACGTACCCATCTGCTCTTTCATACATCCGCATCATTCTTCATCATCATGCATTCGCCATTCCATCTCATCAATTCGGCTTCATAAGGCCGAAAAGAAGTTCAAATCCAAGGCGGCACCCGATTGGACCTCTTGAAGAAAACCCGGAGATTATAGTTGAGCCTGAGAAAGTAGAAAAGACAATTCAATCTGGAACTCGATTTGGTCTTGAATGTTTAAAGTTATGATTTCTCAAGACCAAAGTCTCAAGTCTCTCTCAGTCGAGTGCTTAATCTTCGAAAGTGTTCGATTCATTTAAGCTTAGCCAAGCGTGAAAGTCTTATCATTAGAACTTAAGAAAAGTGGCATCTCGTATCGCGAAAGTGACGAGAGAAGCAGAACTTTATGATGGTACTCGAATCCGAGAGGCAGTCCTCCTTCGAAAACTTTTTTTTTATTTATACAAGAAGGAGGATTTCCTGGTCGCTTTCAGTCTTTCTAACCAGCGAGTCTAACTCACTTTTTCGGAAAGAGTCGCGTCAATTTGATTTTGGCCCAATGCAGGGATAACTTTTATCACCTAACAATTAATTACGACTTAAAGTTGTAGCCTAACTGAGGAAGTAAACCTAAGTAATATACTCTGTCTATATTCTTGATCATGTCACTTGACACTGGGCCAAAAATGTGCGCAAGAGTGTTATTTTGTCCTCCGATGACCATAGATGTAGACTTGATAGAAGCTCTAGCTCTATTTAATCGACGAGAAGGAATTTAAGGACCTGAACATCAGTTGCCTTTCATTAAGAAGAAAATATTGCTGATAAATTTTTTAGCACTTTTTTGAAAGAGTGACTGTTGGATGGAGTCCTGAAGAATTTGATACGATGAAAACCCACCAAGTCTTTGAAAATCACCTGCAATCAGCGTGATACAAATCAATTTAGCTCGACGATGATTTCCCAAAACCAAATCCCAAATCCCATTCCAGTTTCCGTAATCTCTCTGAGTTTCTCTCAAGAGAGTAAGGAAAAGGAGCAATTTAAAGTTAGCGAATCCAAAGGTTTAATCGGGCGAAGTCGTAAAATCTTGTATTTTTTGGATTTCTCGTCACGGGTCCAAAGGTCGTCATTGTATAGCGCGTACGATATAGTACTACAGTTAAAGAGATTGAAGAGATAATCTAATGTAAGCAATACTTTGTAAAATACGGTGCGGAAAATGGGAAATTAGAAGGGGTAGAAGGAAAACGTGAAAATGCAGAAAAATTGTGGCAATGGACGAAGAGACGCAAAGAGAGGAGGGAAGAAAAGGACTGAGACGAAAAATCGGGCTAAGGTGCTGAATCGTTTTTATAATGACAATAATAACCATTCGTGCGCATCTCGCGTCGCTCTGCATTCGGGTAATTAAATCTTTTTGAAAAAAATGCAATCTTAAATAATTGTCTTGAAGATGGAACTTTGGAAAAGAGTCGACAAAAGAAAATTACCCGAGGCACTTGATCTTTTGTAAATATTTCAATCTGAGTCTCTCAGTTCTTCGTCCAATTCCATATCCCTTAAGGTAGAATTACTGATGCTTTTTGAATTGAAATTTATTATTATATATTGAAGACGAAGAGGATATAAATGAAAAGGAGTAAAATTAAATCGTATCTAATGACGTGTTATCTATCCGTAAAAAAATGTATTGAAGTAGCGAAGGATCGATAGAATTAAAATGGGTCATTCTTTTATAAAGAGTCTGATGAAAATGAAAAACGAGTCAATGAAATCGCAAAAGAGTTAATCGAATTAAAAATCTGATAGAGTGTTAAGAAATTATCTAACTCGTTGATTAATGAGCTTGATCTTAATTTTATGCCCACAATCGTGAAACTATAGGCTGTTATATTCTAGTCCTTAATAGTCTTAGGACGAGTTTTTATAAGTTAAGAAAAGATGCACCAATCGATATAAAGTAATTGTTTATAGACTTAAAAAATATTTATCAAATCTATAAGAAAATTTTTCCTTGCAGAATATATAAGTTTATTCTATCAAATAAATTCTATCATAGAGGAGTCTATAAAACTTGGTTACAAATAAGTGAATCTTTGATTGGTTGAAAATTTTGTTTTACCACATGTATGTAAAAATACTTTGTACATACGAAAACGTTTATCAAAACAATGGATCAAAATAGATTAAATAATTTTCCTTCTTCTTCTTTACAACAGAGACAAGATAATTTCCAACGCTCTATGTACAGTAGGATACATTAATGTAAATTAATGTCTTCTGGGAAGGAAGTGGAATGTCTAAAAGAATCAGGTGTAGGTAAAAAACGCCTCTTTGCTGATCTTCGATGTTACCCCAAGTTATGAGTCGCAAATTAAACTAAAAAAGAAGCTTTTATCAACGGAAGTTCGACGTAAGCTCGCCGAAATTAGGTCCACGATTGCAAAAAAATACAAGGTATGTCGTAAGTGTGCTTAGGCTAAAGGGTAAATGTGATTAGATAGCTAGAATGGAGAGAGCGAGTGAATGCTTTATCCAGAGAGAATCAGAAAAAAGAAAAGAGTTAAGGTTCGCGTAGAAAAGTTACAGTATAAAAAATGTAAAAGAAAAAAACAAATGCGATTTGAAATTGAACGGTGACAACGGGTTGTGCAGGACATTAGTTAACGTGCCACCGTCATATCAAGCCTATATCATCGTGTTACGTCGTGTATCTAAGAAATTAATATTATATCGTTAACGAATACATTGTTAATGGAGTATGCCTGTTTCGAGCATGTGTGGATTAACTCCTTGTTTGTAGCAGGATTTCGAAAAAAATACGTAAGGAAGCGTAAGGAATTGCTGAAAATGGATAGATTAATACGCACACACTTGCATGGTTTCTGATAATTGCAAACTCAAAAATCAGAATCCATTGAAAGTAAAATTACTAAATGTTCCAAACCGAAAATTTCACTGTGTTTCTAATATCCGGGATAAAATTCGAAAGTCTTGCTACGAACGTGGTTGATGGGATCCGAATGTTTAAAAAAAGAAGTATCGAATTTCTTGTTGACCTATAGATTCTACTGAATTATTATTGTACTAGCCAATTCAGAGTTTCAATACACCGTGTTATAGAAGAATCTATTCGAGTAGCTTAAAATACGACCGATTCTACGTCCGCTGCAATTCTCCTACTGTACCTATTATACATACCAGCATTACATGCAAAGCAAAAAATGCATACATCTAATATATAAACTTCACTCACACAGGCCAAAAAGGTTTTTCCATATTGATTCTCTATTTATCGAGCACCGAATTGCGGTTCTTGCGTGTAAAACCCTCAGAGAGAGAGGCTGTCTCGATTATTTTTCGACTCGACTGTTTAGTACGTTTACGAATGTTTTTTATGTGAATATGATAAGAAATACTCGGAGAAGACAGGGATTCACGGCCCGGATGCTTTTAAGCTGATCGCAAATCTCATAAAGCTTTTCTCGTGCTTCTCGTCCCTCACCGAAAATCCCTAGGCTTCCTCTATTCGCGAGGGAGAAAAAATATTCACGATGTATAAATATATATTTGAACATTTGTTTAAATGCTTGTTTAAATATTTAGTCAAATATGTATTTATATCTTTGGATCATTCTAAAGTGTCTTAAATTTCAGCCAAGATTTTACGCTACCATATCCGGGATTTAGCTGACAATGTTTTTCATAAAATTAGGTGTATAACAAAAAATTAGGTGTATTAATAAAAAATTATAATTTGATTTAAAAGAGCCTAATGTCACGCCCCATGACAATTTTAGTGATCGATTTATACACCTGATTATTTTGATCGCATGAGCTTTGCCTTTCCGGCCGATGCACCAAAAATAATTATATTGCTTTTTCATAAAGGAAGCTTTGTAAAGATGAATTTACTATATTGATTATTAATTAATTATTTCTCGTCATAAAATATCACTAAATATAATATAATTTTGTTATATTCATGCGATAAGAATCTCATGTGATAAGAATGACAAAATTTAAAACTACGTTTTCAGTACCGAAAAATTTGTAAACGTTAAATAAATAAATTATGAAAGTGTTTATTTTTGCTATGAATTTTCACATAGCAAGTCCTTTACTCTAATTTACATTTGCTCAATGTTATAATGTTATCACGGTATGTAAATCGTAATATGTAACAATTGGCTCTATTTTTCTAAAAACAGTGGCCTCTTCGAATTAATTGAGGTGTTAAATTTAACAGTCAGTTAAAAATTTTTTTTAATGCTAATTTGGAAAATATCTAATATACTTTGACTTTGGTGGTTTTTTTTACAACTATGTACTTTTATGAAAAAAAGTCACGAAATAAATCGCTGATGCGGTCGCGCAGCTGAATTAAAAAAACCTTTAGAATAATCCATTTGTATTTAAACATATAAAGTATATAAAATATATAAAATATATAGATGGCGTCTCTGGCCGAGGATCCGTGTTTAATCCGCAATAATGACTTGGCTCCCCGCCCCCTTTTTTTATTCTCCAGTTTCTACGTGTTACTGCTAAGTAAGTCGTAAGTACTCGAGTGACATGCATTCATTTACTGTAATAAGGACGCAAACATCTTTCACTCGCGTGTATATATCTAACAAACGAGAAAAAAAAGTATTTGCCTATTCATACGACACTTTAGGGTTTAAAGTGGGGGGAGAGATTTCGAAAAATGGAGTCGAGATTTCGAGAGATTGAATGGAGGAGGAAAAATAGAGATGGAAATAAATTGGAAATAGAGTAAATCATAAAAACTAAGCTAAGATAAGCTAAAATTAAAGTTTATTGAAGTACATTGTTGCAACTGCCATGCTGTGTGCCATTATATCTAACAAGTCACATTTGTCGTAAAAAAAAAACAAAAAATATTTATGCGTCTCGTCTGTCTGAACTTCTATACATTATTAAGTTATATTCCCTGAATACACGTTGCTCGAAGTCGTGCTTCGAAAGACAGGTCGGTTTTATTATATTCTAACCTGGTTTAATAAATAATAATTCGACTTTAATAATTCGATGTTATATGAGATTCAAGGTTGTGAGGAAGTGTAATTTGAAATCTACCTGTCGATCGAAACGTTCATTCAACTGGTTAGGACATGTTTTGGAAAACGCTCGTCTCACGTATTGATTCCAATTTTCTATATTTATTTTACTATTTTATACAGATTTATATAATTATATCATTTTTTTTAAATTAATACAAAATGTCGACACTTCTAAATTCTAATATGAATATTTTGTTGAACCATTTTTTTAGACTCTTGACTGTTACTGATTTTACAATCGTGTCAGTTAAATAATTATTTAAATGAAAAATAAAAATAACTAGTGTTATATAAAATTTGATTCCATATAATTGTGATCCTAGTTTTAAAAATTAATTTTGTTATTGAATAAGGCTAAAGCATAATAGAAAATAGAATACGTGAGAATATGCGAGTCCATTTCAAAAATGAATATGACAGATGGATTGGTTTTGTAAAGATACCTTCCCGTATAGAATCCCTATAAAATTAAATTATTTTACATTTTTATAAATTAAACTGAAAAGATTTTAATTAAATATGGAATAAATACAATTATAATAATAATTTAAATTTACAAATGATTGATTACATGAGGTAAATACAGAGATAAATAAAGGAAAACAAATAATTTGAAATTTTAATTTTCAGTTTGCATTTGGAGAAATTTTTTTTATACGGGATTTATTTTTTTATGATTTTTTTTATACGGGAATGTATACAGTGACTCAAAACAATCGGTACTTTACACAAAGCAATGATAGTCCACAGTTAAATGGCGGCGGGTTGTGTGAATTATTTAAGCAAAAAAAGAGGCGTCGATCCATCATAGATTCAAGCACAATAAGGACTAGTAGGGCCAGGCACAATAAAATTCGGCCGACACGTTGTAGGCAGTGATCTGTTAGAGCGACAAGTCATATAAATACCTATATAGCGAAAATATTAAATAAACACATATTGTCTATTGTCATTTTTGTGTCCTTTTTTAAAAATCTTAATCCTTTTTATCCAGTTTTTTAGACTTTAGACACTATTTTAGGGAGATTAATTTTATTATATTTCTTCCATATCAGATGGTAAGGATGGAAACTGTTTTTATATTGACAAGGTTTTTCTCTAACTTTTTACTCCAGTTATAAAAATTTTAATGACAATTTCCTGAAATTAAAATAAAACGAAATTTGATAAATATGTTTAATTTTAAAAATACAAAGTTACAATAATTTAAAAAGTATGAAAGAAAGAATAAACGTTGCAAATAATATTTACAGTATTATGAGTAAATTCAACAGTTCTAATATTGTAAACTTTGTAATAAAACACACATTTGTTTTTAATTTTAATCTAAAATAACATATATTCAAATAAAAACTTGCTTCATCGGTTTCAATATATTCATGTAACAATAATCATGAATTAAAAACAAAGAAAAAGGTATTAAGAATAAAAGAATCTTTAATGATAATTGTTAATCCCAAAAGTCCAGATTTTACTCAAATATCTATATGAAAAACGTGTATTTTAGTTTATAATTTTCAAATCTATAATGTTACAAAAAATGATACTGTGTATAAATTATTACTATAATAAAAAGAAATACAATGGTCAACACTGTTTATAACTTGTTTTTTTACCTCAACTTTCTCCAGAATTCAAATTGAAAACGACAATATTGTAGAATTAATAAATCATTATCGAGAAGATTGTATTATCGTAAAAACATTTTTACGATATAATTTTCATTGATCTGCATCGTTTCTCAAAAATTTAGAAAGTTATTTCATATTATTGTCTCCAATTTCTATTCTTCTTCATCAATATCTTCTTTTTCAAAAAATCACTTAGGAAAATAAATTATAATAACCATTTTTAATATTTTATATAACTTTTATTTGCAATTCATGGAGAAAAATTCTTGAGACTGATTTTATCAAACATAGATTTAATATCAAAAGCAGGTCCTGAAATAGAAATTTTTTGAGGTCACTTGACTCTTGGCCGGTATGTCTAAAATATCAACATCTGATTATTATTTATTGTTCGAGAAATCATATAAACAAAAGCTTCATTAAATTATCAGTAAGTATTGTAACATCAGAAGAGAAAGAAGTAAAAACTGGAGAAAATGAACCTATATATTTCTGTATTAATTATTTTATTATCATCAATTCTCTCATTCATAAATACTTCAAGTTTTGGACCTTGGTTGCAAGCCACAGAAGGTGAACCATGGCCTTTACCTTGGGTCAGAGTTGTGACCAATACTTCTTTACTTTTACAACCATTGAACTTTGTCATTGAAGTAAGTTCAAAATAATATATTATGCGTTATAATAATTATTAAATATGATAATATATTTCTGAAATGTACATTATTTTAAAAATCATCAGATTTGACTTCCCAGTACTATAAAAACAAATTGCTTTTTTTAAAAATTGAAGAAATAGGTAAAGACCGAATAATATTTGTGTAATTTATATTTTTATTTCTCCAGTTAATTGAATTAAACTGATGCAGCTAAAAGACATTAAAGTAGTTGACGATTTAAATAATAAATTTTATAGGCAAGAGACAAGAATTGTTTCATTTTGGAGAATGCTCTTCAAAGATACATATCGATTTTATCTGCGGAATCCAGATCAGCTAAGCATTTTACAATTAAAGGAAAGCATTTTCAATTAAAATTTCAATTTAATTTTCAATTAAAGGAAAGCATTTTCAATTAAAGGAAATTTGACTCGACTCCTAATAAAGAAATTGAAAAGTTGTGAAACATTACCCTATCTTGAAATGGACGAGTCATGTAAGTTTTTAAAATTATTTTCAATTATTTTTAAAAATTAATTTGAATAATTTTACAAAGTAAATTATAATTTCTTGACAATTCCAGATACTTTAGAAATCACTGGAGAAAAAGCAATTTTAAAAGCTAATTCAGTTTGGGGAACTCTTCAAGGTCTTGAAACCTTCAGTCAATTATTGTCGCCATCTGGAAAAGGATCTAGTGTAAGATTCTAACGAAAAAAATGATACCCCTAACAATTTAGTTTTAATCTAAGAATATATATTCTTTAAAAGTACATAAATCCCAATTTTATAAATTTCAGTTAAAATTGAAGTGCCAGACGATTGAAGACAAACCTCGATTACCACATCGAGGACTTCTTCTTGATACATCACGTCATTTTCTTCCTGTTGATATTTTTCTCACTTTAGATGCAATGTCCTACAATAAACTGAACGTTTTTCACTGGCATATTGTAGACGACAATAGTTTTCCGTATAAAAGTTCAGCCTTTTCTGAACTCTCTTTCAAGGGTTCCTATCACCCTTCAATGATTTATAATACAAGTGATATTGAAAAAATTATTGATTATGCACGACTTAGAGGAATTCGTGTTATTCCTGAATTTGACACTCCTGGTCATACTAAATTTTGGGGCCAAGGATATCCAGATTTGCTCACCAATTGCTATGGTATGTTATAAAATGCATTAATTAATCAATTAATGCACTACATTTTTGAATCAACTTCAGAATTTCTCAAAAATTAGGGAGAAATATTACATTTTTATTTTCAGATAAAAGTGGAGAATTAGATTGAACAAATGAATAAGAACAGCAGAAAACACATTTAAATTGCTGCAATTATGATTCTGCGTTAAATTTGGAGTTAGAATACACCGGAATTAATGCAATAATTTTATTTTCAGCGATCAAAATTATAAAAAACACAATTTCTATCAGTCGCGGCAAC
>JBAGKK010000343.1:3142904-3160608 GCA_037177015.1 Euceroptres primus | reverse complement strand
CCGTCGTACTAGAGACGTTCTCTTAGGGGAATTAAAAGAGGTTCACTAGGACAATAATTTCGCGGACTTTTAAGGAATTCAGTGACAAAAAGTTTTTAGGCGGGTACACTTGACGAATTTTGCCCCATATTCCCAAACTTGAAAAAATTTACTTCTCGTGTTGGAAAAGCCCTGATGAGCCCTCTTGGAACTGTTGGCCCACGTCAGGGCCCCGCGTGGACAATCCACGCGGGCTGAATCCACGAGGGCCCCCACCGAGGCAGCTGCTTGTTTACTTTTACGCTAAAAAATTAAAATTTCTAAGTCATAAAGGTTAATATTTTTTTAACCCCCGAATTTTTCACAAAAAATGCGTTTTTAACAAAAATTTGAAGACAATGTTTTGGAAGTTAAACTTAGAAATTTTTGATAATCCATGAGGGCCCTCGCAGTGACCGCAGCTTGGCAGCCCTCACGGATCAACGATTAAAATTTCTAAGTCGAAAAAGTTTTCACTTTTTTACCCTCAAAAATTTGACGCTAGAATTGTTCGAATTCACCAAAAATGCGTTTTTAACAAAAATTTTATGACAATGTTCTGGAACTTGAACTTAGAAATTTTAGATAATGCACGAGAGCCTCTGCAGTGGCCACAGCTTGGCAACCCTCACAATTAAATGATTAAAGTTTCTAGCAATAATTAATTAATGGATGTCTTTATTATAATAGGGGAAAGTTGCCTAAGACGAGCACTCTTCCATATTTTCTGAAAATTTTCGATTTTAAGGAACTTCAAAAGCAAAAGCGATTACTGACATCATAGTTTCATGTTTGCTTTACAAAGCTCACATGCTTAAAAGTTCAAAAAAATGTTTAAATGGCCATAAATTTCGATGCTGAAGAAAATATGTATTTTTCCCGTCTTAGGCAACCCGGTATCCAAAGACGAGCCCCTTTTAAAAATCAAAAAAGCTATGTAACACTAGATATTAATAAATTTTATTCGTAGCGTACTGTTTAAAAATATTCTGTACATTTATGACATATTATTCATGCAAAAATCATTATAACACGTAAAATAAGGGTTAAATAAGGTCTAACAGAAAACAAGCATTAACAAAGATCACGAACTTAATATTTATAAAAAACTGTAAAATGACAAATGTTATGCATTGTAAAAAAATAATTTACTGATATAAAGTAAATAACCAACATATTTAAAAAAATTTCTTGTCCATAATTAAAAAGCAATAAAGAGGTTAGGAAACGTACTAATTATGGCGGAAAATTTAAATATCTGACGTATATTCAGTGTACCGTCGGTAATTCATAGATAATGCAGATTACGCTTTTATCAGCTGGTTTCTAGCCTATCCGGGGTCCGCCTTAGGAATTTCGCAAGTATACTAATTCATAAAACGTAAGTAACAATTGAAAGGTTTACAAAATTATCTATAAAAAAATAACTCACTCCTTGAAATCATTAAAAGTGAATAGTAATAAAAGCAAAATTATGACCTTTTCCAGAAGCAAGGAGACGATATTTTTTCTTATGTAATGGAGGGGTCTCCCTTAACGAGAGTCGTTTGTATCAAGGATCTAGGAGTCTGGTTTGAGTCTCACCTATCTTTTTTAAACCATATCGAACAGGTTGTACGATCAGCTAATCAAATGTTGTCTTATATTATGAGATCCTGTAAACAGTTCAAGAAGGTCGAGACTTTGAAGGCAATGTACTTTGCTTTTGTAAGGTCCAAGCTTGAATACGCTTCGGCTATCTGGTGCCCGCAAAGAAAAAATTCAATTGAACAATTGGAGAAAGTCCAAAAAAGGTTCTTAAAGGCACTAGCATGGAGAATGGATAAGGTGTATCCATCTAGAGGATGTGACTATGAACGGCTCTGCGATAGGTTTGAGCGTTGAGTCGGTTTGAGATATTAACGTTACAGGAAAGGCATATAATACTGTCTGTAGTATTCGGAATTAAAATAATAAGGGGTTTAATAGACTTACTGAGTTTGTTCCAGTTTAAGGTTCCGAGATTATCCTCTAGAACGGCGGATCTATTCTACCTTCCAGCTGTTAGAGAGACTATTAAAATTTTGTCACCAGTATACAGAATGTGTAGGAATATTAATAAATTCTACAAAGATTGCAGCGATAATATAAACATTTTCGATACGGCTCTCAAAACAATTAAAGTTAGATTACAGAAACATTGTGTAGATGTAAGGCCTTTAGTAGGTTAGTAGTAGTACCTCACTGTACATAAAAGTTATACCTCACCGTACTTAAAAGTTATTACTAAATTAGTGTTAAAATAGTACATATTGTAATAAGCAATACTTTTGTATGATATAACACTGTTATTGGTTACTTGTAACTGTTGGGTTATCATTAATAAACAAACAAATCAAATCAAAAGTTATTAAATCACAACCTCTAAAACAGGTAAAAGTTCGTTCTCTAATGTACAAAAATAATTTTTCCTTTCTGTTTTCGTTAATTTATTTCCAATGCAAAACAAACATTTTCAATTTAACTAGAATTCTGCTGAGCATGTACATAAGTGATGAATATAATGTTTTCATACAAAAATATTAAGGCCCGTCCTAGGCAACTTTCCCCTACATAGTGCACTGAGTAGTGCAGTAACAATATGTCATCCGAATATGCAGTCATTCAGAAGAAAATTAATTTCGAAAAATAGGGATAAACACCTATAGGTTTAAAAATGGACATACTGTTAATTATTTTTGAAAATAAGCATTATGCAAGTTTTTCGGGTATAATTTTTTTCAATGATTTATGACTTATTTAAAATCAATAAAAAGAAATGTTCTCTCTACAACTGCGGTAGGGTTTTTCCTGCCCTTTCTACTGACTACAAGCATTTTTTGAAAAAAAATTTTTTACCTTCAAATATAAAGGTTAAAACAATTATTTCTTCAAAAAATGCTTTAACCTTCATTTTTGAAGGCCAAAAATTTATTTTTTCAAAAAATGCTTGTAGTCAGTAGAAAGGGCAGGGAAAAACCTACCGAAGTTATAGAGAGAACATTTCTTTTTATTGATTTTAAATGAGTCATAAATCATTGAAAAAAAATGATAACCGAAAAAAACTTAACGCTTATTTTCAAAAATAAATAACAGTATGTCCATTTTTAAATCTATAGATGTTTAAAGGCAACAACCTAAGCTTTCTTTCTAGACAAAAAGAAAAGAAAAAATAGCCTAAATTCGAAAAAAAGTCAAATTTATTTTTGATTTTGGTTTTCGAAGGTCAAATACTTATTTTCCCCAAAAATGTGTAAGATTAATGAAAAGGGCGTGAAAAACCTTATCGAATTTGTAGAAGTAAAAAAATTGATTTTATTGATATTAACAAAGGTATAAATTATCGAAATAGATGGTATCCGTACAGAACTAAAAAATTACACCCCCTCCTTATCGGTAAATATTTGTCCCAGCAAAAAACTTTTTTCCCATAAACTACCATCTAATAGGACTGCACTTTACCCAATTTTGAGCCAGATCGATTTTTGGCGTTAGGGTAGTTGAGAAATAATGCCCCATTTAGGAGATATGGTCCCATGGAAAAAATCAACTCCGCTAAGCTGTCGGTCTCAAGTTCAAGTCCCGCTTGGAGTCCCGATTTTTTTCTTAATTTTTTATTTTTTAAATATTTTTGTTCTTATTTTTATTTATTAAAAAGATACATTTATTGAAGTATATTCAAAAACAACGTGTAAATTGTTAATTATTAAAATTAATTTTTTGGCATGAGGGCAACCACAAAGGCCCCCACGATGGTCCCGCAAGGGCAACCACGAGGGCAACCATGAGGGAAACCCACGTGGAATCCTCACAGATTAGCATGTCGATTCCATGGTGGGGCCACGGCTGGATTGCACCCGCATGGCAAGAGGACAATCCACGTGGGCCCCTCACGGGGGCCAACTCCATTTTTCCAATTATAAACGCAAAATTTCAAAATTCAAAAAATCTTAGATGAGGAAATTTTTTGTTTAAAGATGACTACAAGCATTGTATTAATTTTTATTAACTAAATACATCAATAAATATATTAATCTTTTTTGGCAGAAAAAGGTATATTTCTATGCAATCTCCAAATCTAGAATAAATTTTCTTGACTATAATCAGAATGGAAAAAAATAACATCACACGGGCATTTTTTAAAAACCTCAGTTTCGGATTCCTGGGGTCGAATTAGACCGAGAAATGTCAAAAAATGAGATTCGAAAATTTTTATCGTTACAAAGCTTCCTTTATGAAGAAGTAATTTATAAAAAATTGAACTGCAGTGACTCTTTGACATTATGAATTTGATGTGTTACTATTAATTAAGCTTCGTATTGTTAACGAAGATATTTTCGTAATTGGTAATAATATTCTCTATGACTCGAAGCGAAAATACACAAGGGATCCACTTTCGGAAAATTGACCCTGTTTTTAAAATCAATTGGAAATCAATCGTAAAATTGTTTTTCCCCTCCATTAATAAAGCTTTTGTTATCCCTAGAAAAATTACCAACGTGTATAATACACAAACAGACGTAGCCATAACAATCGCCGCTTTCTCGGCCATTGTTCGCGATCAAATCAATCATTCGGCTGTCAGAGCAGCATTAGAAATAAATTAAGGCCCGATTTGCGAGTTAATCCCAGGAACTTGTTACGATTTTGTACATGGGCAATAAGCTACGAGTATGCTATCACGTGTGCTCTTTCGTGCGTGAAAACACAAGTAAACCGACGCATTACGCACTCACCACAAACACTTGATGCTGCACGGTTCGAGGCACGTGCGAAACCATCTACTTTCTATGGGATTACTAGTAAAGATTTCGAGAGAATGTCCTCAAAAGCTTAAAGGGGTGGTTTCATTGAATTTTATCCAGCTCATTCAACTCTCCAGAGCTTTCGAGCATTAAAGGGTCTCATGTGAAAATACGTATCATCTCCAATAAATTATCCGCTACTGAGAGATTTTTATTGCTTTTTGACTACTAAGGCCATAGCTGGGTAAGCATGGTTGGTCTGTCCTAGCAGATATTTGGTTCATATTTGGGCGGTAAGTTTTTACCATTATAAGACTAATTTACCCCAAGTGACAACTTAAAAAAAAATTTTACAAAAGTTATAAAAAAAATTTTGAAAAATCAAAAAATTAAATTTTCTTGAAAATGGCTGCATCAATTTCAATGGTTCAAATATATATTGTACAAGATATCACAGCGGTTCCAAAAAACTGGAGAGTCAATTCTGGTATTTAGAAAGGAATGAAAAAAATTTTTGGAATTTTGAAAAAAAAATTTTTCTATGAAAGCTTTTTGGTACCGTCGCAATTTTTTTCTTGTAATACACTCACGCCCTCAGTAATAACACATTTTTGCGAGCATGATCCCAATGGTACTTCACAGTAAAAAAAAATTATTTTGTTGGCCTCTCCAAAGTATGCGAATCCATTGAAACTAGGGGTCTTCTTAATTTTAACTCATGACTTAAATGAATCATTCGAAACCATAGACAAGTTTTTGGATAGATTTTACTTTACATCTTGCATTTTCGATCTTTTTTGTTTGCTATTACATACGCCACACCGTGTGGCCAAAAGCACTTTTTGTGGACAAAAGTTTATTTACAAGCCAATTTTCAATAGAAATTGATGTTTTTTTTCTTTAAATGACCGTAAGGCTTCCAGGCATAACAAGTCAATGCAGAAAATTCACTTTAGTCAAGCAAAAGTTTTTTATTTAACAACAAAATAAACAATATTTTTTCCTAACTTTACAGATGTACCTTTTTTTTAAGATCTTCAAATTGACTAAAAAAGGAGATTAAGTCTTAACTATCTTAAGTAATAACGAAAAGATTAGGTAATAACTATCTAGCAACAATTTTTAGTGGGTGAGATAAGACAAAAAATTGTTTATAATATTTTAAACAAATTAATGAACAAAAGCCATTTTCTCGTGATTCGCAATGATTGGTTGTTTGAAATTCATAGTTTATATATTATATATGAGAGAAATTAATGCCTAATTGTGATTAGTTAAGAATAGCTGCTGTTTGACAATTATTTAAACAAGTTTTATAAACAAATACACAGTTTTCGTCTGTCACAATGAATAGGCTAAATTTTTTTTTGCAGAATCAACTAAAAATGTCTTACCAAAGACTCTTTGCTGTCATTTTTTTAAAATTTACAACAACTGTTAAGTATTTAAACTGTATTTATAAACAAATTCACATTTTCAACATTATTCCACGAATAGGCCTAATTTTTTTTACGGAATCAACTAAAAATGTATTGTCAGTGACTCCTAGAAGTAATTTTGTTCACATGAATAAAAAATATTAATTATTTAAACAATTTTTATAAATAAATGCACATTTTGACCATTTTTCCAAGAATAGGCTCCATTTTCTTAGCGAAATCAACTAAAAATGTATTGAAAATTACTCTTTGCTATGATACTTCGCCAATGAACAAGAAGAGTTAATTATTTAAACAATTTTTATAAACAAATGTACATTTTGGCCACTTTTCCATGAATAGGTTTATTTTTTTCGTGGGATAAACTAGAAATGTCTTACCAATGACTCCTTCTTGACATATTTGTCCAATTAACGAAAACTGTTGATTAGTTACACAATATTTATAAACAAATTCACAGTTTGACCACTTGTCCATAATAAATATTAATGTTTTTGCAGAAATTACTAAAAAACCAAGGTCATTATATATACGTTAATGAAAGGTGTGATGGGTTCTTGGTTATTGGCTTATTGTGTTATCAAATTATCTATTTATTGGGTATCGTGTCTCAACACTTTTTTTTAATTAGAAAAATATGACAAGAAGGAATAATTGGCAAGACATTTCTTGTTGATTCCGTAAAAAAATTAATATTTATTATGGAAACATGGTCAAACTGCGAATTTGTTTATAAATATTGTTTAAATAATCAATATTGTTTTTTAAACAACAGTTTTTAATAATTGAACAAATATGCCAAGAAAGAGTCATTAGTAAGACATTTCTAGTTTATTCCACGAAAGAAAATAAGCCTATTCATGCAAAAGTGGCAAAAATGTACATTTGTTTATAAAAATTGTTTAAATAGTTAACTCTTCTTGTTCATTGGCGAAGTATCATAGCAAAAAGTCATTGGCAATACATTTTTAGTTGATTTCGATAAGAAAATGGAGCCCATTCTTGGGAAAATGATAAAAATGTGCATTTACTTATAAAAATTGTTTAAACAATTAATACTTTTTACCAATTTAAACAAAATTATAGCTAGGAGTCACTGGCAATACATTTTTAGTTGGTTCCGAAAAAAATTGTGCCTATGGAATAATGTTGAAAATGTGAATTTATTTAAAAATATTGTTTAAATAATTAACAGTTGTTGTTAATTTGAGAAAAAATGACAGCAAGGAGTCTTTAGCAAGACATTTTGGTGTGATGATTGTGCAAAAAAAATTGAGCCTATTCATTGTGACATACGAAAGCTGTGTATTTGTATTTGTTTCTCTCATATTTTATATAAAAACTATAAATTTTTAGCAACTAATCATTGCGAATAACGAATAAAAAGATCGAAAAGACAAAATGTAAAGTAAAATCTATGCAAAGACGTGTCTATGGTTTCGAATGTTGCTTATTTAAGAGAGCCATGAGTTTAAATTAAGAAGACGGGATCATGCTCGCAAAAATACATGTTGTTACTGAGGGCGTGAGTGTATTATAGGAAAAAAATTTTTTCAAAACTCCTACAATTTTTTTTTATTCCCTTCTAATTGCCAGAATTGACTCACCATTTTATTTTAGAACCGCTGTGATATCTTGTACAATATATATTTGAACCATCGAAATTGATTCAGTTATTTTCGAGAAAATTAAATTTTTCGATTTTTCAAAAATTTTTTTATAACTTTTGTAATTTTTTTTTTAAGTTTGCACTTGGGGTAAATTATTAGTCTTATTATAATAGTAGAAACTTACCGCCCAAATATGAACCAAATATCTGCTAGGGCAGACCAACCATGCTTACCCAGCTATGGCCTTTAATTACTTGTTTGAATTTTACTTACGCAATAACGCTTTTATTTATGAAAGTACAGTTTTACTCACATTATTGTGTCATTATTATGAAGATTATTTTCTTACCTGAAACAGAAATAAATAAATTATAAGTAAATATAAATTGAAAAGTAATGAAATGAAAATAAGAGAAAATATATAATGGAATAACTGAAAGGAAAATATTGTTTCTATAATGAAACAGAAAGGAAGGAAAGAATCAGTATATTCAAGGAGAAAAGAAAGATGACGTCGGAATTGTTTGAAGGAAAATAAATGAATTCTAAAGACAAGCTATAGTCATTCCATCTAATTTTTGTACCTCTCTTTTGCTTCTCCTTTTATCTTTTTAACAAGTTTCCATATATATAAGCATTCGTATTTTTCCTTCAAACTGCCTTTTTGCTTTTATTTTCCTATTTTTCAGCTTTCCTTCTTCTCTCTCGGTAAATCAATAATAACATCTCTCCGCTTGTTCTATTTACAATTTTGAATCATTGAATTTTCCTTTTTACATATTTTCAATCTACGAGGCAATAAAATTGAAATAAAGATAAAATAAATGGGAAAAATATATATGTGCCTCTAAATTCAATATGAATTGAAGGGTAGAACGGCAAAATGTCAAAAGTGCAATTTTTCCAAAAATGGTATTAGCTCAAAAATCTGATAAATTCAAATAGAAAACATAACAAAATTATTTTTTTACATCTTGCTTTAGGAATTTTTTTATGTTTTCCCCGAAAAATATCGAAAATGAATCAGTCAAAATTTTCACTGATTCAGATTTAATGGTGAAAATCAAAAAATTAGAATTTTTCGATTTTATACTTGAAAGAAAAAAAGTATTTTCGATCCACATAAAACCTTTTTTTTCTTTTCATATTAATCGCAATAAGTGTAAAAGTAATGAAAAGAGAGGTGAAGATGTGCACTTTTATTTTATATTCAAAGTTTTTAAAAATTTAAAGACAAACTTTTGTTTTGAACGATTTACAATATTTTTTAAGTATAAATAATAATTACATCTTCTTTTAGAGGTTTATATAATGTTCTTCTATCATAAAAACCTTGTAGTCAAAATTAAATATTACTTTAAGGTTATTAAAAATTATATTTACATTTAAAAATAAACCAAATACCGATCGTATTTCTTCTTGCAACTAACTTCACTGATTGTAAATACCTGTTGTATGACCGGATGACAAAGTTAACGATGAGAAATTTTATTATTCCAAAGGATAACTTTACTCTGAAATAACTTATTAATTAAATGTTTTAGAGTTAAGAAGTACATGTGTTTATTAATACACTGAAAGCCCGATTTAATGCCAGCTTCGGGGGTTGCCTCAATGGCCTTAGCACTAAAGCGAGTGACTCTAAACGTAAACAAGTCAGGGTCGTATGAACTATTTCTGTTTGATTTTCGCCACGAGTGAAAAATATTTTTTAAATATAAGTTTAATTTAACGTCTGCTTTACTGTTAAGTTTGATTTAGTTATTATTTATGAATTATTACACATAACGCATAACCAGAGCACTCAAAAGGAACTGATACGAACCGACGCGTAGACTACTGCGTCACTATTGCGCACTTTGTTGCTAAGCTACCGCTGAGCTCCGAGTTCAGCTTTCCTCATCCCCTCGGACCCCTTGCCCAAATTTGAATGTGTTAGTATGTATAAACTATTTTCTGGAAGCAGTATTTCGCGCGGCAAAGAAGCGCGCGTTCAGTGTATTTCCTTTATACAATGATCAAAATGTACTTAATTTAAACATAAACCCGTGTGACCGGGTGTGGTACAAAATGTGATGCAAAATATACTTCATTTAATCATAGGCCCGTGTGACCGAATGTCACCGAATTTAAAGTACGGGCTCTTTAGGGGCTTCAAATTCGTTATTTTTCTTAAACAAGGACACTTTATGACTACTATGTGTAATTAAATTTTGACATAACTAATAAACTCCTGTTGTTAATAAACTTCACAGTAAAGCGTGATGAGATATTATTTTAATCTGCAGCAATATCATTTTGATCTGAAATGGATCATTTATTCTATTATCACAGTCTTTTGTTTTCCGATTTTTCGTTTTGCTGCAGATTAAAATGATACCTTGGGATTTTCTGCGTTATAGGGAAAAATTGAACTCCTTCATCATAAAACTAATAAAAAATTGTTTTGTGACCGGTTGTCATAAAAATTTGGAGACATTTAAAAAGTGATTAATACTTTGCAATTATGAATAGGAACAAAATATGAACTTTATTTTCAAATTTTGCAATCAATTCTGAAAGTATACGTGAATTAATAAATAATTAGATCTAGAGTTTTCTGTAAAAAGATATAATGCTATAAAACTGAAAAAATGTAGTAGAGGACATAAGATGTTGTAGATAAAAACACGCAATAAAACCGTGTAATTAAATTAAATTAAAATAGGACCAATTTTCAGGCAAATAACTTCTGGGGTAAAAATCATGTACCGTAATTAACGGACAACGCAAATAAATAATGCAAAATAATTGGAATACAAATTCAGGTATTTCGTAGTCTGTGTGCGCATGCGTATTAGGAAAAGAACAGGACAAAATCAAACTCGTCGTGTTTTTGCTTATCAAATTTATTTTGCAGAACATGCAAAAAGAGTGTCTGTGAATATTTACATTGTATAATTAAAAACGCTCTTGGATGATTTGTACTTTGAAAGCGGAGAATTTTCTCAATCGCCTCTCTGCGCGCAAGCACGATAAATATTGTTTTTCATTTAATTTCTCATTATCAGCGTCCCACTCCGCACCTTCCGAGACTCATCCCTCTCGAGGATTAACGTTCCGTGATTACATTTCTAGTGGAATATAACCTCTAGGATTTACCATCGTTTCAAATTGGATGTGGTTTATAGTTTCCCATTTTCTACAATTATTGTAAAACATATTTATCTCTCTGAAAACGAATTATTTTGTCTGTTTTTCTTATCAATAAAAAATATTTTTTTATGAATATTGCCTAACATTGTTTAATTTTTCATTTATAGGTTAAAATAAAAAAATTAGAATTTTTTATTTTAAAATTAAAAGAAGAAAGGGATTTTCAATCCATACAAAACCTGTTTTTTCTCTTCATAGTAATCACAATAAATGTAAAAATAGTGATAATCGAGGTGAAGTACTACTCTCTTATTTTATATTCATATTTTTTTCATTTAATGAGAAACTTTGGATTTGAACGATTTCCAATATTTTTTAATTTAAATAAAAATTAGATCATCTTTTAAAGGCTTATATAATGTTCTCCTATCATAAAAACATTGTTATAAAAATGAAATATTGCTTTAATATTATTAAAAATTATTTTCAAATTTAAAAATAGTTCAAATATCGATAATATTTCTTTTTGCAACTAACTTCATCTTCTGCAAATGCTGTTGTGTGACCATCAGCCATGAAAAATTTTACTCTTCCAAAGGATAACTTTACTCTGGAATAAAACCTATTAATCAAGTGTTTTATGGGTGAAAGTTAACTGTGTTTATTAATATTTTCTTTATACATTAAACTCGAAAATTTTCTTCATTTAATTATAAACTCGTGTGAATGGATGAAACCAAATTAATGTACGGGCTCTTTGGGATGTTCAAATTCGTTATTTTTCTCAAATAATAACACTTTATGACTACTTATGTGTAATTGAATTTTGATATAACTAATGATCTTCTATTGTTAATCAATTTAGAAGGAAAGACTAAATTCCATCATAAAATTAATTTAAGAAACTGTTTTGTGACCAGATGAAAAAATTCGGAGGCACTTAAAAAGTGATGAATATATACTTTGCAATTATGATTAGACAAAAAAACTTTATTTTCAAATTCTGTAATCAATTTTAAAAGTATACATAAGGTAGATGTCCCAATTCTGATCATTTAAGGATGCAAGCTCCAGTTTTAGTAATATAAAAAATTTCCCTACAATTTATAAACTAAAACTTTGAATCCCTCTTATAATTTGACTACGAGTTTGACTATTTTACTTTAAAATAAGCGTATAAAAAAGATTAATTGTTTGAAAAATGCCTTCAAGACAAGTGGTTGAATAAAAACTTCTGAATGTCCCAATTACTGATCACCTAAGTTTTAACCTAACCTAACCCTTTAACTTTCGCATTGAGATAATAAGTAAAGAATGAGCGGTCAAATTTATCTAAAAAAATTTAGTAGTATTGATTTTATCTAATTTTGGCCAAAATAGACTTTTCAAAATACACGAGATCAGGAATTGGGACATCCACCTTATGCATTAATAATTAAATCTAGAATTTTTTATAAGAAGATATAACGACATAAAACTGAAAAAATGTAGCAGGAGAAAAGGAACCGGAGGATATTTACTCATATTTAATAGAATTAATTTTGATCCGGAATAAAGAAAAAATAATTGGCACATAAGATGTTGTAGATAAAAACACGCTTCATAAAACCCTGCAATTAAAACAATTACTTCTTCAAATATAAGCGAATAATACTCCAGGGACATGATATTGTCAACTTTTTGATTTTCACCTATATCTAAAAAATAATATCAATTTATTCTTCATCGCAAATTAACTTAACCTCTCGTTAAGTTAACCTCTCGCTTAGTCGATCTTCAATGTTAAGCAGCCCACGAACTTTCATTTTATGGATGGGTGTCAGCTTTAAAAAAATTAATAAATCTCAAAATTAATGCTCTATTGTATTGCCTTTAACTCTAAATCAGAGTTAATCAACCACAAGATGATTTTCTATTAACACCTATTAATCATGAATTTCCATCAAAAAAGTTTTTTTATTCAATTAATTCCCTTTTAAAATGAAGACAAACAAGAAAAACAAATCAAAATAAAATTCTATTCGAAAAATCCTAACTTGAAATTATGCTTGAATCTCAAAACAATCTTGGTCTCGTCTCACCGTTACAGAGACCTGTAACATCGACCAAGACTTGAGGAGGGGGAGACATAGGGGGTAAATCCGACGAAACTACGGCAAAACAAGCGAATAAAGCGTAATGGGGAAGTGAGTTCGTTCGTATTCTAAACTTTTGGGTAACTCGGCGCTGCAGTCGAATACAATGGCCGTGCAGAAGTTTCCTTGGAACTAAACGAGTTTATTTAACTTACCTCACTGTAACCCCCACCTCTTATAACTCCTCACCCCTAAAAACCCCCGGCCACTGTTCAAAGTCTCCCACTTCCTTCTCGTACCTTCCTACTCTTGCCCCTTTTCCGCCCCTCATCCAGAAACCTCTTTCCTCAATCTCTCTTTCACCCCCTTCCACCAACCCATTCCCCCACCCCTTGAGCCGCACCCATCTACCTGCAATAACGGCAAGTTTTCCGAAAGTTTTCGACAGATTAACGACTATTGGAATTGTTGAAGTTATGGGCAAAATGGAATGAGAGGATGGGGTAAAAGAGGTGGTGGGATGAAGGGAGGGGAGAGTAATAGAAGCCTAAGGATGGGGTGGGGTGTTTGGGGAGAAGTTTGGGGTGGGATATCCAAGTTTCATGCTTCTAGGGGTCTTGGAGGAGAAAGGAGAGCAAGAGAGGAATAAAAAGAAAGGAGGGGGTAATTTTTTTATAAAAGAGGGAGAGAAAAAGTATGAGGGGTAAAAAAGACTATGATGTAGAACGTCAATATCCGAGAAGATTGGATCTGATCTCTAAAGAGATCCGATCCTCATTTTTTCTTTTGTTTCATGGAATTTTCATACTGAATCGCAGTAGGTCAATTTCGGTGAAGAAGATGAAAAGCACTTTTATGAAATTTGTTAAGCTCGAGAAAGTATTAAACTTTTGCACTCGTATTTTTTATAAAAATCGGTAGATTTTAATTAAACGAGTGCAGATTTTGTTTAAGTATTAATTACCATTAAAATTGTTATGGTAGTCTTATGTGATTAATTTATCTTCGTATTTTTCTGTACCAGGAAACAAAATGTGACCAATTGTTCTGCCAATTGAAAATATATCGTTCAATCAACTACAAGACAAATGTAATTAATTTTGTGTTTCAATGTAGTTAACAATGTAATTAACATTGTTTCAATTCAAGCTCAATTAACTGTCAGTGAAAATTCATATTAACATTTTCCACGAAAAATTTTTTTAATCCAATTTCAATCAGTTCAATCATCAATCAATTTTATTTTTTCACTATTATTAATATGTCGAATTTTTTCGACTACATTCACGATATTTCATCAATCACTATTCACCCATTGAGATTCGATCTGCATGGAAACACAATCACGTTTCATTATTCACGTGTTTCTCTTAGTACATAATCTTTTAACAACGCGACGGGTGTATATGTATATATTTTATGCAATCACATGCGCCATTAAATGAGATTTCATATGAAAGTTGGTTGATATGCGTCGACTCGAGGATCGATTAATTAACGAAACTCCAGTAATTAAATGAAAATACAATTTTATAGTATTTTGAGGGCGGTCTGGACCTACACATGCATGAAAGTATTGACAGACTCATGCATGCTTGAATGCGAGACGGTTGCAGTATAGAGGGAAAATGACGGGATAATTAATATCCCGAATAAGCAATTATACGATTTCAAACGTAATTACGTCCTCGTTCACCCTCGAGTCTCCGCCATTTAATTACAAATGCATAATACAACCGTATTACGATTGAGTCCATGCCAGCGTTTATGGTGTGAATATATATCCAACCCTCCCTCTTTTGTCTTTCACTTCCTTCCCAACCCCGTTTCTTCTTTCATTCTAGAAAATCTAGAACTATCTTCTACATTCTACCGCTCGATTTATTTTGTATGCCTTCCAAAAAAAAAAATATTTTAAATATTTTAAAAGTCTTGATTTAGAGAACTGAGGGTAAATAAATTATCAAATTTATTTACAGGGTAAATAATTATCAATTAAGCCCATATGTCGTAAAACCCTTCATTTATATTGAAAATCTAATAATAATCAAATGATTCTATAAAACTTGGAATTTTTTCAATGATTGAATGATTTTCAGTTAATTAAAGTTGGTGATTAATTAAATTCTTATGCTTAATGCGAATGCGATTCTAACTTGAAATAATTTTGAAATTTTTTCTCCAGCATTAATCATCGACTATACTTTTTGTTTTCCTCTCACGAAGATATATGTTTTCTGCGAGGAAATTCCTTTCTGGCGGTTGAAGAAATTTATGACTCGACAAGCTTTATATCAGTGGATGCATTTAATCACTCTTTATCGTTAGAAGTGATTAGGATACATTGTGTCGCATGCATTTAATACCAAGTTGCTGACGTAGGCATTTAATAGCTGAGGTCTCGAAACTATCAATCAAAGTACCCTATCAAGAAAAAAAAATGAAACTGCTTCTGTGCAATGATGTGTATAAAATTTTTGCGTTAACAATTTAATAAGCTGATTTTTAAATTCCTATTTAAATTTAAATTGAAGCAATATATATTTTTAAAAATAAATATGTATTTATAATTGAATTTTTATACATATAGAACAAAGTTTCTGTTTGAATTGGAAATTTTCAATTGTGAAGCGGAGAGCTTGTTAACATTTGATAGAAAATATATCAGACCGGATCGATCCCAGAACGAAAAGCTTCATTCCGTTCAATTTAATATCCGAGCATTTAAAGCGGGATTAAAAATGAATATCCCGACAAGAATATTGCAGACGAAGTGAAATATTTCATTTTATTGTGTGCCATGAAATTTTCCGTCAATTCGATTTACTGGAAATTGTAATTTATTAAGAATCAATATGAATAGTGCTGGGAAACTGAAACTCATCAAAAATAATGAAATCTGTTGATGTTCGCTGAAAACAATTTTATTTGCAATATTTTTTAACGAGCTCTCATATTCACTTTTTATATGCAGCTTTTATACTTTACGTTTTTTGATGTTACAAATAAAATTTCATTCATGGAGAAATATGTATGTAAAATTTAATAAAATTTTATCTTTAAAAAATGTCTGTAGGAGGATTTATGACATTCTATATTTTACTGTCGCAATTTATCGAGTTTACAGGAAACAACTTTCGTTCCCAACACTGAAAAAGTTGAGTTAACTTGCTGATGATAAGGTTACGAACTGTCAATTAAAAGTTTAATTAATTCAACTAATGACTGATTACAGGGACAATTATTTACCTTACCTGACCCAATTTGATTCAGGAGCGATAAAAGCACACAGGTTAGATATAGTTTGCTTTTGCTTGGAACTTTAATTGGATAATTATGAGTTTCAAGACCTGTAGAGTAATATGAAACTTCAGAATTAATTCCTCGAAACCCATACAGCGTAAGCAGGATCGACGGTGATTAGTCTGACGGAAGTCAGCCCTAATTAACATTCATAAAAAGAGAAAATTTTCGAAAACAACTCGTTGCTAATAAACTTTTAAATATTTCGAAAATTACATTATTTAAAACTCGAAACCAGGAAAGTTGGATCCTACAGCTCTCGAGGATTATTCCATTAAAACAATTTCATGATGTATGATTATTGCGAGAAGTTGAAATGAGGTTCAATTGAATTTAATTACAGTGTTTTATAATTCATGACTTACAATACAATTTTAAGAAATATAAAAAATTTTTGTAAATTGATTTTCTTTTTCAGTGGAACCTAGGAAATGGTTGATGTATTAGTGAGAACAACACAGTTTTGGTCTACAATGACCTCGTAAATACCTGCGGCTAATCTCCAACTGAAACTATCTTGCTTATTGCCATGGTTCACAGGTGCGAGTTAAATGCGTTAAGGCTCAATATAAATTACCTGTGATCCTATGTTTAGAGTCCAATAACGATTTTCCAAATACACATTTATGATTTGTCAATAATAGTCAGGACTATTCAAGTAGAAATAATATTGCAAGAAATTCCTTCACTTTTTCAATATCGCAATTCTTTAATTCTGTTTTTCCAGGAAGGATTTTCCTGAAATGTTGCTTTAAATGTTTGCAAAAAGAAATGGTTTATTCTGCAAAAAAAATGTAGAGCTATTTCGATCTCAATTTTCTTAGAAACTGGATATAAATCGAAACTATATCGTTGGTCTGCAAAGCAATTATACTTTTTGTTATTTTCATACAATAAAAGACTCGGTCTACGATTTAACACCTTTAATGAAAAATATATGGAGCATTATTTCTCAAGTGTACCCACCCCAGAAAATGAATTTCTCCGATCAAGCTCAAATTTAAAAAAAGTTTAATCCTATTAAATGGCACTTAAAAAAAAAAAGATTAATCAGTTTGGTCAAAAACTCGCCAAGGTAGAGGGGTTGAAATTTTTGTACTTTGGGCAAAGAGCTTCTATTTCGGACATAAATATCTGTTTGCACGGGTAAAGGTGCTATATTAAAAATGGTATCATTCACTTAAATTTTCTTTATTAAAGAAAGGTAAAGGTGCTATATTAAAAATGGTATCATTCACTTAAATTTTCTTTATTCAAATTCAGTTAAAAACTAATTTACAAGCGAGTGGTTAAACTAAAACGTTCTAACTGTGCGAAAACAGGGTAAGAGTGCGACGCGATCTCAATCCGGTCAAGGATGG
>JBAGKK010000343.1:3032034-3063921 GCA_037177015.1 Euceroptres primus | reverse complement strand
TCTAGTGCTGTTTAATAAATACTCTTTTTATAATAAAACTCATTTGAACCAACCTATTCAACATTCAAGAAAAAACACTTTTAGTAGTTGATGTAACTATTAAAATTGTTGTTGCAACCAACTGAAAAGTTACGCAAACTGATAAAATGGTTGCATAAACTAATAAAAGTTTGTAGATACTAAAGTAGTCTGATAAATATAGTCAAACTATACTTATTTTTTTCAGTGAGTAATATGTTTGTAATAGTAATATTGTATTTTTCGTTTAAGTTTCATTGACTGAAGTTCTATAAATTAATTTTCAAAATTGAAAAAATTATTTTCAAGAACCGAAGACTTCCACAGAAAAATTTAGAACATTCAAGAGTATTTGTCAAAGAATTATAAAATAATTTGTTTTCAACTCAATATGAAACAAATTCTAACGAAAGAAAATAATTTAAAAAATAGAGAAAGCCCAAGAACCCTTGAAAATTGATATTACCCTTAATTGCAGTAGTTCCCTCAAAGTTTCTTACATTGAAAACGCATGTTTTATCCTCGACACGGTATTCTTAGATATTTTCTCTTCATCTTCTTCTTCCTCGGTCTACAAGGCGGAACCAAAGTGCATCCGGTTGCAACGTCGCTGCCTCGGTAATAGGATTCGCCGGTGCCGGCAATTTCAATCTTTCAAACTCGATTATAAAATTTATTTACGTAAGATCGAGCTCCAACTTGAATGTAAAACAAAAGTCGAAGGCTTCAGAAGAGTGAGTGAACTTCAACTCGCGAGGGTGGAGAACAAGTTGAAAAAGGTGGAAAGAGAGTAGGTACTTCCCCCAAGTTGGGAAACCATCTAAATAATATTTCCACTGAAGTAAATTCACGAGACCAACTTTTAATGAGATGGCGAAGGAAGTTTGGTTTTCTCAGGAAAGAAAAATGACGTCCTTCTCGGCTACGTCGATACTTTTCATCCATATATACACAAATGCACACACCATTTGCACAAAGTTCTCCATTTCAGTTGAAGCCAATATATGGAAGCGATGTCATATCTCGGAGTCGGAGTATCACAGCTTTTTCATTTGACAAGTTCTACGAGTTCGAAATGAAATTGCCAGCTTGGCATGATACGCTTGATTTATGCTGGCTCACTTAAAAATATCACAATCCATTGCCTTGATTCTAAACAGTGAAGAGAATATACCGAGTTACTGGAAAAATAATTCTTTCAGTTCCCTGATTATGCATGGAAAAAAAAAGTTTTCAAGCCAGTTTGTAGATTATTCAGTAAGATTTTGCTGGGAGAATTTCTCTATCAAGAGTTACTAGTGAATTAAACTTCTGGCATGATTGAACCAATTGAATATGTAGTTAGCCTAATTGGACGATTCAACTCAATTTAAAAAGTTTAAGGATGTAATTTATTGAATCGATGAATTGTGGTTTACTTGAAAAGATCTCCGTGTTTGCTTCAATTAAGTCTAATTATTTTAATCAGTGAACTTTTTATTTATTGCTATTATTATTATTATTATTATTATTAGGGTATTATTATTATTTAAGAACCGAATAAAAGAATTCAATTAATTATTAATTGAACCAAATGTTTCAACGCACAATGGTGTCCTTCAGCAGTGGTTTTTGTTTATTCTGAAAAAACATTTACAACATTTTTGGTATCAGGGACGAAGAAGTCAGTGTAAAAAGTTTCCATCCTTACCATCTGATATGGAAGAAATGTCTACATATATAGTTAAGAAATGGGCAAATTATTTTTCATTGGTGAATTTTTTACTTTACACGTTGTAAAAAATGTCAAATTTAGTAAAGTCTTTCTTGGGGAAAGACAGAAGGAAATGAGAGAGAGCCAAATTTAGTGGATCTTTGTTTTAAGCTACTTATGTATTTTCTTAATAATATTTAGTGGCGAAAGTTTAAAATGTAAAAGTCCTAAAGGATGTACATGCGAGTTTTTAAATAGGTATAATTAATTTGTTAAAGTTTGTATTATGATTTAGAGAAATTAAAAATATGCTATTATTATTATTATTATTATTATTATTATTATTACACATATTCAATTAAATTTAATTAAGAATGAAAATGGGTGTAAATTAAAAGGAATGGATTTAATGGAAATTTTCGAAAAAATAGTGTGAAAATTCTATTTTAGTGTCAGGAAAAATATAGGGAAATTCCTGTATCTGAAAAATTCCATTGTAGTGTCAGGCAAAATGTAGGGAAATTCCTGTAACTGGAAAATTCCATTGTAGTGTCAGGCAAAATTTAGGGAAATTCCTGTAACTGAAATCTACTCAAATTCTCCAAAAAATTCGTGGTAGTTTCAAGGAAAAAAGTAAAAATATTCTAGTAACTGGATTCCATGGAGTTTTTCTAAAAATGATTTAAAAATTCATTGAAAATTCCATGGTAGTTAGAAATTCTATTTTTTTTAAATGTGAAAATACCTGGGACGCTTCATGGAAAACAGGTAAATTCAGTGAATGTATTCGACTGAAATTCTCGAAAAATAGTATTGAAATTTCATTTATTATTCAAATAAATTGACACCACTGCAGAGAGCTCCAAGTTTTTTTCGCTCCGTATACAGTAGTTCTAACTCCTATGCCTACACACAGGACTTTGCGCGGTACACGGAGCGAAAAGAACTTGCAGCCCTCTGCAGTGGAGGTGTCGAAATAAGGGAGAAAAAATCCATATTAAATTTCCAATCCTTTTTAATTCTTTCAACTTTTGTAACTAAAATGGCCGAGGATATTGTTACGGAATTTTCCGTACAACTAGCATACAACACAAAGGGGTATAGGCTATTCTTACGGAAAATTCCGTAACAATAGCCTCGACCCATACCATGTTGTGTGCTAAGTTGTATGGAAATTTTCGTAATACTGGACACTGCCAACTAAAATATAATTACTGAGCTTTTAAAGTTAATTATCTGCTATTATAAATATTACTAGAATATTGTTTCGTTAATCAAAGTTGTGCCAGAGATAAATTTTAATTAACACACCCGGGCTTAGATTAATTCAACGAAACGTGTTCCATATCCAGCAAAATGATGACATTTATTCCCTTGGCGACCATGAATCCAATTCCCCTTCTCAATTTCAGCAATCTGTTAGAAATATTTCTATTTCAAAAATACTTTAAAAATCTGCAAATTTAATTAGTTTTTAATATTAATGAACCTAAATCCATATCTTTTTTATATTATAATTAAAGTATATTTTTTGGACGATTAAGAACCGTCCTTTCTCGAAAATTCAATTTCGTGAACAGTACCAATAAAGTCTGGGGCTTAATGTCTGCTTTTTTTTTTTAATATTAAGAATTTGCATTTCTCAACAAATCATTTTATTGAATCTTTTCGGAAAAGATTCAATTTAAAGACTTATCCAATTTTTCGGAAACATCCTTCTTTATTTAATTCCAAAAAATTTCTTTTAAAATTTTCAACAGATTATTTGAAAGCGTATAATTTTTATAAATTTATTAAAAATTGAATATTAGGTGCAGCATTAAACAAATTAGGTAGTAAATTTATTTTTATTTTCATAACTCTTTCCTGATAAATTCAGTTAATAAATCAATTTGTAATCAATTTAAATAACAGTTCCCTAATTTAAACTGAAAGGTCTGGTTAATAATAAATAATAATAATTAATTATTTAAAGTATCTTTGACAAGTTTATGATTCAGTAATTGATTGCCTCTTTGGATGTACCTTTTTTTCACTTTGCGATGTGAGCATTGACTATAAATAATAAGGAAGGTATTGGGACTGGACCCTGTTGGAAATAAAAGGAGAAGTTAAAGAGATATTGGCATATGAAATGGCACTAATGACATGTCATTCTTCGCACGATGTTCAACACGACAACGTAGACAGTAATAACGATAACGAATCGCTCGAATGTATAGTTTGAAGTTAATATCGTTTCACCTGCGTTTTGCAACGTCATTTACCCGTATTGTTCCGCTTTGGCTCACGATTTATACGTTTATATAGTTGGATCATTATATATCTGCCATTAACTAATGAAATTCGAGATTTATGTAAATACCACTGATACCTATTATTCGCCATTGTATATACGTACCAAAGTTCTATAGTCCGCAGTAAATAACTCGCGTTAATTCTGCAGATGGTTAAACGGATTCCGATTGGCTATGGCTTTGAATTACCGCTCGATTAAACACCCCTAATGTTTTAATCTAAATCCTCTCTTCTATTATTATCCCCTTTCCAATCAGTTGCAATTATTTTCATTCATTTTTGCTGCATAAATCAGAATTTATTACTCCAATGAAAATTCAGTTTCTTTTATAATTCTGAAATAAGTTATATACCACTTATGATTAAAGGACATATTTATTATTTATAATCAGTAAATTATATTTTATTGAAACGACCCGATTGTAAACGAATATTGGAAAGTAGAGTGTGATTAATTGACACCTTTATTCGACTATTTTTTGCAGAAATGTAAATTATTTATATCTACTTTATAATACTTTTTTTTTCTTAAAAAGCAATTATGCTTGTGGCCTTTCAGGTTAAAATACCCGACTATAATCAAGCAGTATGTATAATTTGTAAAATGCTAATTAAAAGAGCTAATTAAAAGCAGCTAATTAAAAGAGCACAGTTCTCTGAATCGTCGACGCGAAAGTTTCTTTTGTTTTCTAGGCTTTATCCTTTATTATTTAAATTTAATTATAATCAAGACGGTGGGTTTTTATTTTACAGGCAACTTTTCCATTCTTCATATTTACACTTCTTGCTTTTCTTGCTTAATTTAATTCAATGAAGGATAAGTTTTTATTTGTTTTAGATAAGGTTTATTTGTTTTACTGAAACCAATTTATATTCAGAGGTAAGAATATATTATAGTGAAAGATTTTTTATAATTTGCTCATTTCTAGGTCAATTTCCAACGATTTTGTTTTACATGAGGGGGTGAGAAATTGGCAAGATAGTCCTGTGAAAGTACTTTATGAATTCTCATAATCGCAAATCGATTTCCATGAGTCACGATTTCTATATTGTCGATTTATATAGCTAGTGACGCACTGCCTTATTTCTTATTTCTTCTTTCTTCAATAATAATCCTTGTTTGCCAGAGACAAACCGGTCTCAGTTATATTATAGATTGTGCGACCATGTTGCTGCCCAGATAGCATTTAAGTTATAAACTTATTTAAAGTTATGAAATGAAACTCGATTATATATTTGCACAGAAAATTATTTTTAATTTGAAATTACCAGCAATTTTACCTCCTTATTATTACAGAAGATTGAAGTTTGCACTTAGTCTCTTACTCTAAGTACCTTCTGTAATCATTTCCAATTTAATCAATGCTTTTAATATCCCACAACAATAATTATTCTTCTGCAATAAGATAATTTCAAATTATTGAAATGGAAAATTGAAAATTGAAATAGACTTATGAAACATTTGAAAAGGAATTGTTTGGTGAATTTATTATTGAACAAGATTGTAGAGAGAGTTGAGAGAATTCGTATAGCTGGGAAATCTGGAAAAATCCGAGAATATAAAATAGGAGAGGGCAATATGTAATATTTGCAGAGGAATATATAAGGTTTCTTCCAGAGAGTTGCAATTCTCAAGAAACTTCTGCTGCATTAGTTCCATTTGTTCCACTCCATTCCATCACTGAAAGTTGCAGAGGGGTGGGTATTATAAACGGTAGAATAACTCGCAATTTCAGGGTGACAGGAAGTCGTTGGGACACCATTTTGAATTCGTGAGACTAATGCTAATGTTTCTGCAAATTAAACTGCATTCTTACAAAACTTTTAATTCATTAAAAGATTAGAATCATTCAATTTTCAATATGAAATTATAAATGAAGCTCCCAATTATTTGGGTCCTATTATGAAATAATAGAAAGTAGTTCTCTTCAAATTTACTCCTAATCAAATTTATTTTTAATACCTGTAAATTTTATCTTTAGTAAAATGCATCTCAGCCAAATTTTTTGCAATTGAATTTTATTGCTAAATGAAATGAGATTTATTCCTAATAAAATAGACTCCTAATATAATTTATTTTGATTAAACTTCATTCTTCATAAAATTAATTCCTAATAAAAAAGAACTTTGCCATAAACCTTTTTTTTAAACAAAAAATTAACAATAGCCAAGGATTCCAACTTAATAAAAAAAAAACAATGCAATTTCCCACACTTATGAATGATCTCTACTCAGCCGTAATACCGCGGAATCACATTCGCATAACCGTTACACTCGACTAATTACATTTTCCAGCATATCGTGTCGTTTCTAGTGTTACACTATCTACAGTACACTTAAAAGCAACATTAGCCGTATTCGCGGTCTTACGAGACATCCCATCAAATAAATTGGCAGAGAACAGCGACTGGGTTTGGGGGAAAACTGGGCTGGGGAAGTGGTGGGTGGTAAAGGGGGTTGAAGGGGGGAGGGGTGAAAGTCGAGCACTCGATCGATAAGCATCCGGGTTCCTTCAAAGGAAAATTCCTGACGCTATTAAATCCAATTTAAAAACTTTTATTCTCTCTCTCTCTCTCTCTCTCTCTCTCTCTCTCTCTCTGTGTATGTGTGTGTGTCTGCCTCTACACCCCCTCGAGCCACCCCCACTTTCGACTACCCCCCAAACCATCGCACCGAGACCATGGTAAATTTATTTTCCTTTGCTCCCCTTTACGAGAGAGGGAATAAATTGCTAAAAGGATTTTGGACGATATAAAGCATCTATCATCCTTTCCTGGTCTATGTACGTCGAGGGTGGATTCTTTAGTTCCAACTTTCTACCCACCCCTCATGTTTTTTTCCGCTTCTTGAGATCTTTTATCCTTTTTTATTATCGTCGAACCATTAGATTACATTCTTAGTTTATATTGTATCCTTGTTGGGATATTGGTTTTAATTCAGGTCCTAAGTCCTTTTTGAGGTTTTAAAATTTGGGGGGGGGGGATTTAACTTATTAGGAATAAGGAAAGAGGCTTATCGTGTTTGCAATACACTTTTGTAAACAAAAAGGAAAAGGAATAAAAGATTAAAGTTCTCTGATGTGGATCCCCTTAATTTTAAGATTTCGAATTTACTTTAGTAAAGTGCTCTATATAAACAGAATAACATATGAGAAAGATTATTGGAATTATAAGAAGAGGGGTGTGTTTCTTTTTTTATAAATTGTTGATTGAAGCTAGGTTTTTTTTCAGAAAAAGCGAAGATGTCATTTTATTAGGAAAGCAATTGTACAGTCAGAGAACACTTATTTTCTAGTTGAAAAAATTGTTTTTTAACCTCTTTCTCTTAATTTGATATGAAAATTTGTTTATATAAAAAACACTCAGAGAACACTTATTTTCAAGTTGAAAAAATTGTTTTTAACCTCTTTATCTTGATTCGATATGAAAATTTGTTTATATAATAAAAAAATTTGGTTGAACAGAAAAAGTTTGTCTGATTCAAACAAAACACGTATTTTCTACTTGAAAAAATTGTTTTTCAACCTCTATCTTGATTCGATATGAAAATTTGTTTAAATAATAAAAATATTTGGTTGATCAGAAAAAAGTTTGTTTGATTCAAACAAAATTATTTTTGATTAAAATAATATTTGTTTAAATCAAACAAATGTTTTTTGACCGCATAGCAATGCAATTATAATTTTGATTTTAAAAAATTTTGTTTGAATGTAAAAAACTTTTTTTTGAGTGTTTTTGCAGAACTGACAATTAGTTATTTTTTACAGATTTAAGTTTTTTAAAATCTTTTGATTCTCTATAAATTTGAATCAGTTCAAATTTTTAGTTATTTGAGTAAGTACCTTAAGGATGATCTGTTATTAATTATTATATCTGCTGATTCAATAAAAAATAACTAATTTATAGCTAGAATTCAGTTACTAATTCAAATTAGTAAAAAATTTAATTGATTGACATTTAGAGAGTTTAAATATGAAAAAAAAAACTAATAAAATGACTCATTAGATTACAGAGCTAATACTCTATAAGATTCTCTAATTCCAAGTTTTCATAAAATAATGAAAATAATAATGAATAATGAAAATAAATAATTAAACAATGAAAATTCCTATTTAAAATTTTTAAGAAACTATTGCAAAATAAATTTTTTTCATTGGTAATGATGCCAGACGTTCCAAAATGAAATTTACAGGGAATCCATTTTGAAAAAACTTTACTCTATATTAAGAGTTAAAACAAATCATTTTTGTAATATTTAAAAATTGAAACTTGGAGAAAATTTGATCAATATTCTCGGGATTAAATGGAAACAGTTAAATTGTTCAGAGTGAAGGCATTAACAAAAGGCATTTGAATTTCAAATTGTGGACTTTGAAATTTAAATTAAATGTCATTTTTCAACTATAAAACAATGTTTCAGACCTGACTTTTAATTAATTTTATTGCACAATTTTTAATTTAGCTGCTTTTAATTAAAATTAATTCAACAGGAAATATCTTTTGATTATGTCACTTATTGAGTTGCTTTTAATTAAAATAGTTTTAACAGAGAATATTTTTTATTTGCTTATCTTCGTTATTTTTAATAGAAATAGTTTTGCAGAGGAATACTTTCAGATTATTTTTTAAATTAAATTCTTTCCTGATTGAAATACTGGTGCTGAGCAGAAACAATTTAGAATACAGGATTGATAATTATTGAAAGAAAATTTAAATGTTGATTGTTATTTGTTAATTGTTGTATATGTTTTCAGTTAAGTAGTAAATATTGTATCTCGATGTTTGCACGCACTTTTGTCTTAAGAGCAATTTTTCGTTTTCACGTTGCAGACTTTTCACACGCCCAGTTTCGGCGATGAGGATTTTGACATCCCTTCAATCCACTCGCATCAGCAACATCAGCAACAGCAGCAACACCATCAACAGCACGACCCAATGCACGCTTATCAATCACAGGTATATTTGCACTTAAACCCTTTTCAACAATAATTACTAAATTAAAAATTATTAAATAATTTTTTAAAAATTTTTGTTGATTTATAAAATCTCAAAAAAGATATTCAGAAAATGATTTGTTTCATTTGGACGACTAAGAACCTTTTGTAATTGAAAAATGAATTTTCTGAACAGTACCATAGTTTGGGGCTTAATAATTTTTTTGCTTGAATTCAACAAAGTTTGTTTAAGTCAAACAAATTGTACTATGTACAGTTTGTAATTGTTTGCAAAATGCGATAATAGCGGAAAATTCCAAAGCCACTGAGTATAGCATTCGATTTATTATGCAACATAATGTCTATTCCGTTATTACTATGGCTGCGAATTAATGTTTCATAAATAATGAATATTCAGACTATCTGGAAAGCAGCATAAGATGTCGTATTGCAGCGAAAGTCACTTCCCGCATTAAATTGTTTCTTAAATCATTGTCTTGGAATTGGGATTATAGAAAAATTCATAATATTCGATGGTTTAATTAAATTTCTTTTTTATTTTCATATCTCTCCTACTTTTAAAAGTTAAAACCAGTTCCAAGAACAGTCAACTCATTTTTAATTCTATTTTTGCAAGTATTTCGAAAGAATTCCAAATCAAAATTTGTTTCTTCTATTTGAATATTTAAACTAATTTATTCTAATTTATTCGACTTTAAATATTTTTCTCCAGTCTTTAAATTTCTCCTAAAATGTGAATACTTCCTCCTTTTATGAGATTTGCATAAAATATTTAAATACATCGCCTCCTTTCTCAGTGGCTTTCCCGATAAACGACTATAAAACGGAAGGAACAATGAGTTTATTGTATCCCATAATATAATAACTTTTCCGGTAGCCTTACTGATTATCTTGAGAAGACGGGACAATCGAAATGACGGCGATGCATTCTCTCCTCCTGAGCTTCTTAGCTCGCAAAGTTACTAAAAATAAGTCATGGGGTATGAATAATACCTCAACGCGGAAGTTGTTAAACGGCCGATAGATCATTCTGACATGTCCATGTTTGTGTACGCCACTTAAATACTCTGCGAAACCGGTGAATGAGAAGTTGAGACGTCGTGCGACTCGAATATCCTGAGACTTTCTCATCTCAAATGACCCTCGAAAGTTTGGACACTCATCTCCCACAACTTCCCATAAATCTTCATTTAAAAGTACAAGGAAAAAGAAATTTCTCGACAATTATAAATTGACTCAAAAAGACTAGAATTTATTCAGAATGAAAGCTTTTTGAAAGTCCTCATTAGTTCTCTTGTTCCTAAATCTTTAATCAAGTTCCTTCTAAAAATGTACCATCAGAAAATATTTTATTTTATTTTTAGGATTGGAGTAAAATTTTTCAAAGGAATCAAAAATTTGGAGCACTGAAATTCTCAGTACTCTCAAATTTAAAACCACTAAACTCAAAGTTCCTATATTTTGAATATTAAATTAAAATGTACAAAAGCAATTACAGCTTTAAATTTGAAATTACTGTAAATTTCGAAGCTTTGATGTTGAAAGTACATACTCGAGCTTTTAACTACTGCCAATTTGAAAGCACTCTTCAATAAATTGAATACCAAAGGCCGAATTAAATGTCAAACACTGGTTATAAATATTTATAAATTTTTTCCATTTCATAGAAATAAAATCTAATATTTGAAATTCTTTTCAGATGATGTCGAGTGGTGGAATGCAGCAGTCACCAGATGGATTGAGTTTGGATCCAGGCGGATATCAGCAGCCGCTTTACCTGCAGCAGGAACACTCTATGCAACCAATTAGCGTTAGGTAAGGACTTGCCTTTATTATGTCAGAAACAAGCTGCTCTTTAGAAATTCTAAACTAAGTTAAAAGCCTTAAATTGCTCCCTATTAACGCAAATTGAGTATAAACGCGACAAAAACCCTTTCTCAAATAATTGAGTCTAAATTTATTACATTATACGTACTTAATTCTTGAATAAACTTAATTATCGAATAAACCATTTTTACCTTGTTTTAAAGAAAAAGACAAGTTCCAGAAAATAAAAGGGAAAATTGGACTGTTAGAGTTTTATCGATTATGAATTTGTTTGAAATCTAAATGCTTTAAATTTTCATCGAAACTCCTTTCGATATAAGAAAATTATTTATGTCATTACTATTTTGTACTTTGCGTCGTTCCTTGAAATTAACTTAATTAAATTTTATGGAGACTCTCGTAAACTACCGTAATAGTGACTCATAAAGAGAGTGACTCACTTTCATGTTGTGAATTATGAGCCGTTGCGAGATTCTTAAACATTTATTGCTTTTTTTTCTAAATTTACATTTTGAAAATTTTACGAAGGAACATTTTGAGTTTAATGGCAACTTTAATTTTAAGTTTGTTTTTAAAGCAATGTTAAATTTAATGGCAAATCAATGGTTGAAATAGACCCATCAAGACTGCTTGAACGTGTGAATCCTGTTTGGCAGTTTAACTGACAGTTAAATTAACTAAGAGTGGATGTTCTCGCTGTAAAAAAGACTACCTTCGAAACGAATCTAGCTCACTTCCGACAATAATAATAAAAAAACCGGTTGAACTGGCAGGATTCTAATCAGGCTCAAGGCGTGTCGCTTCAAGAATTGAGAGAGGTTGGACTGAACAAATTAAAAACTAAAACTTGGAGAATTCCTGGAAGCTTCGAAACAATCAGTGTTTTAAAAGTTTTGATTTAAGACCAAAGCAGTTTATAAACTACAAGTTTTAAATTTAAAAGAACTATTAATTTTAGGAGTTAAAAGTTTGTAAATTTAATTAATTATTAATAATTGTAAATTTACATTAAAATATGTAAATTTTCAAGCTTCTAAATTGCAAGGCACCATTTTTAAGGTCGAAATTTAAAGAGTCTAAATTTTTCAGTCTTCGCTAAAAACGAGGAATTATTTATATGGATTTTCTAATAAAAATCTGCCATCATCTTTGAATTCCTATATAAAATTTATGATCCACTCATAAAGAGTTGAGAAGCCAAAGGCAGTAAATTTTTATTTAAGTGCTCTTATGATCAGCGATTTTTTAAAAGTTATAACCTTTGTGTTTCTAAAATCTGTCAGTGAAATTTTATTGAGAATCGCTTTCTGGAGCAGAAGATCGTATCAAGCTAAATTTCCTATTCATGGACACGTACATTAAAATAGGGGCACGAACATAAATTTTGAGAACGGACCGCAGCCTTGTTTCTACAATCTTAATGGACCGGTGTATAGGAAACGTTTTTACTAATTTATTCTTTTTTGGCCCGTTCTCCTACAAAGTTACGAGTGCACCTGCTATCAGAAATAACGACTCTTTGGTTCTAAGCTGTGTTGCTAACGGCTTGCAGACCCGCAGTTAGAATCCCAGCAGAATTGAGAATACTGACTGAAAGTAGGTTAGGGAAATTATAATTGAGATATTATTGAAATTGCTATAATCCCATGTTTAAACACTGTCTTGTTTCATTTAAGTGGAACTACATTGTAACCTCAAAAGACGTAGATTAGTACCGAGTATATAACAATTTTAATTTATATTCTCTTTAAATTGGTACTTGAACTCAATCTCTTTCTGGGAAATGATCTACATTTTTATAGTACTCCTTCAATTTCATAGAATTTCCGATGAATACAGCTTTTCCAATATTACGTTCAGGAGATTCGTTTATCAGCAAATCCAATTTTAAAAGCTGAGAAATTTTATTGATCCTTCGGAATTTCAATATTTATATTTCCAAATTAATACTTTCAATTTAAGAGGATCCAAATTTAAAAAGGTCTAAAATCATAGGGCTCTAAATATATTTAAAATATCTATAAAAAACATTAATTTAATGATGTTGCATTCTAGAACAATTATTAAATTTCAAGGCTTCAAATATTAAAGGAATTAAAATTCTTTGCTTTAAATTTTCCAGTCCTTATAATTGTACCACTTTCAATTTAAAGTCTCTCAAAATACCAATTACTTTAAAGAGTTTCATGAAATATGATAACGTTTATGATAAAAGGTTTATTAGAATTAAAATTGAAAATATTGAAATTAAAGAAGACCTGAAAAGAACATTTAAAAAGCAATAGTAATAAAACTTGTGAACCATTGAAGTTTGTTTAGAATAAACAAAAAAGAAAACAATGAGCTCGTTTAGTCTTTAGCTTCCGATTAGAATTATTGCGGCCCTGATGGTGCGCATTGGTGAACGTTAATGACGTCCTCGTGGCCAAACCAAAAAAAAGTCTTTCTAAGCTTATTATCCTCACGATAACAACAGCCGCCTTGCGTGTTTCAACTAAATCGCACGCGTGTCTCCCTTTAGTCCTTTTTTCACTCTTAATTGAAATCCCAATCTTTTTTAGCTCGCAAGAGCTAAAAAGAAAATTATTAAGTGGTCGTCGCTTTGTAAATTCCAGTCTCAACATGCCGCTTGTTATCACTAATTAGTAATTTCATGTCGTATTTTATACTTCACCCATTTTAGTGCACTGAGATTCTCCTAATTTTGATGCTCTCCACGATGAAAGAAATTAATTACAATTTTTAGAATTCTTTTACGGAGAAATAAATTACATTTTTCTCCAGTCAGTTTTCAATTAAAAGGATTCCCTTGAATTTATTAAGGGAGAGGTTGTTCTTTTTCTAACGAGATTCTATTTTTTAATTATAACTTGCAGTTGGTTTTAAATTAAAAATTTCCTCTGCAAATTGTGAAAAATTCTAGAATTTATTTTAATGAAGAATAAAGGAAAGCAGATGAATTTAAATCTTGCAGTTTTTAATATAAATTTGATAATCCATAACTCTATTTTCCAACAAGAGCCAAAGTCTATTCAATAAATAAAATTAAAATTTGCACCAAAAATATTAGTTCAACAAATCAAATATCATATCCTTTTTTTCCGCGTTGTTGCCTAAAACCATTATTCCGGGTTTCCACATCAAATGCAGTCGAAAAGGAAGGATGAAAGAACGAAAACAAAACAAAATGGAGAAAAGCTCGGGGAAAATTTATCGGCAGGTAAATTTGATTTTGGATCGTTTGCGAACGCGAAGTCGTCTGGGTTCGGTGGGGTCCAGGGGAGTGAAAAAGAGAGGCGGAGAGGAGAAGAGAAAGGAGGGTGAAAGGGGAGGATGAGGTTGATGTAGAGTAGGCCGTAAATCCTCCGACGCTGACGCAGCGGCGGCCATATCTCAAAAGTTATCCAATTTGTGTTAAAATAGCATTCGGGTAGTGGATGTGCCACCATCCCTTCCTTCCCCACGTTCCCCTTCTCGTTCCCCGAAAATTATCGTAGTCTCCAAGTATTTGCGAATTTCGCGAATAGATAACAGAAATTGGTGTCGCAGTCTATCAAAACCTAGTTGAAAGCCAGGCAAAAAGCATTTCCTCCGTATCCTCGCAAAAGAGAAAAAAACTTTGCTGAAATTATTACTCAAGTTTGCTCCGTTAACATTTTTATAAAATTTATGTTTTAATAATTTCGTTTCTCTTTTTTTTGTTGCAGTTCGGCTTACAGCAGTCCTCAAGGCTCATATTCAACCATGAGTTCACCAGGTCAGCAACATGGTGGCCAGCAGTTGCTTTTGCTTCAGCAACAACATAATCATCAGCAGCAGCAACAACAGCAACAAGCTCAGATGCAACACATGCAGTATATGCATTCTCAGCAACAGCAACAACTTCAGCAGCAGCAGCAACAACAACAGCAGCAGCAGCAACAACAAATGCAGTATCGGAGTCCGGCGGGAGGAAGTCCGCCTGCTTTGCAAAATAATGCCATTCCGGAAAATAACAACACTACAACCAGTGAGGATAGCGATGATAGCACACCTCATTCAGCGATGGTCAGCAATCATTTACTTCTTTTATCAACCCTGATATAATACCGTCGATGAAATTGATTCACATCCATTTTGAAATATTTTTACGAGTACAGTCAAACGGGGCAACTTCGAACATGTGGGGTAAATTCGGACAGCGCTAAATTGATACTTTAATTACTCCAAATATTTACAACTAGAATATGGAATCAGTTTAAGCCTTAACTGGTTCCAGATCCTAGTTAAAATCACCTGGAGTAATTTAAACGATGAATTTAGGACAGTCCGAAATTACCCTACATGTCCGAATTTGCTTCTTAATACAAATTTAAAAGCAATTGGAATTACAAGGCTCTAAATTTCGATGCATTCAAAATTTACTAAAGTTGAAAGTGATTAAAATGACAATGCTTTGTGAAAAATAAATTCCAGAAAATTGGAAATAACCAATTAAGTAGCATTTGAGGAATTATGATTTTTTAACTACCTAATTAATTTAAATATCTGAAGGAAACGAGGTGTGAAAAATGTAATCTCCACAGGAATTCGTTACACAATCTCCTTCATTTATAGTCTAGAAATGACAACTTGTTCTTCACACGTGAATTCAGTATTGAAAAATATCACACGTCCCGACAGCTGTCAAGTCCCAGTGAATGGATTTGTCCTTTAAGAAAATCTGAATGTAAATTACATTGTATACTACCAAAGCAATTTAAAACGGCAACTCTACTGAAGGATCATTAAGAGAATTAAAGTTTAAATCAAATAAGCTTTCTCTATTTGCTGATTGATATTTTTCACAAGAATAGAGCAGAGTAAACTAAATTAAGTAAACACTGGCATCTTTGACTTTAAGGATTTTTCCTGGGGATAAACAAGAATAATTGAATGAATCCGTAAAGAGATTTCAGGAGGAATGTAGCTTAATGAAAACGGTGCTTTTTTTAGATCGTCGAATCTTCCACTGTCGCAAAGTAAATACTGCTTCTATTTTCTGCCGTTTAATGTGTCTTTCTTAGAAAACTCTTCCGTCAACAATGAGAGCTTTAACCTTGTTTAAACTTACAAAAGCAATTTCTTTTGCTCACGGATAATCAGGCTTCGAGTTTTCTGGCCTGCCAAACGAGACATTAATGATTTCTAATGGTTTTCAAAGAAACTCGCTTAAGTCATTGCGTGACTTGATAAAATCGAAACATCGTTTCGTTTACATTATTAGTGCTCTTTGCAGCAAAATGTTTAAACAGTTGTCTCTGGTTTAATAATAGCTTATGGATTTCATAATTTTTTCTTCAGTAGGAAAAAAAATCAACAGATAATGTTTCTGAAGGATATTCAAAGAACTTCTCTCAAAGTGTTCGTTTTTATCTTTCTTCCTCGTAGAGAAAATTGCTTTCATCAAACTGATTGAAATTCTAGGCTTTTAAAGTTCAGTTGAAACAGAGAAAAATATAACAATTATATTCATGTTGGTGATTTCTATTGACCCTCTGCAATGCTTTTTTTTTTTAGTTATTAGACCCTAAAGCCCATGCAAACACCACAAAATTAAATTGTTTAATTAAATTATTTTATTCAAGGAGGATTTTTGACTAAGGAGAAATATGAAAATAAAGTTCTCTCGAGAGAAAGAGAAAAGGGATAATCTTGAATCATTATTTAGAGCCCGTGTCTTTAATCAGCGGGGATTATGTTTTTACATTTTTATTGTCACACCACGAGAGTGGTTAAACGCATCATTTAATCCTGGGTTTAATCGAGTGTTTATCTTGTTCAGTTGGCGGGAATCAAGCGGCCATCGCCGGAGCCTGCCGATGGAGCGACTAAGGCACAGAAGAAGCCGAAAGCCCAGAAGAAGAGGAAGAAGAAGGATCCCAATGAGCCGCCAAAGTGAGTCTTCTTTCTTCCTTTTTGTGTCATAATCTGGCAGGTTGCCACATTATTGCCATGTTGGGGTTACTGGCTTCGAAAGAACTCTAAAATTCTCCCTGCGGCGTCCTGTCGATTCACCATCTGTGACAAGCAAACCACTAATAAGCGAAAATTTCAGTTTATTTAAACTCCATAGTCTTCAACAATCTGTTCGAAACCTTCACCTGCTGTAAATTTTTTAACAATGTACTCAAATTCTCAGAAGAGAGTTCATTATAACTTTACGGAAATAAACCACTGCGGATTTCATTATTAAATTTATATTGAATTATGTTCCAAAAGGTTTTAAAAGCAAGAAAGCAATTGAATTTTCACCTAGAAATTTAATCGTTCCGAAGTTTACAATTTTCGAAATATTAATACTAGAAAATTTATTTTAGTTTTTATAGATTTAGATAATCGAAATCTTCTTTTTTATTTGGTTGTTCAAACTTCGATAAACCTATCGCGTTCTAAATTTCTAATTTGTTGGTAATTTGTTATCAGTAATCCAACCAGAACTATACAATCTAGTTCAACTGTTGCATCAGCGCTGTCCTTTCTAAATCTAAACTCTCTTTTTCTCGTTGTTTCCCCTGCTTCATGCCCCACATTTGCGGGGTTGCATGATTCCAACAATGAGTGCAACGGTTATATCTAATAATTTGTTATTTTTCTTAAATGTTCTACTTAATAATTATTATTTAATGAAAATCCTGTTTCTTTGTCCACTTTTTCTCTTCTCGAGATTTATGACAATGATTTTTCTATTTTTGCAATTTTGAAAATTATCTTTTATTAAAAATTAATAAATACATAATTTTAATTTTGTTTCTTTACTCAGTTTAAAAAAATGAAAAGTTAAATTAAAATTAAAAGTTAAAAAATTTAAAAGTTTTGAATAAATTTAAAAGTTAATGTTTAAAAGTAATCAAATTTTCAAAACTCTTATGTTTCAGAATTCTTTGATTATTATAAACTTAAAAGTACATGGAATCAAAAGCACACTTCCCTCAATTAAATTCAGTCCGATTTCAAAGCTGTAAATTGAAAAGAATAAAAGTGACGGTCGTAGTCCAAGCTTATCAAAATTTTATTCATTCACTACTCTCATAAAGTCAGTCTACGTTGCCTTTGAAAACTTTGTAGCTCTCTGGAGTCGAACATTTTAAACGTAATTAGAGAGTCGCTCTAATGACGAACTCGCTCTGAGGAAAAGGAAGAAAGAAGACTAAATGAGAAGATGATGAGAGGAAGATGGAATATAATGAGACAAAGAAAAGTCTGTGTCTGCAAATTGAGATTCGATGATCTTCTCGTGCCAGCTGCCCTTACAGATGATTTTTCTAAACCATAAAATTCAATTCAAATATATTCTCTCAATTTATTATCCTCTCAATCTCAATAACCTTTTTCAGTCTCTTTCTACAGAACTTAACTTTCTAGAATCCCTACAATTTTTGAAAATCAAAAAGATACTTTTTTCCTTGTCATTGTCGCCTTTTATCTAATTAATATTATTGTTATTTTTAGGCCTGTTTCTGCTTATGCGCTCTTCTTCAGGGACACTCAAGCTGCAATTAAGGGGCAAAATCCAAACGCCAGCTTCGGCGAGGTTTCCAAAATTGTAGCATCCATGTGGGACGCACTTGACACCGAACACAAAGACGTAAGTTTAAATTTACACCAAAAAGTATTAAAAAAAGACCTTTAAGACTTTTAAACTTAGATTCTTAAAATTGGCATTAATTTTGCAAATTTGTAGTTAAAACTTAAATGATCCATATTTAGAAATGCTTGAACTTTTATTTATTTTGCCGAGAAAATTAAATGATTTCACAAGAATTGTATTCTTGCAAAGTAATATCTGGAAAAAATAATCGATGTCACAACGAAATGCAACAATCGTAAAATGGATCAAAAACGTTTTCTCTTGATTACCTCGAAGCCAGGAAAAGTGGAGTTATCACGTTCTTGCATCAAACCTTTCAATTTGTAATCAGATCCGGCGAATTTACAGCCATAAGTAAAGGTTTCCAGCCTGTGTAATCATCGCAGTCGATAAGCACGTGGAAAGAGGCCGCAATAAACTTTCACGGTAAATAATAATGGTAATTCGTTGGCAGATAGTCAACGAAACGTCGCTCAGATTATAAATAGCTTATCTCGTTATAATAGAATTTCACGGATTCTCAACCTCCCTCTATGCTAACTATTATTCTTATCGACAACCGCGATTATCTGACTACTCATCAAACTACAAAGTACCCCACAGCGAAGCTAAATTATCCTTAAGAATACAAAATACTCCAAGAAATTAGAAAAAGAAAATGATCGGAATGTTATTCCAATCTTCTACAAATATTAAAGTTTCATATTCAAAACCAGTAATATATAAATGGAAAAGAGTAAATGGACTTTGCGTGTTGTCAATTTCTAGTTTCACGATTAAAGTAAATTTAAAATCGGCTGACGTATTTTTGAAAAGGTCGGAAATTCTTGGCAGCAGGCATTAAATCTTTAAATGCAATTTAAAGATAAAAATAGCTATGTTTCATGTTTTGTTCACAGTTCCTTGGATTTCCTTTTTTCCATTCGCTTTACAACTTACACGACGTTTTATTTACATTCTTGGCCTTTAAGGCACTCGCGAGAAAGATAAATAGTTTTATTACACTCTGCTTTATTTTAATTTCAAGATTCCTCTCCTTAATATTACTTCATCAAGTCGTTTTTATTCTACCAAATTTAAACTCTTATAAGTTTAGAAGAAATTAAGTTTAGAATATAATTAAACTTTAAATTAATTGCTTTACATTTTAAAATTCCAACTGACAAAAACGAATTCGAAGTATTCTTGATTTCTTTTTATATATTTCATTTCTAATTTAACTTTTCTTTGCGTTTATCTGCTTTATTCTCAATTTATACAAGTCCCTCTTTCCATTAATGAATGAAACTGCTTTCTTCTTATGTCAAATACTCTTTTTTTTGTCTGTGTATTTAATTTTTGATATTTTCCTGACTGGTAGCACACTGTAACAAATAATACTTTCTCGTTACGCTCTGAACGAGATAAAAATTTTAATTAATCGTAACTCATTTCGTGAAAGCGCCATCAGTGGAAGTGGACGTGTCGCGTAATCAAGTCCAGGCAGAATTAACGTCAGAACGAAATTCTCTGTGGTCGAGTCGTGCGTGTAACATTCATTGAATCAAAAGAAAGCTTTTCTCTGCTCTCTAAAAGTATCCTGATTCATAAAAAATTTCGCTTGTAAGGTTTTCCATATTTGTTGACTTTATTCTCTTGATTATCGTGTTTGAATTCCGGTTTGAAATAGATTTGAACACCGAATCCAAGTCCGGATGGACTTGAATGGAAAAAAATTTTCTTTGATCAGACATTTGGAAAGAGGTAATCTGAATTAAAAGATAAAAGTCATTTTTATAAAGCATTTCCTTTTTATGAATAAATTTAAAAAGAGATTAAATAAAAAAGGATTGTAGGAATTCATTTATATGAAAGCACTGGGAAATTCAATGCTTCAAAATGTGAAAGGATCCATAATTTCAATGCTGCAAAGTGCTGTTGGAATTTAAAAGATTTTTTTTATAAGTGAAATCAAATTAGAATTAATCTGAACGGAATTTATTATTAACTTAATAAGTGTATTTTTAATCACTCTTTCACAATGTACTTATTATATCATATGATTAAAATCTTTAGAAGAAACAATTATGAATCGGGTAGAGACACTTAGATATTCTAGATTGCTGTGAAACGAGAAATAGTCTCGTATCTGTGCTCGTATGGACGCAGTGAGCTGACTATAAATTGTTGGAATAATGTAGCAATAAAGTTACACTATCAATTGCTACGAGCGATCGTGTTTTCACCGCCAGGCGAATGAATAAATTCGTATGAATAAATACAGAGGGAAGAACAACGACGGAATCGAAAAGATCTTTGAGATAGTTACGCAATTTTGCTTTTTATGATTTTCCAACAGATCCTCGGAAATATTTAGAGCGTTTTGATCTTTTAGTCGCTTCTTCATAAAAAGTCTTCAATTAGTTTCTAAATACCATTATTATTAGGAAATTAATTTTTAATATCAGAAAAACATAGAATGCCAGAAAAAACTTCAATATCAGCAAAATTAAATTTATAAAAAAGTTTTACATAGACTTTGTAAAAGATTGAAAGCAACTACATAATAACTTTATAATTACTGATTCAGCTCTTCATTTGAATACATGAAAAAGCACTTTGATCCAATTTTCATAAACCAGATTTTAAAATACCTGCTTCTATCAATTATTTTTTTATTGCATTTTTATATTCTCTAAAACATCCCTTCGTGTATAAATAATGTATGAATTCTTAATGTCTCTCTGAATAGGAATAGCGTTCTGGATAAATAATTGAGATGATAAATATGGAGTATTAAGCAAATTGCCCGTAATTGATAACAATTTATCGATGGACGAATTATTCATTTTTGACGTAATGAGTGATGGGCCACTTATTGTAATATGGGCCACTCTTCGTAATAACGGATGACAGCCCGAAATTATAATTTTGAAATAATTATTTAAGAATTTCAAATTAGTTCTTCGGCGACTCATTAAATTACAATGTTTCATTTAATTATAAAATGAATGTAAAATAATATCAACTTAAAATTCAGAAAATAAATTAGATTCAGCTTAATTTGAATTCCAATCTTCTTATCTTTTAGTAATGGCGTTAGAAAATCATGTTTCGCCGGTCTTTTGCTAAAATGGAGCAAGAAATTTAGAGACACAAAAAGCAAAGGAAAATCTTGATGGAAACAGAAGGCTGAATTGAATGGTAGCAACTCGGGAATGAGATATTAACGATTCACCATTTTCTGAATGGGGTGTTTAATTGCAACGGAGAAATGGAAACGACGTCGTAATCATCGTCGACGTCGATTGTACCGAGCATATAAAGGGTATCTTTTAAGTTAAGTCGTATACACGTTTCCACTTGGGTTATTCCATTCGAATAAGAAAACGTCTTTCGAAAAAGCTTCGTCTACTTTTTTCCTCTTCCCTATAATATAAAAGAGAAATTTCAAAAAGCTCTTCCACTTGATAGTTTTTTATAATAATGTTAGCTCAAGATGATGAAAACTGTGCGAAATAAAGTTTCAACAAAAATAAATTCAACAAATATAAAATTATATATAATAATCATATATAAACAAATATAAATTATATATATAAACAAATATAAGAAAATAAATTTAATAAAAATAAAGTTGCAACAACCAATACTTGACAACAAATATTTTTAGTTTTAAAAAAGATTAAGATTCTTTAAAAAATTTGGATATTCATTTTCTAATTTCTTGGAGAATGCGTTGTGTAACTTTAAACACAGCTGACAGCTGGTCTCACATGTGTTAATGAAACGCAAACATTGTAAAAAGGTTTCGACTTAGTGATTCAGAGAGTGAAGTATTTTTTTCTAGATACTGAGGCGCAGTAAAAAATTCTGTTTAAAGTAAAAGTTAGATAAATAATATAAAGTATTCTTGGATTTGATTATTCAGACAGAAAATGACGATTAAATATTAGATTGTAATTTTTGGTGTCAACTTTTTTCAATTCAATTGTAAAAAAATCTCCAGTTATAAAAAGTTAAGGTATATCAAATTTGAAAGCATAAAATTTGAATGATTCTATGCTAATAAAAGAATATTTTATGTGCGGTTTAAATATATGATTTTAATTTCTCGAAAGCTAATAGAAAATTGATGTGGTTTTTTTTATTTGCGAAATAAAAAATGATTATTTAAAGCACTTAGGTTGTAAAGCAGAAAACGAGTTCAATGCACATTATTAAATTTTCAATAACACTCTACCTTGTATTTTACGTAGTCATATTACGTTTCTTGATACCAGGACAGTTATTTTCGTTACCCCACTCCGTGCGAGTCATTATCATAACTTTTTACTGTCGAGTTGGTAGCTATACCATTCGAAACAATTTTATGTTATCGCGCAGGTGCAAGTACTCGATGGGAAGTTTTAAACTCTGTAGCATTCTATAATGGTTACAAGAGGACTTTAATTACGACGACGATCGGCAAGATTTCATTTAATAACCCCTGAAAAGAGGACTTTCCGTTATTTCATTCTAGGGTTTTCAGCCAGGTGCACATTACTTCCGAATGATAGTCATTAATATATCTTAATGCTCGTGTCATCGTACCTGCAAAGTCTTTTCATTACTCTCCGCCAACACTGCCTGTCTAATTTATCTAAAATTATGACAACCATTTATACATTTCATACTCTGACAGTGCAAAGTCACTACTCTCAGACAAGAATCAACATCCGTGACTATTAAACTCATTTAATTGTCTTTGAAATCTTCTCCAGCAATTTTCATCATGGAAATGTAGAGTTTATGGATGTGTGTTCGTGAAGCTGGATTCGTGCAAAAATTACTGGTCAAATGATTAATCGATTGCCGCGATTGATTGATTGCTGGATACTCGATAGATTAACCGAGTGAACTAGATTTCTTCTGTTGGCATTAACTCTTAAGCGTAGTCAATTAGTTGTTACACGGTTTCTCAACCTGGCAACTTATCTTCGTGCTGATCTTGGCGAATAATTTAAAAATAAATTATATGAATAGAAATTAAGTTCTTTCTAAAAGTACATTAAAGATAAATACTATAATCTAAATAAAAATGATAGCTACCAAAATGATAATTCAGAACTCTTTAAAATCTGAATAAAAATGTTGATTGCAGGTTTACAAAAAGAAGACAGAGGCAGCGAAGAAGGAATATTTGAAGGCTCTTGCAGCTTATAGGGCATCTTTGGTCAGCAAGGGAGCAAATGATAATGAACAACAGCAACAGCAGCAGCAACAACAACCACAGCCACAGGCTGTTCAATATGGAGGCTATGGAGGATACGGTGGAAATGGACAACCAGGAAATGTAGCTTATCAAGTCTACAGTCCACAACCTCAGCCTCCTTCACCTCAACAGCACCAACAACAACATCAGCAACAAATGGGCATCAAAAAATCCCCTCTCCACCTTGCTCAGATGCAAGGAAATCAACAGCAACAGCAGCAGGTATTTTCTTCGAGAACTTTGGAAAATCTTTCAGAAAGAAACAATTCAGAGTTTTGTCTATGTTGCAATTATCAGCAACTTGCTGCTGTTGCTCTGCATTAGGGTGGATAAAAACAATGTTTTTCTTGTTGGTCACTCACCCCATAATTTTTTTTTCATTTTGCAAAAAAACGATTGGTCACATTTTTTCAGACTAAATAAATTTAAACCGCGGTCTAGGGATTTCAACGTTTTGGGCCTCAAAATTTTATATAACTATTTAAAAAGGACCTATTATGTTAGGTTACACTTACACATATAGAATCATATACTTGAATAAATTCTTGACATTTTGAACCCAAATTCAACTCTCTAAGCTGAAAATTTTCTGAATGGCATATGTTTAAAGTTGAAAGTTTGAAAAGTGGTTTAGGCAGTTGGATTTGGTTTCAAAATGTCAGGAATTTACTCAAACTTTTGATTCTATATGTGAAACTGTGACCAAACAGTAATAGAAATCATACCTAACAGAATAGACCCTTTTAAAATAGCTATATCAAATTCTGTGACCCAAAAACTTTGAAGTCACTGGACCACGGTTTAAAATATTTTCTTTAATCTGAAAAAATTTGAGAATTTATTTTTTTCCAAATGAAAAAAAGATCATGGGGTGAGCAATCAAAAACAAAAACATTTTTTTAGCCATCCTATTCTGCATTACAGTCATTCTGTATTGCAATGTTCTGACTTTTAATATTAAATAACAAAACAGGAAACGACTTAAAGAATATAAATCATACGTATTTTTAAAATAAATTTCTTTTCTTCAGGCTTTAATGGGAAATCCAATGGCACCACCCCACATGACGCAGCAACATATGCAGCAACAAGTCTCCCAGCAGCAATACATGCAGCAGGTTAGTGAACCTACTTTCCATTTATTCGGCAAAGTATAGCACACATTTAAACTTTATACAATCTAAAGGTAACACGATATTAAGGTGCGTCGTATGCGCGCATTGTTTAGTTCTGGATGAAGAGAATAAAGAGCAAAATCTCTGAGCAGCTTGTTTTAATAGCAAGATTGCGTAGAATTACCTAGAAATTTCAGCTGCGTAAATGTTATTCCTTGAGGAGAAACTTGAAAAAGTATCGATACAATTCTTAAATAAATCACGGTATTTTTCATTCGTAGATATTTTCTTAGTATTATTGTTTTTTAGTATTCTCTCTTTAATTGAAGATAGCGATTGCTGAGAATAAATTTTGCAATCTGCTCTGATTTCATAGTCTGTTGCAAGAATTCTTTCTGGACGAGAAAAGAGAAATCTTTTGTAAATTTCTTTTCGTGTGATGGTTCAGATTTTAGACAATTAGAATATTATTCCAGAGATTGATTGATATTTTAATATCAATGTGAATGATTTATTAGTGTTTGATTGTTGATTATTTGATTTATTAGTGTTTGAATCATGAAAACATTTGAATTCTTAAAAATACGTTAGGATTATTTCATAAACTCCACTTTATATTTGCCACCACCGCCACCGTTTCTCGATTCTCGTTTCGACTCTCACAAGTAATTATGCATCGAACCCAGTAACATGGCTACTGCCGACGCGTTTGAAAGCCCTCCAAAAGTGTTTCAAATACATTGCCTTAAACAGTCTGAACACTGTCTAAATGTGAGTAAAATTGATATCATGAATTATTTTTTATTTTTCGTAATTTTTATATTTCGTACTTCGTCTATACAAGAAGTTCATTTTAATCTTTGAACAGAGAGTAAACGGAGCATAGCACGCGTCTCATAACCTCGAATAACGTTGTTTATCCAGTATTATGCTCCGAAATGTATTTTGCTTATTTAATAATATTAATTTTGTTTTTAAGTTGAGTCCTTTTTCTTGCATCCATGATTAATAGGTTCAGCTTTTCACAATTTTTAAAAACATAATTGAGCATATTTTATTGTCATTGGATTAAAAAAAGTATCTACAACAGTAAAAATGTTAATTAAAAATAGGAACTTTGATAAAACTGAGCAAGAATGTATTTTCAAGTATTACATAAATACAGGCAAATGTTCGTAATTGTTGATTAAAATGCTAAGGTCAAAATTCGTGCCCTCATAACCAGGGTTTTGTGTTTCGAATGCATCTCTTAATATCTTTCTCAATTTCATTTTAAATTAATTTTCTTCTTGTAAGTTTAAATTTCATAATCTTTTTTCAATTTAAAAGCTTCACAGCATCTCAGATTTTAAAGCTTTCACATCGAATTTTGTCTAATTTGATGAAAATTCTATTATTGCTCCTAATTCCTGTTTCCAAGGATTCACCAGGGTTTTGTATCTCAAATGCTTCTCTTAATATCTTTCTCAATTTCATTTGAAATTCATTTTCTTTTTGTAAGTTTAAGTTTCATAATCCTTTTTCAAATTAAAAGCTTCACAGTATCTCAGATTTTAAAACTTATACATCGAATTTTGTCTAATCTGGTGAAAATTCGATTATTTCTCCTAATTCCTGTTTCCAAGGCTTCCAGGGTTTTGTATCTCAAATTCATCTCTTAATATCTTTCTCAATTTTATTTAAAATTAATGTTCTTTTTGTAAGTTTAAGTTTCACAATCCTTTTTAAATTTAAAAGCTTCACAGCATCTCAAATTTTAAAGTTTTCACATCGAATTTTGGTGAAAATCTAATCTGGTGAAAATTCGATTATTGCTTCTAATTCCTGTGTCCAAGGAGAAGTTATTCAAATTCAAGAATTTTATAGCACGAATGCTTTGAATTTATTTTTTAGATCAAGAGATTTTAATGCAATTCGTCACATAGGTTGTTGAATATTAAGCATTAACTGTAGAAAATTTTGGTTGCTTACAGGTTCCCCAGCAGCAAGTCCAGCCAGTTCAAGTTCAGCAGCAACAGATGATGCACATGAGCCCACCAAGGGGTGACATAAAGCAAGAATTATCAAGCCCACCACCAGTAAATTCGTCTCAAGCAGCAATGGTTGCTCAGAGGCCTCCTGCAAACACTTGCATTCGTCATGGTTGCCCAAATCCTGCTGTAGCCAACACCGAATGGGAGGACGAATATTGCAGTAATGAGTGCGTGGTTAGCCACTGCAGGTTTGTGTGAGCATTCTTTTGGGTTTTCTGTTTTACTAGAATAGTTTAGCTCTAAGATCAACTAAGTTCTTTGGTTCTGGAAGAAGACTACGAGAAGATTATTTTCGAAGAATTTGGAAGATGCTAATTAAAAATTCCTTTTGCAGAGACGTCTTCACGACCTGGGTCTCGACAAATCAGCAGCAAAACTTCTCGACAGTAAAATAGAACAAGTCAATTGTCAATTGGTAAATCTGCAAATTGACTGTGAATTGAGTGGAAGAAAAACGACTGTCGTTTCGTACGAGAAACCGAAAATTCGGAACTGCACACTTGGACGCATAATCCCGGAGGCAAATTTAAGATCTATTTCTCTATTTATTATCCTTCTCCAAGTAAATTGTACACGAAGTTTATCCGCGAAGCGACATTCCCAAGAATGATGGATTAGACGGCAAGTTTTACAATCGCATAAATTTCGAGATCGTCGAGTTCCGACGCGAAAGTATTTATACGAGATCCGCTGGAACTGAGGAAAAAAGTACAAGTAATAAAAAGAGAGTGACGTATTGCATGTAAATAAATGCGACGGCGAATGACGAATACTTTGTAATTTTCTGTGAAAGTGAGACCAACAATCGGACATGCAGAACGGAAGCTGTAGAATAAAAATCACATTCGGCAGTGCCATGGCTGGTTGTTTCACACTTCACTCTGAACACTTAGCTAGGGATATAAACGAATGTATACATACATATAAATAAATATATAAATAAAGATAAATAATTATATAAATATATAATTGAACCGAGCTACGATCACGAAAAGTGACCCGTCGTTAAACTTGCGAACTCGGCGCAAATCTGCAGTATTCTATTTAATCTGAAACTTTCGAAGAACTACGACTAGTCCAACTTGAAAACTCGAGAAAATTATTTCATTCTGTGAACTAACTATCCATTATTTTCGATTGCAACAGTTTTGCAAATTTTAGAATTTCAGAGTTGGACTTGTAGAGTGCTTTGGAGATAAAAGAAAATAAGCAACAGGGCTCCACTTATTTTTGCATCATTTCTACTGGTATTTAATTCATGTAATCTACTAGTTCGACGTTTCGGTGTACCGATGGTTTTACATAGCGACATCAATCATTTTAGCTGAGAAATATAAAATATATTTGTTTAATTAAAAAACCGACGCTTTACGCTTTCTCTGTCGAAAGCCCCGTTTTTTTTTCTTTTTTACTATCTCTTCTATTAATTCCGTTGAGAACCGAGAAAGCGCAGAGGGTCGAGGTTGAATAAATTATTTAAGTTGATGCAAAGAATTTCATAGTTTTTTAAAAAGATATTATTAAAATATTATAAAAGCAAGCGAGGTATCTAGACTACGTGTTTTGTTATTTTCTGCCTAGGTTTTAAAGATTTCGTGATCCAATTTGGGCTCTGAAATGATCGTAATTGTATGTATCGTTAAGCAGTGAAATGTTTCGCGTTCTTAGGAATTGCTCCTGACATTTGTTTTCCCTAATCGAAAGAATCGTGAGGACTTTACTCCTTAAATGAACTTTAATTGCCAAATTTTGCATTTGCTGATGTTATTGGCATTTCGTGGGAACGCGTCAAGATTTTTTAATCGTTTGTTTTTTCATATTCTTATGTAAATATCTAAATATATTCTATAGATTTATAGGTTTTATTGTAAACATAATCAATACTGTATTATATTAATAACGATTTGTGGTATATTAAAATACTATATATGTACAAGTATAGAATACAGCAGGACTATTTGCATTTGGCACTGGTGCTATTTAAATGTCGCTAAAATCGTACAGAGTCGAGTAAAAAGTTTCGCCAAACGCGAGTGTAATTAGGTTTCGTTAAACGGACTAGATTTTTCGAAAGGCTTGGCACCTTTTTCTTGCCAAACCAGCGACAGCGTTAAACCGATCTGATCTTAAAGTAATCTCGCTGTATCCTATAAGTTACAAATATTATTATTGATGATTGAATAAAAATAAGCTATCGGTTAGTGTTTGCCAAGAGACTTCGTTGTGTAACGAGTACAAGGCAAGTTATTAAGATATTACTCAAACAATACAGAAAACACGCGAATCCCTACCCCCGACATGTCTTGTTCTCACGACACAAAAACGACACGATTTTACAATAATATTCATAATTGCATAAACCTATATTAAAAGAATTAAATCTAGAAACTATCCAGCGTATATAGTAGAAATAGCACTACACATCAAATGCTAATATATGATGGTGATTTGCAATGAATTTATGTTCGTTTTTATTGTTTTCTGTACAAAGACTTAATTAAACAATTTCAATCCCAAGTTTCTCGCGTTCTTATCCATGATCCACAATTCCTAACTTTTTTTTCCCAATAATCAATAAGTGACCTCAATATTGGAACATGCGATTGCTTCCAGGCTTTTAAACGATTGCACATTTACTCACATAATTATTAGGTATAATTATTATCAATGTGAAAAAGTAAAAAGCTTTATAACTTTGATCCGCGATAAAAAAATAATTCATATTAAATAGATCGAGTTTATGTAAATTGAAAAAATAATAACTTTGGTGCAATAAAACGCTCTGGAATGAAAATTTGTTCAGTATTCGAAGAAGCCTGCAATTTAAAGGTTGCATTGACTCAGAAAAAAATGAATAATAATCCAGTCGTACAGGTTTTAAACATTATCGGCTTCCATCCTTTCAGGCCTAATGAGAAAACTGTGGAAGTAACTTCGGGTTTCAAATTGCGTTTATATTCGAGTTGTTTCTGTGCAATTTACATGGCAAATATGATGTATTTCATGTACGAACTTCAACAAAGTTACACACTATTAAAAAAAAGATCACTTATTGAGTCTATATTTTACGACACTCACGTAGTTTTAGTCAATTTGTATCCAGTCGTAAGCTCCATAATTTGGATAATGCGTTATCGACTTTATGAGAAGATTATGTTACATGTGAAAGAATTTGATATGCACTTGAAGAAACGAGTCCACCTAAAAGGATCAAAAATCGTGAAGGAGTGGCTTGAGGTCATAATTTTGATTTTTGTTTGGTTGTCTACAAAATTCTCAGCTGAATGCTCGTGGTACCACTTTATTAGATATTCAACAATTTTTTCTTTAATATCTTTGGAGCAGTTGAAATTCATTCTTATCATAAAAGAGCTGCAAGAAAGATTTCTACTCCTCGTAAAAATGTTTATAACAGGTATGAGATACATATACAATTTTTCTAAAATGAATTATTTTAAACCTGAATTTTGGATGAAATAATTCCATATTAATTAATTTAATCCAGAATTTAAATATATATTCAAAATATGCATATCTTAGGTAATTACTTCATTTAATTCTTATTTTTATGTATTATTTTTTTATTATTTTCAGAAGAAAAAAAAGGAGTATCAAAAATAAAATTACCTGGAGAGGGATTATCTGTCCAATTTGTAATCAAACTGCGTGTTCTACTAAACAAAACAGTTAATTATTTGAACGAATATTATTCTTTTCTGTGCCTTATATGGCTAGCAATATTTGTTTTCGACATAATCCTTTTCTTATTCAAATACACTGTAGCTTATAATAATATGGATGTTAATTATTTGAATAATTATTTGAATAATTATTTCTTAACTGATTTAATTATTTCCATTTTACGTACTGTAATAATCTGTCGATTGCTTCACACATCTCATGAAATGAGTTATCAGGTGATATGCAAATTTTTTTAATTGACTCGAAAAAATATTAAGTAACAAATTTTCTACAAATTTAAAAAAAGTATAAATTGCATTGAATCGATAATTTATAAATTCTCTGTTTCTAAATTAGGCCAACTCTCTTGGAAAATTTATGTGTTCAGACATTAATATTTATCTGTACAATTTAAGTGTTCCAAATACTGTAAGTAAATTTCCTTTCAATATCCAGGAGAAATTTCAATTAACTATAAATATAATTAACTATAAATTATTATTAGGGACAAAATGTTCGAGTTCCTCTGTCGATAGATTATTCTAGGCGGGCTGAAAATTTTGTACGTAAATGCTCTTTTGATTCATTAATCTAAAATAAAAAATTGTAACAAATTAAATATTTAATTACAAGTTTAGAATTAACTTTTTTAGGACAGAATTGCATTTGGAATATATTGTGGCTTACGGAAAGTTAGCATCAGGATCTTATTCGACATAATTGTTTTGGATAAACCATTTTTAATATCAGTAAGTAAGAAAGAAATTAAAAATTATTTTAGAATTCATTTTTGATATTATTTCTTTAGCTAGTGGGAGTTATTGCGACATTTGGAGTCTTTTTCATTCAGAGCATGCTTAATGCTTAAGGTACGTAAATATAAATAGTAAATAATAAATTCAGAATTTTACAAAGAACTGCAATTAGTTTTAAATCTCCTTTTAATCTTTTAAAATTTGAATTTAAATTTCTAGGTAATAATAAATAATCTAGTTAATTGAAAGCACTGCATGCGAATAAAATGTATTCAAGGTCACAACAAATGAATATAATTTGTTTCAGACTTTATTAGGATCTTGAAAAGTAATCGGACACAAAAGTAAAATATACTGCATTTATTTAGGAAAATAATCAACTTTGGTTACACACTTTCGAATCAGGTTCTAATACTACGGATTTTCGGAATTTAAATGATTTGATGAGAATAATTTTGTGCTTGATACTGACCCAGGAAAAAAGAAACGATTGAAGATTGACCAAGTTGCATTTCAATTGTTTTGGGACTCTTTGAATTGGTTAGCTATTTGGACTTAATTAAATCTGCCAAGCCCCATTCGGAGATGTACTCGTTCTATAGTTTTAAGACATTCTGAATAGGAGAACATAACCTCAAAAAACTAAATTAAGTTCAATTCGTGATTTACGA